>JBBBDQ010001646.1:562500-1142500 GCA_037127315.1 Ascarosepion bandense | reverse complement strand
GATATTTTTTTCATGTTTGCATTTCATGTGCCATTCGTAGTGGTGTAATGGTTAGTAAGCTTGTCTCACTACAACCATTACAATTGAGTAGCGAGTTCAATCCTCACTGGGTGTCCCTTACTTTTGGCCTTGTGCCACATGTTAGCTACGCTTAGAAAATCACCACATGCCATTTCGTAGCCAAGAGATTTAGGTCTTTTTTTCCAACCTGACATTTGGAGGTCTTAAGAAGTCGTCTCATTTATGATCCCGTGTGTGTGTATAAATGTCTAAATAAGGGTTTTGTATCTTAGCTGATTGCTGACCTCTTTGCACATTTTCTTTTTAGGGAGGCACATAACATTGGAGAAGAAAATGCTACAAGATGATTGGTTAATGCGAATTGCTCATCTTCATCCTTCCACACTTGAACTTATTCAATGTCATGGAGACCAAGTGACAGCTGCTGGTTTAAGTTACCTTTTTAAAGAATGTACAGATTCTCTTTTAGTAAGTGTTCCCCACATATTTGGTTGCTGTGAATTAATCTTCTCAAATATGAGAAGTGTTAAAAGTTCTGGATTTGATGGAGAAAGCTTTCAAGAATGGTTAGGGAGACCCCCCCTCCCCCACCTCATTTCCTTTTTTTTTTTTTTTTTTGTTTAAATCTTAAAAAAATTTTTCTTCATCAAAAGTTTTAAAACTTTACTTTTTTAGATTTCTTTTCATTTTCTTTTCTCTTTTTTTTTTTCCTAAATACTATTTTTCCCCTAATACAAGGCCAAAGAAGCCTTCAAAGTCAAGTTCTTAAATGAAGTTGTTTTCATGGCACACAGGGAGGGAGCAAAGGTGCATATGATGAATCCGTTTGGGATGAACAACCTGAACTTGAAGTGGTTAAGACTGGTAATCAGGTTGCCTGTACTTTGGGGGAGGGAGAGGGATCTGTCGGGGTAAAACTTATGGAATATGAAGAGAATGTCTGCATAGGTCGTACCAAGGAATGTAGTTTACCCAAACATTTGCCATTAAAACAGTGATAAGCTAGCAGGTTTGCGCCCCCCCCCCCCCGGAGGAAAACAATTCATCACCCACAGGGATGTGCAAATATTTTTGAACTATGTCAAGGCTGGGATATGAGGACTGGACAGTATTACTTCATTTTGCTCTGATCTGGCTCTCATATATATATATATATATACTAGCAGTATAGCTCGGCGTTGCTCAGGTGTAATGAAAGCTTTAAAACTAATCCATGGTCCTGGATCTCGGACTCTTTGAATGTTAGCACGAAAGCCTAAAAAGCAATAGTTGTTTCCAGTTAAAGCAAAACCATAGACTGAAAGAAAAATGAATGGATGTAAGTGAAATTTTGATTTCCAGTTATCGATATCAAATTTTCTGCACAATTGTAAGAACTGCAACCTTGAAACTTCTGAATATTGTTTCTTATGTCGTTGTCTATGAGTGCATTAAATTTGATTAAAATCGGACCACTCCTTCTATAACCTAATTTTTTCAATTATCGATTTTCAATATTTATCGAGTACCTCGACACAAAACCTAGCTAAGAACACTCGCAGACGCTTATAGTACAACTGTAAATTTTCAAGAAAATTGGTTCAGCCGTTTCGGAGTCTATAGGTAACACACACAGTTCCATTTATAAATAAGTTTAGATATATATATATATATATATATATATATAATAAATTATACTTTAGAATATGTACAAACTATAAGCTACTACAAAATCATACATTTTTGTTTCAACATTGAAAGAACAATGTCTCATCAGGTGGTTAATAATAATAATAATAAACGTTATTTTTGAGAAGAATTTAAGAAAATTATTTTTGGAGAACTTTTTGTACAAGGTAAAGAGGATGAGAAAGCAAAGAGAAATCAAAAAAGGGGCAAGAAAGAGGAACGTGAATGACACAGGAAATAAAAAGCAAAGAGGAAAATGAGAGGAAAGGGCTCAGAGAAATAGACCCCAAATTTAGGAAGGAAGTAAAAATACAGGCACAGAGATTGGTAAAATCAGTGAAGTAATATTAGAACGAGTAAACCTACAAATAAAAAAAAAAATCATCTCAAACTTATACAATGGAGTGGTACTTTGGAAGTAATCGACTAGTTCAAGAACAGCGATTAAAAACAATTCTACTTTTCTTCAATTGGATATAATAAATTTTTATCCATCTACATCTAAAAACCTCTTTCATCTGGCCCTTGAATTTGTTGAATTTTATTCAGACATTTCTAAAGAGGAAATTAACAATTTTGAACTGCAGAAAATCAGTTCTTATCCTTGATAACGAACAATGGGCTAAAAATTCAACTAATAATTTTGATTTATTTATGGGAGCTCTGTTTTCAGATTTAGTTGAATTATTTCTTCTTTACATATAAAAGACATTGATTTAAATAATATAGGACTTTATAAAGAGGAGCTCATGATAGTAAATAAATCCGCTGGAGGGAAGGTTGATAGAATAAGAAAATTAATTTCGTTTTTAAATCTTTTGATCGTAGCGTAGTTATTAATTCTAATATAAAACAAGTTGACTTCTTAGGCATAACGCTAGATTTAGTTTCTAATAATTTCCAACCTTACATGAAAAATAATGCTAACCCAATTTATATAAATCCTAGCTCTAATCCATCCACCATCAAACATTCCATCATTGGTTGAACATACACTCCTCTAGCAAAGAAATATTCAAAAAACAAAACTATTTATGATAAAATTCTTAAGGATAAGTGGGTTTTGATCTTCTGAGATCAATTTTGTGGAAAAATAGTGGCTCCAAAAAGAAAAATAGAAACAGAAAAATCATCTGGTACAATCTACAATTTAATCAGTTAATTTTAAACTAGGAAATACATTTCTTAAATTGATGAACATTTTCCCAGAAATAACCCTTTAAGCAAATTTTCAATAGGAATATGCTAAAACTCGGCTATAGTTGCTCTAACAATTTAGAAAAAATTATTAGATTACATAGCAATAAAATATTGAAAATTATACAACAATAACGAGAGTAATTCTACTACTCATTTTAGTTTGCCCCATAGTAAAAACTTTTGTAATTGTAGAGATCCCAGCCAATGCCCCTTATCTAATACCGGTTTAACTAAATTCCTGGTCTACATGTGCTCTATCTTGTCATTAGAAAGTCCTAGGGTTACTAAAGTATTGGTAATACAATCAACTTTTTTAAAAAGTGTTTTTACAATCATCTCTCATCTTTTACTAATAAGGATAAACAAAATGACATCACTTTCCAAATAATTTTGGAAGTTAAAAGAAAAAAATAAAACGCCTAAAGTTAAATGGAAAATTCTCAAACAAACTAGAATGTTTAGATCGGTAAATGAACCATGTTTCCTTTGTCTGCAAGAAAAAATGGAAATTATCAAGTACATGAAAAGTGACATATTACTGAATCAAAAGGCATGAAACTACAGTAAATTGTAAACATATTAAAGAATTAACCTTACAATCCTGCTAGAATTATAAAATCTAAAGTATGAAGCTTTATAAACTTTATATTATAAACTTGTTACAGTATTAATCTTACTATCTCAATAATTTACTTTAACTCTATGATCTCTTATGTTATTTTATCTTTATTTTTTGAATTTTAACATTAATTTTTCTTTTTAAATTTCATTATCTATTTTATTTTTAATTTTAAGACTTTAATATTTTTAAGGTTAATTCTTTTTTTTCTTTCCCTCTTTAATTTATTAGTGCAAATGCATTTATATCTTCATGTTTTATTTTTAAATGTCTTCAGATTTGCACTCTATGAATAAGTCTGTGATTTCATCTTTAAAAAAAAAAAATGCCAAAGGATTTAGTTTTATACGATTCATTTCCGGCTAAAGTTTGAAATTTTTATTTCTTTGTCGCTTCTGTTGCCCCCCCCCCCACTTTCTTTCCTCTGCATTTTCTCACTGTTTCCTGTTTAAGCTAAGACGTCGCGTGACCGATATCTGTCTGTCTATTTTTACTTCCTACCCAAATTTGGGGTCTATTTCTCTCTGAGCCGTTTTCATTGGCTCTCTCTTCGGTTCTTTCTTTCTCTCGTTTTCCTATTCCCTGTCTCCCGTTTTCCTATTCCCTTCACCTTGTATGGTGAGTTTCAAATTCTCAAAAATAACGTTTATTATCATTATTAACCACCTGATGAGACATTGTTCTTTTCAATGTCAAAACAAGAATGTACAATTTTGTAGTAGAACATATACAAATTACAATCTCACGTATAATTAATGATAAATACTCATTGCTCTATTTTCATATTGAGCACTGTTTTAAATCAATGTTTTGAACATTGCAAATATCTTCTTCGTTCCTTATTCATTTGGCTATATATATATATATATATATATATATATATAAAAAGAGAGCCTGGCAAAAGAGGTCTTCCTGGTACAATACCTGGCATTGGCCATTTTTCCAGGATCTTTAGTGATGGATTGCTAATCTCAATAGGCCTACAACCGTTCATCAGAAGGGGAGAAAATTCATTTATTCGCTTCATTTTGAAGATATTGAATGCTAAAAGTCAGTTCATCTCCTATTGAGTTGTGTGGGAGAGGTCAGCCGCCACAATATTTTTTTTTTTTTTTTTTACTCTTACAAATTATTGTATAATTTGCATATATGCTTACAAGGAATCTGAGAATGATTCAAGGCAGAATATTGATATAAAGCAGACACTTTTTTAACTAAATTTCTCAAGATGTTATTGATGCCCCTAAAATGTTGTAAATTTGAATTTAAAAATTTTTGTTTTTATTTTAAATATTTTCTTAATTTTCCAAACCCTTCCTTAGCAATGTTGTGGCACTCGTAATGTCATGCCACCAAATTAGGTCCATTTCCGTATTTAGATAAAAGGACATTTTTCTCTTAATGAGCCACGAAATTATTCTCACCTGACTTTTTTTCTTTAATGTTCCAAAACATTTTCTAGGATCCTTCCTTTTTTATTTTTTTTTTTGTCAAGAATATTAGTAAGGCTGTAATTTCAAGTGCAATAGAACCTGGCACAAATGTGCAGATTCTATGCATACGTGGGATTGGCTTAATAAAAATTTTTTTTTTTTTTCTCCTCCTCGTCCACTCTTCTCTTGTATTGAGGGCTGCCCTATCACTGAGCTTGAGGTGCACAAGGGAATGTTGGGGCAAAAATTGTTGTACTAGGGAAACCCTCACAGTCACTCCTAAGTCTTTGTGTTTTTTTTTTCCTTAAGCTCTGATTTTCAGAAATATCTATTCCATTTCTAGATATTCTTCATCTTTTCAAGCAATGAAGAGCTGAATAAAAATCACGTGCTTCTAAGTTTTTCCCTAACAATTAGCAAAATAGGCTGCTGGAAGCTTTTGCACAGATCAAGTATTATTAGAAATAGGGTTTGATTGCAATATATTTATTACAAATATTAACTGCTTTAACAATAATATTCTCTTATCTTCTGACAGAAGCTGCGTTTTAGCCGCTGCAGCCGAGGTGAATTAACTGGTGATAATATTTTGTTTGCTTCTACCGTGTGTCGTAACCTTACACACGTTGATGCCAGTTGGTGTACAGTGACAGATGGTGGACTGTCAGCCATTGCCAAATCCTGTGATAGGTAAGTCCACAGTTAGTATCCTGTCTTTTGCTGATAAAATTCCATTTGCTTTGTACCCCCCCCCCACTTTTGACCCCCTAAATTAACCAAAACCAAGTGGGAAAGGCAATTCTTCATCCAAACTTTTTTTTTTTTTTTCCTTCTCCTCCAGATTAGAAAGTTTGTGCTTGAATGGTTGTGGGTTAATTGCTGACAATGGTTTGAAAACATTGGCAACTTTACATTACAAAAGGTAAGCCATTTTTATTGTCTTTTGAGTCTTCATTTCCTTTTGTCTAAATGTTTTCGTGCTTCAGCTGGTGTATCCTCTGGCCTTCTTCAGTTGTCTGTTGTTAATCCAGTTTCAAAGTGCACTGAACCACCAAACGATGGCCTGGTGGATTAGTGTTGTTCCTATTAATTTGGTGGTGTAGTAATCGAGTTCTCAAGAGTGTGTGGGTGATTAGCAGGAGAAAAATTTTCTCCTGGAGATTAAATAAAGGGTTAATTTAAAAATTCCTTTGGGGTTACTTGGATTGAGAGACACCTGAAAGAGGTCAGATAGTGCAACAGCCAAAATGGGATAACAACAATAAGGACACTAGTCTGACTAGTGTAAATAGTAAGTTCTTTTCATGAGTGAAGTACGTTCAAAAAGACGCCAAAAAAAGAAAAAAAACTTATGAAATTCACGTAAGTTTAAACAAATTTCTTGTTTGTAAAATAGGTTTCATACTTAATTTTTAAAACTTTTCTTTTCTAGCTTAAAAGAACTGGAAATGTTTGGTTGTTTTAATGTAACGTCTCGTGGCATCCGGTACCTGGCAAATATATGTAGAAACCTGAGAACTTTGCAACTTGGACAATGTTATAAAGTAAGTTGTCTTTTGCCCTAACCTGCAAAATAAAAAAAATCTGGCTTTAAACTGTTTCACAGATACTCTTTAAAATTTTTTTTTTCCTCCTTGCAGTAAGGTTCACCCTCTACAGGGCCTGGAGCCACTCAAGGTAGAGAATTATGTCAGTTTATATGGATAGGAAGGGGAAAAAAAAAAATAACAGTTAAGTCTAGACTTAAACAGGTTAAAATTGTACTGATTGGGGGCGGGGGCTCTTCTTGGGAGTCTGTTTCATGGGGCTGTGGTTTGTGGAAAGAAGCTGAGTGGAGCTTACTTTTCGCCAATGAAATATGGAGGCAGCTCAGGTGGGTTTGCTATGGAAGTGGCACAGTGAATTATAGCCATGAAGGTTAGACCTGGTGGAACCAGGTGATACAGTTTGTCGGAGCACTTTCCATGGCGATAGCAATAGGGCAGTGATGGACTTGCCACATCCTCGTGCCTGAGAGATGGGAGGTGGCAAAGACTTCTCCCCCAATAAAGAGTCTAGTGTGCTTTTGAATTCTATCAAAACTGGAAAGTGAGGACTGGTCAGTTCTCGCTTAAATCTGACAATGGTTCTCCATTTTCAACCTGATCCAACCCTTTTTAAAGCTGGAGAATAGCACGAGGATTCGAGTACTTATTGGAATGGGAGCCAAACATTATATCTGCATCTTTAACGATGAATCATATATGAGTTCTGTTTTGAGGTCCAATATTCCCTCGGCGCATTGTACCTCCCCGTACATCATACCTCCATCGGACATCTGTTCATTGTGATTGGCAGCGATGGAATATAATCACATTTTTTTTTTCTTTGGAAAGTTAGTGTTAGATTTAATTGGAGTAGATAGATAGATCTATCGCGCGGTTCACACTCCACCCACGTCTATTGAACAGGTTAAGAGGCTCATCCCTTGTTCCCTGTTTAGGATGTGGTTTCCGGTTTTCTCTTTTTCAATCTTTTCACTATTACGTAGCCCCCCCTGCACATCAGTTGCGTTACCGCCTTGCTCGAGGTGATACGATTTAAAAAAAAAAAAAAAAATTGGAAGAGAGGTCAACTGAAATTTAATTTTTTTTTATTTTATGTAGATAACAGATTCTTGCATTGCTGAAGTTTCCAGCAATTTGTGTTGTGTGGAGAATTTGGATCTCCGTGGCTGCAAGCAGGTACGTATGTACATACACACCTATTATTATGTAATTATTAGCGAAAATTAAATTAGAACAGTACACGTGTGTGTGTGTGTGTGTGTGTGTGTGTGTGTGTGGAGCTTTTTAAATATCTTCATTTGAAATTCAGCCAATTATGCAACCTTAGTTTCAACCTCTCACTATCTTCAGCCATTTTATATTAACTGAATTTGCAATGCTTTCTCGAACACATAACTGAAAATTCCAGACCGTTCATTTAGCAATCTCTCTTGTTCTGGAAACGATGCTATGGCTAACATCTCTTCTTGGCACAATCTGCAGTCATCACCACCGTTGCAAGGTCTGTGGTCTTTTTTAATATGCTCCAAGTTACTTTGACTTTAGTTTCTGTTACGAGTTGGAGAAAAATGTTGGAAAATCAGTTAATATAAAACGTCTCGAGATACCAAAAGGTTGAAAGCAAGGTTGTGTAATCATCTGAATTATATAGGACCCTGAAGTGATTGCGATGTTAGTTTTAAAATAATTGGATATTTCAGTTACTGGCTAAATTATCTACCCTCAAAAAATCTGGTTTTGAATGGTTTCCCTCATTCGATTACTTTTGAAAAATTTTTTTTTTATATTTTAGATTAAAGATACATGTATAGAGAAAATCGTTGACAACTGTTCCCGTTTACAGACACTGGCTTTGGCTAATTGTCCGAATATTAGCAATAATGCAATGCAAAAAATTGCTTCCACACTTCCTGGAATAAGGTTTGTTTATCATTTTTAAATAATTCTTTGCAAAAACAAAAATCTGTGTCTCTGAACTTGTGTTAATTTTTGATCGGCAAATCTTTCAAGACTTTCTTAGAAAACTTTGCATTGTACGTCTTTAGTAAACGGCATTTAACTTTTAAATCTTGTAGTGGGGGCATATAATTTGATTGCGTTTTTGTCTTGTCAGGAGTATAGATGTCTGCGGCTGCAAGCTCATAACAGATGAAAGCGTCAACAGATTGGCCATGAACTGTCGCCAACTTGTCTACCTTGACATCAGTTCCACGGGCTGTACATACAAAAGGTAAGACTCGTTTTCTCTTTAGCGTTTGTTAGTCTTTCTTTTTCATTTCAAATTGCCACTCGTCTGTCTTGATGTTTGGATAAGAACTTTTTAACGAAACTGTTTTGCCAGTTGACACCACTTGTTTGGAATCTAAGAATGTTTATCATGTGTCAAATGAAAAAAAATTAATGTTATTTCCACTTTTTTCTGATGTTTAGATAAAAGTAGAGCCTGCCAACTAAGCTATATTGGCATAGAGGCTAACAAGAAAGACGAACGAACAAAACAAAAAATAAACGGTAGGAACTAATATGAAGATTCCATATACAGATTTTCCTAGAAAACTTTATGAACATCAACCAAGCATTAGGCAGGGAAAACGCTAAACTACTAAAAAATGCAAAGAGAGAACCCTGTGCTAAATAGCGTTCGTATTGCACATGCAAGACTTGTGCACACCTGTTAAGGGCTGATGATCTGGGTTGGCCAGAAAGTCGATGCTAATTTACTTATTTATTTTTTATAAGGGAAATTAAAACGCAAAACAAAATTATGCCATTAAATATTTATTCAACTAAATATGAACCATTTTGTTGCACAATCTGTCTTCCCAGAATTTTGGTGGTTTTCTTAGCAAAGAATTCAATGTTTTACCACGGAGATTATTTTGCAAGGAGCTGAATAAATGGAAATCTGAACGAACGACTGATGCTGGGCAGGTCAGACTGATGGAAAGCAACGCCTTTCAAATAAAACAAGATTCTTTTCTAATCCCACCAAATGCACATGATTTTTGTTTTTAAGATAAAGACCTGCTACAGTTAGCTCATGTCACCCCAGGATCCTTTTCTCATCGCCCATCCTAATTTGCTCAAAAAAAAAAAAAAAAAAGATGCCCTCTCACTGCGTATAAATACAGCCAGCCACGTATAGGAATACAATCCAAAAGATTCTTTTCACTAAGTTCTCCATGTGTGGTGGATTTTATTTTGGTAAAAAGTCTAGTATTTCTGACAATTCATGCCTTGTGTAGTGCAGGTTATTTTCAATCAATGTTGTCTTAATTTGGTTGTCATCTGTAGATTTCTTTTTTTTTTTTTTTTGTCTGGAGCTGAGTGTTCTTTGGCAAATAAGGTTCCAATCACCAACTCTAAACTTGGCAAACAACTTCCATATCGGTTGTTAGCTAAAAAAAAACTTCACCATATTTGTTGGAACATAGCAACAAGTAAGGATTGGTGCCTTGAACTTTCCCGACAACCTTTGATCTTACTGCACCCATTTCGATCGTAGATTAATGGCTAAGCACATCCCATTGACAGTAAAGCCTATCAGCTTAAACATAATTAATACTGCAATGTTACGGAAAATCTCGAAGATTAACGAAACGGTTTAACAACCGACATTTTTAATTTATTTGTTTGAACGTTATTTTTTAATCGATACTCGTATTTGAGTAGATATTGTTTTTAATCAAACAGTACATTTATTTCTACAGGCCGGTAAAAATAAATATTCTGTTTTTAATCAATTAGTATCTCTACTCAAATATGTTCAAACAAATAATTTTAATACTACAATGTAACAATATAAAAACATTTTAAAGATGTTACAAGTAGGGACAGACAATTGTATGGATGCTCTGAAACCTATCACCTTATGTAAATATCTTCTGATCGACACAGGTATTTACTTCATTTTTAAGCAAACCTATCAATTTTGTCGACTGTCAGCTCCTCCTCGTGATTTTTGATTTAATCACTGTACGTGTTGTCTTAAAAGTACGTAATTGGCTCATCTTAAGGATTGAATGCTGACGACTTTCTGGAAAGACAGAATAGAGCACAATTCTGTGAAGAATTTGATTTATGGAAAATGTGCCACCACAAACCTTTAAAAAATTGGGGCAGGGGAACCAAAAAAAAAAAAAAAAAAGTAATTTGTCTGATTTCAATTTGAATTGGTTTAGTTGTTTTATACAATTTCTGGCCTCTAGCCAGAATGTTGATGCCATAAGAAACTTAAATCTGAAAACTGCAAAAAAAATTGTGACAAAATCAATGATTCCTTCTCCTCAAGTGATGTCATGCGTCCCAAGGATTACGCAAAAGAACTTTGATAAAAGAAAAGCAAAAGCAAATTTTTTTTTGCATTTAAAAAAAATTCTAAATTGTCTAAAATCTACAGAAAGTAGAAACGATCATCAATTGCTTCCCTTTCATTATTTTTGGAGAGGGTGATTCTCCATTGCAAAGTCACTGCTAATTATTCCAACCAGGTTTGGTTGCTGCCCTTCCCCTCATTTGTAATTTCCACAATTCACTTAAGTGAAATGCTTCAAGTAAATCTTCCTACTTCTCTTCAGTGTTTGTCGGTTGGCGGAACAAGGCTCTACAGACTTGGAAACCTTAAAACTCAATTTTATTGCTGGCATCACAGAAAGCAGTTTAGCTCGACTCACCAATCACTGTAAAAGGTAATCTCCTTCCTTCCTTCCTTCTTTCTTTTATTTATATATATATATATATATATATATATATATATTATTATTATAATTATTAAGCTCAGTCTAGGTAGAAACCTTTACAAGTATCAAAACTTTCTTTCTCTTTGTTTCCATTTGAAACTTCAAATGTGAGCTTTGTTTTCTCTCTTTCAGGCTGACAACTTTACACTTGTACGGCTGTAAGCGGGTGAAGAATTTGGAGAAGCTGCAGGCCCTTCATCCTCAATTGATTATAGAGTCGGACAAAGATTGACTGAATTGGCAAATTTGGTGATAAAGCAACTTAAGGAATCTCTTTCTCCCTCCATTTCAATCCGGTCCAAACAAACTCCAGACAAAAGACCCACTTCTTCTCCTCCTCCTCCTCCATTCCCAGTCAGGTTCGGGTTCTTTATTAAAAAAAAAAAAAAAAAAAAAACACCTGGCAAATGCTGTGGCCAAGGATTGGATACAAACTTTTTCTTCTTCCTCTGGAAATACTTACCACTGTCCCCCCTCCCATGGAAGAATCTTACTTCTCCCCTTTCTAGTGGTGGGACTGAGGGAGCTAACCCCCCCCCCCCCCCGCCTCCTGACTGCACCCAGAGGCTATTTTAGAGACCCTAGCAGCCTAAAACAATTTAGCTTCAGAAGATTTTTTTTTTTTCCTTTTTTTAAAACGAAAAAAAAAAAAAAAAAAAAAAAAGGGCACTTAGAATTGCTTAGTTATCCAGGATTTTCTAAACTTGTTTTAGGTTAAGAAATCTTTATCGGCGGGTGGAGAATATAAACTTTTAATAGAAAAACTAAAAAAAAAAAAAAAATTAATTAAAAAAACTAAAAAAAAAAGTTAAATTTAAAAAAAAAAACAAACAAAAAAAAACTTTTAATCCAGGAAAATGGAAAAGAATTTTAAGACATTTTATATTTTACAGTTTTAGTTAGTATTTTGATTTATTCATTTTCTTTATTTTTATTTCCATTTAAATTGTAAGGGGGGGGGGGAACGTTGTCAGATTGTGCAACTTCTCAGAACTTCTGAGATTTTTTTTTTTTCCTTTCATCAGCTCCAAAAATCAGTGGAACAAAAATAAATTTTTAAGTTTCTATTAAAAGAAAATGGAAGGCAGGCTAAAAAAAAATCTGAATTATTTGGGATTTTTATTTTATCTCTTAATCTAAAAAATAAATTAAAAAAAAAAAAAAAAAAAAAAAAAATGATGTCTTAAATTTACTTTCCAAATTGAATCTTTGAAATTATAACTTGGGGTGGGAATACATAAATGGGGAAAACAAACACCCCCAAAAAAGTGACTTTTTAGCATTCTTTTGCTGACATTAGTTTAAATGAATTTCTACCTGGATAATGTAGTGGGTCAAGAAGTTAAGGTGTAAGTCAGCTGTCGTCCCTGCACCATTCCCCCCCTCTCTCAAAAGTAAATTGGCACTTTAACGTTGCTTTTTATCCTGCCATTTTTTTTCTTTTTATAAAGGCCTTACAATCTTGCTTGAATTACACACATTAATATAGAAGAAAAAATTTAATTTAAGCCAACTTAGTTGGTTTTTCTTGCTCATCTTTCCAAAGATGAGCAAAAAATATACTTATTTATAAGTATAAAAATTTTTTTTAAAAAGCTGACTCATCAAAATCCTTATATCCTCCCCTCTCTCAAATTTTTTTGTCTATTTAAAAATTAAGGCATATATAGTCTAGTTTTAGGATTAGGAATTAAGTCCTTCATTCTTTACTTCACTTCTAATCTAAAAGCTGATAAGGTTCTCCTTGGTACCCTCCCATTCTCCATCAAGGTGCTACTAAAGTCCCCCCTCTCCCAAAGACTAATGTTTTTTTTGCTTTAAATTCTCTTTTCTTAGGGGCAATTTTAAACATATTTATTTCTTGCTAATAAGGGGGGGGGGGATGGTTAAAAATAAAACTTGTAACAAGACCTGATCTTTGTTGACTTTAATTTCTTGGCTGGTGTGTTGTGTTTTTTTTTTGTAGGATTTAGTCAAGATTTATTTCTAGCATCTAGCAATGAGTTGACAAACATTCTTTTTATTCCTGCACTTGTGATGGTGCTTACCACTGACCAATAAAATCCAAATCAGCCTGACCTGGCTCAAATTTTACAGGGTGCTTCCCTGTTTCATAAGTGGGAATATTGTTCATTAAGCCGATACTGCCTTTGCATCCATTTTAAAACTTTACAAGGACCTGATTAAAAATTCCTAGCTCAATCTTGTAATTGTCGGTGCCTTTCTATATTTTGCGTTTTTGTGACATTTTGGAGGAGGGGAGGGAGGCATCGGCTTCCAATTATTGCATATGGTGCCTGAGCTGTAAAGAAGGGGGTGGGGAGGCATGTTTTTTTTTTTTTTTTTTTTTTTTTTAATAACCGCTGTCACCTTTACAGATGGCAAAGTTATGAACAAGTCAAACAAAAAACATTACAGCAGAAAAGGGTGGTAGCATTAGAATTTTTATAGACGTATTATCAACAAATTTGTATCTGATTTCAAAATTTTCCAAGGGCACCCACACAGGTAATTTTAACAAAATAAAAAAATTACAATGGTGGATGAGGAATAAAAGGAAAGCTTCAAATTATGATGAATTGCAAGATACAGAAAATTTTTCAAAAGGTAGGAAATTCAAGTTGATATGGGGGGAGGGGAGAGGCACCAACCAAGATTCAGAAATTCCCTGAAGAGAAACACATTTTTGCACTAAAGAACGTTACCCACCCCCATCTCCAGCAATTAAAAAATAAAAATAATAAATTCCTAAAACCTGATTTTGCACTACTTTAATTTTTTTTGTTCTCTGAGGTCGGTGACATTTGAGTCTCTTTGCCATCAATTTTGTTTTTTCAACACCACAATCAAAAATCGTAAGACAAAATGTGACTAAACATGGTTTTGCTGCAAGAGGAAAAAAAAAAACAAAAAAAAAAAAAACTCAATTTTCTAACAGTTCCTCACTCCCTTCTGACGGCCAAGAGTTCATTTAAATAAAACAAAAAAAAAAAAAGGCTTGTAGACAAATTAATTCCTGATAAGATTTTTTTTTTATTTTAATTGCCTTTAAAAGGAAGATAAGGCAATTTTTATTTTTATTAAGTTGTCCAAATTCTTGACAGAAAGGGGAGGAGCTATATTGCCCTCCCCCACAGGTGCTCCCCTCTTGAACAAAACAAGGTGACAAGACGTTTCTTATTCTCAGTTTCAATTTGGCAGACAAGCTATTAAAACGTAACTTTTTCAAACTGTTTAATGTTTGAGATTTCAGTGTTGCTTAAAAGGAAAGAGTGAAAATTCAAGCAGTAAAAAGAAAACCTATTTAGTAGTGAACTCTAAGACATTGGCAGGGTTTAGAAGATGCAAATCTGAGATTCTTGATCAATTACAGCAATTTTTCCTGGATTTGGAAGAGGGAGGAGGAGAAGGACGTGCCTTGCACAGAAAAAGTTTTAGTTTGGTTTATTTTAGGGTGTGTCAAAATTAAAGACGAAGAAAAAAAAATTTTTTTTAAAGCACAATAGTCCATTTTATTGGGCCAGAGGTCCATTACCATAACATTAGTACCAGATTTGGAGGGGGGGGGGGGGGGCTCCACCCATTTGGAAAGGGGGGGATGGGTCGAGTGGAAGATATCACATGAAAAGCAGCAGGAATGTCAAGGAATCGCTCTGGATTCTGGTTAGAGCTGCTGCTGAAAAATGGGGGAAAATAAATGAAGCCGAATCGAGTGAAGAGAATTGGGACGGACACAATTACACACACAGGAAATGGGGGGGGGGGTCCCAAATGAAGACTCGCTTGTCTATGCAGCCAGACAAGTTCAAAGAAGGTCTGTTGGGGTGCACGGCAATTTGGGGAGATGGGAAACGTATGTATATAAACAGAAACACTCACACAAACAGAAATCTGTAAGCAGAAAAGACCGGTTCCATTTGCTGAATATGGCTAATATCCATTTCCAAGTTGGAATAGAAACAGCCAAGCAGTGAGAATGTTCAGTCAGTCCGTCCTGGTGTATGTGCGTGCATGTGTTCTCAAACCAAATGTAGGGGGAAAATTTCCAACAGTTGAAGGTGGTGGTTTTTTGTTTTTTTTTTTCCTCTTAAAATCGTCATCAAGTGGACAACTTGGGGTGTTTGCTTATCACTCCTTCCTTCATCATCTGTACACTGTGTCCTTTTATTATTCTGAGGAGAGATTGTCAGCTGCCCAAAGAGATTCGACTGTTTGTAGTGTTGCCTTTGATACAAACACATTTTGCGCACACTCCTAAATGGTCCCATCTTGTTTCTACATTTATCTTTATAGTTGATTAAGTAGTTTGGTAATGGGGAGGAGGAGGAGGGGGGTAGTTGAAATATTAGTGACAGGAGAAAAATAAGGTAAATTATCGGTGAGGGAGAGATGAGGTTGCTCAGATAAACCCTAAATATTTAAAAAAAAAAAAACCATGACTACAAAGTAAAGAAATAAAAAAAAAAAAAACTAAAAGGGATTCTGTCATTGTGGTTCCTGGTGAAAATTTTGCTCCTTTTGTAGGGAGGCAATGCAGAATCAAACTCAGAGCCCATTTTGTAAACTGGGAGTGGGAGGGGAGCCCAACGGAGGCAGAGATTTTGAGAGAATGAAGCTGCCTGCATCCAGAATCTATTTGTACAGGCACCAAACACATGGGCTCTGCAGAAAATGGCTGGATGATTGGATCCATCCACGAGTAAAAGGAGGGAAAGACAGGTGCTTGAAAAAGCCAGGACTTGTGCACCTTACAAAACGTGAATGGATGCCATACATTTTATTATTATATATATATATATATATATATATATATATATATATCACACACACTCTCTTTTACACACACACACACACACACACAAACCAACCAAGTTGCTCAATGTAAAAGATTTACTTTGTAGATTTATTTATATCCCCCCACCTTTCTCTTAAGATTTTAATTTGCGGCCCCCAATATTTTATTTTATTTTTTTTATTATTTTATTTTTTTGCTTTTATTTATTAAAAACTTTGGTCGGTGATATATTTTTACCCCCCTCCTTCATTGCCTTTTTTTTCACCCCCTCGTCTTCAGTTTCAGGTCCAAAAAATTTAAATTTACATCCTTTTTTGTTTTTTTCTTCGTTTAAAACACAAAAGTAGGAGTCCATTCATCAACAATAGAGCAACATCACTTGTGGACGTTAAGTCAGGATTTGTAGTTGGAGGTCAACCAAGTGAGACCTTCATAAAGTCCATCGCCTGACGTTGCACACGATGGTTGCACATACCAATTACGATCGCGAATTCGAGTAAGTCCTAATTTTTCCTGAATTTCATGTGGCTTCATTGCTGAAAAAGAGAACAAAAAGGGAAAATAGTCATTGAAAGCAAAATTAAACAACTTTTCTTTTTCTCTAATTTAAATTCCTTAAAATAAGAGCAATGATTAGTAAATTTAAAGTCAACATTCCTAAAATTAGATTAAAAATTTAAGAAAATATTCTCTAAAATTACTGAGTACATAAAAAAGGTGCTCATGTCACATTCTTCAATTGTTTTACAAAAAGTTTCCTTAAAACATTTGATCTGATAGCACATCAAGGTCTTAAATAAACAGCTACCGTTCGGTCCAAAAATGCCTTTCTGCAATATTTTAAACTTAAAGTAAATATTTGTTTCAAATCAAATTTTAGAAAAGTATATTTTTGAAAGGTTTTTGTTTATGTACATTACAATAAGGTGATAAAAATTGCACTGACAATCTATTTTAGAACCCCCACACCTTCAGTTTAAATTAGTTTTTTTTAAAATAAAACTAAATTAGAACTGTTTTTGTAGAGGGTGTGTATATATATATATATATATATATATATATATATATATAAAAATCCTATGTCTATGGCCCAACTAAATCAGATCAATTTATATAGTCATTTTGCAAGTGAATGTGTACAGACCAGTTAATTTTACAATGAATTGGTATAATCTAGTGTTTAAAATATACAAATCAGTGTGTTTATGTGTGCGGTCATCTGCATTCAAAGAAGGTAAGCTAAAAATAAACTAACAAAACAGAATTCCAAGAAGTCACTCTCAGGGAAAGACCCCCACTAATATCACCAAAAAGGAGTGCATTGCATTTTGTTGCCTTTGTAGGTTAACAAACCTGAAAAAGGCTGGAGAATTAATGAGCCAAAACAGTTTTGTAGCGATAAAAGAAACCAAAAGACTTATCAATTCTTCACCAGAAATTGATAATCACAGAATTGGACCGATACTAAAAAAAAAAAGGGCGGGGGTAGAGCACTCTGGAACAAGTCGTTATTTCCCTCACCTTCTGGGAGATCTTGCTTATTCGCAAAAATAAGAATGATTGCATCTCTCATTTCTCGGTCATTGATAATTCTGTGAAGTTCTTGTTTAGCCTCATCAATTCTATCCCTGTCTGCACAATCCACCACAAATATCAGGCCTTGTGTCCCAGTGTAGTAATGGCGCCATAATGGACGAATTTTGTCTTGACCACCAACATCCTGAAAAAATAAAAATGCAAGGATTTTAGCCAAAAGCAAACTTTTTTTTTTATTATTGGTTAGAAATCTATAGATTAAAATGAACGAGAAGAAGGTCTTGGAAATTGAAAAATGTTGAAAAGAAACAATCTCTAAATATCAGCAGAGATTTTTATCTCTGACTTCCTGTTTAAAATTGGATTTTTCCACTTCCTTCTCCTTTCACTACCAGTCACTCCCTTGTGTCTTAATGGTTTTTTCACCTTTGCTTGGAGTGAATTTATTAAAAATAAATAAAATAATTTTGAGGTAATTGCAGATCAAACAAGGAAGCAAGAACCCAATATCAAAAATATATATTGGGGGCTTCTACATGGCATTTGGTGTTAAAATGTACGTTGTGCTAAGTTAATAATCTTGTAATCTGATTACAGATAAATTCTGCTTCGTTAACACTGACCAGAGATTAAAGAAGAACTTAAATGAAAAAAATCATTTTTTTTTTCGTTCTCATGAGATTTTTCACAGTTCGAGATTCTTGAATACAAATGTTTTTTACTAAAGAATCCCACAACCACCCATTTTTGTAGTTTCATAATAACATCAACAAACGAGATGTTTCAGTTTTAACAATGGCTTCAGCTGGTGTGCCTAGCGTTAACAACAGGGAGAAATGATGCACTTTATCCTTACGGGGGGTGGGGGGGGGGGGAGATCAATACAAAAACAAATTTATCTTTACTTGCAGTTTTAAAAACACTGATTAGCCAAAAAGAAAATAGGAAAAAGAAATGTTTCAACCAATGAATAAAAAAAAAACTGACATTTTAAGAGTTGATAAAATATAATTTCTTTGTGGGTTGTAAATACAGTTTGCAAGTACCTATGGAACGGGTGGGGGGGGATCAAGAAGGAAATTGCTTATCTTTTGTAAAGGGATTTTTTTATTCTGAATACAACTTTTGATAAATGTTTGGTTTCAGAAGCTTGAAGAGCTGTTATTTCTATAAACATTTCAAGTGAAAACTGGTAGCTCTCCTCCCCATATTTACAATTAAGGGCAGACACTTTGCAAATAAAATATTTTGAGTTGAACAAATTTAAAATTAATAAAAAGTAGAAAGTTTCAATTTCTGGAGAGAAAATTGAAATCTTAATTATCAAACATTTCTGACAGATGTAGAAAGCCATGGCATTTTCTGAAAAATGCCTATAAAAACAAATTTGATAAACATATCAGAGTCCTCACTGAATTTACATATATGATAATGTTATTGAATTAGGCTCCATGCCATGATTGTCTAAGTAAACATTAGACAAACAGATAACTCGATTTTCTATACAAGGCCTTGGGATATATTTTGAAGCTCTTTTTGGACAGGCATGAGGCAAACTGGACACGTTATGTCATCAAAACTAGTAAATGAAAAAGAAAATTTTAACTTTTCTTCTGTTATTTTGTTGATATCAAAGAAAAATCAAATACTAAAATAATTTGAAAATGTTTTAGTCCATTCTAAGGAAATGAAAAAAAAAAAAAAAAAAAATGCTATCAATGATAACAAAAAAGATTTTACAAGACTTCAAACTGAACTATTATTTGATTAAAGATAAAATCATATACAATTTAGCTATTGAATGAAAATCATTTTCAAAAATGTATAAAACTTATAAAATTACAACAAATATTCTTTGAACAAATTTTGACTTTTGGTTGTAAAATTAAATAATGGGACAAAGCAGTAGATATTCTGATGACTCAATTTCATTTTTGCTGTTTTGGGTCACATTTTCATTGTGTGTAATTAAATAAGGAGCAAGCATGAAAACCCATATAAATTTGACATTGTTATTTTAGCTTAAAATAAATTTAAGAAATTTTGGGGAACAAGGGAGAAACCTGGAGATGTTTCAACATTTTGAATTCTAAGCTGGATAGATGTGACATGTTCAGATTTTGTAGTATGCAATTCCTGAATCAGTAATAATAAAAAAAAAAAAGAAAAAACATCCACTAGAATTTAAATGCACACAAATGTTGCATTTATCCAAGCAATTAAGATAAATAGCATAGAATTCAAAATGTTGAAACATCTACACAATTCCCTCCTTTCCCGAAAATTTCTTAAACGTTTCCTAGTATGTTTCTTATCTAACAATAATTCATTTAGATAAGTCATAATCAATATTCAGTTCAAATTTTCAAATCAGTTTCTGTATATTTTTACTGGCATTAACCCCCACCCCAACTCCTCAGCAGAAAAAACAAAAAAGAACTTCAAGATGTCAGAATTAGCTGGAAAAGTAACAATATTTGATTTATCAATGGCTTAGAGCAACAAAATTGGAGTGCCTACTTACCCAAACACTAAATTTGACATTTTTATATGTTACCGTTTCGACATTGAAACCTACTGTTGGTATCGTCGTCACAGACTGTCCCAGTTTCAATTTGTATAATATAGCTACAGGTAGGTTAAGGAACAACATCTACAAAAAAAAGGCTCAACAGAAACTTCAAGAACAATTACTTTCAACAATCACTGCAAAGTCAAAGAATCAAAACAAAAAAAAATTAAGAAAATAAAAATGCATCACAAAGAAAAGAATTTAAGGCCAAACACAACAAATATTCATTTCCTTCTGACTTGCTTAATTGACACAATTGTTTTTATTTCTCTAATTAAAAGAGGCAATTTTAATATTTGTAACAAACTGAACACATCCAAAGTAAGTTTTAAAAGATTAGTTTTTGAAAACTCCAAAACAATTTCAGATATTAATAAGGGGTTCTATTTACAATGTAAATCTAATAACCTTAACACTTACTTTGTGTCCATTGTGTTGTATATAGAAGAGATTTCGGACATTTGTTTTAAATGCAGAATTTTTTATTTTGGTCAAAAGCCCCATTTTGGCCTTTAATGGGTAGAAGATAAAAATCTCGTCTGTAGAATGGGTTTTCAGCGAAAACAATATATAGATGGAAACAACTGAATAGTTTTCATCCCTTATTGGGAATGACTTCCATGAAAATTGCAATATGTCTGCCAAGTTTTAAATTCCAATATTGTTTTTATTTAGACAATTCAGTTTGCCTCCATAATCAGGTCAGCCTGCAATTCTTGTTAGGTGAAGCTTCAATTTGAATCTAACAGGCAACAAACTACTGTATAGACTTGTGCATAAGCAGACAGTGTGTAACATGTCTCCCCACCCCTAAAGACCAATTACCTGCTTATACCCCCTATTTTTTCTGTAGAAACAAAAATAAATAAATAAAAACTCACACTATACAAGAGAATATACGGAAGTTATAGCAGAAATATACACAGAAAGTTATCAAAAGAAATATTTTGAGCAATTGTAAAAAATAGAAGCTGTAAAGAATGACTTTTTTAAATTTATAATGACAAGAGAAAATTCATTTGTTTTTTATGTGGGAAGCTACTGCAGCAAGTTCACTCAAAATAATTAGCTGTTTTCTGATCCGTTCCTGTAAAAAGGAAGCGTATAAAAAGCGCTTGTCATGAGAGATTTCCTCTTTAATTATTCAAGTCTCAAGCTAAACAAGGATTTGTAAAGTCCTGCATCGATTGTTTTTTTATCAAGACTTATTGATCCATACTTTACAATTATTTACAAAATTTAACACTGGACAGTGAAACTGGTATTTCTTCAAATTTTTGCCATGTCTAATCTAATCAGAAGGGTTAAACTCTCTACTGAAGTCTTAAGTACCTTTTGGTTCACTTTGAAAATTTATCAATACCAAAAAGATGGCAAAGATGGGGGGGGGGGGGAGAGAAAAAGTTTTACTTCTATATAAAAGCTCATCATTGGCAAGATTATCAACTTCCCAGGCACATGTCATTTTTCATAAGAAATTATTTCAATTTTGAAAATTGAAAGTATTCATAAAAAATTGAATCAATAATGTCAAGATTTTCTTTTCATCTTTTAGATTTCTGCAAAAAAAAAAAAACATGAAATGTTGTCACACTAGAAAAAAGATCTGAGAATTTTATGCAAACAGACGATTGTTTCTAGATATATAAAAAAATGGATGTCATTAACTAAAAAAAAATCATTTTTCTAAATTTTCTGAGGTGATATTTCATGAAATACTGCATTAAAAAAAAAATTTTTTTAAAAAAACTGCTCAAAGAACAAACTGGATAAAATTCAGAATTACGCACAGTATTAATGGCAATAAAGTTTTACTAATTAAATCGAACCGTTTCAAATGTTTAGCATTCATTAATTAACAGTGGGAGGTGAAAGCAAGAAAAAGAGAAATCTTTGGAAACAACGCAAAGAGTTTAGGATGCCGGGGCTGACTAGTAAATAGGCTACAATTTGTGTGACACTTGTGATGTGTGTCTCAGTCATCAGTTACTACTTTAGTAAAGAAGAGGGGGGGGGGGCAAGGAAACTGAATGAATGACAAATTTGAAGAGGTGGGGAAGGGATAGCTATATACAAGAGATGGAAATTTGAAAAACGTTCACACAACGATTGTCTTAAGAGTAAGAACACTGGTAGACTGTCTTGAAATGAGGCCAGAGAACAAGCAGGAAGCCTGTGAGTTGGTCTTAAAGATTGTTCACATCCTACAACAAAGATGATAAAGTAAGACGCCAACTCATATGAAGGACAAATTTCCTTCCCGCAAGAATAACAGGATTGGCAGAGAGAGAGAGAGAGAATGAGAAAGAGGGAAAGAAAGAGAGAGGGAACAGTAGCATTGGTCGACCAAAATATGGCAGGTAATAAAAATGCTACAGTAAAAGTTAACATTATTAATTAAAAGAATGAAAAAGGAAATAATTAAACATTGTTCTTGAAATAATTGAGGAAAGAAATGACCAACATTTGCCTAGCACAATTCTTAATGCAAATTCCTGTGATGCTCTACATTATAATTTAATAGAAAAACTTAAGTTCCTCTCTATAAACACGCCTCACCTAGAGCAAACTCTCTATAAACCCATCAATCCGATTAGAAAGAGATTGGCACCAGCAATCCAATTAGAAAAGAGATTGGTACCACCAATTTGATTTTAAAAAAGGTCACAAGGAACCTGGTTAAAAGATGTCCAATTAAGATTAACTGCCATATAAGATGGCATGTAACAAAAAAAAAAAAAAAAAAAAATTCTGACTATCAGATTTCATTTATAAAATGATCCAAATTCAAAAATTAAAACTATCCCCAAATACTGAGTGATAAAAAGAAATATATATATATATATTTTTTTCTTGAAATAGAAACTTATTTAAAGGCAATAATGTGAAAAGTAAAAACCTTTTTACAGACACACAAATTAGGTGAAAGGTTACAAACCTAAACACTATACCCTCCCCACACACACAAGTAAAAAGTTGCTATCAAGTGGAGCAAAGAATGTTGGGAAGTACACTCCTTCAATTTAAAAAAATATTTTTCACCCATAGCTTTATTTCATTTTTTTTTTTTTTTTTTTTTGGAGGAGAAAGATTATTCAACAAGTGGGAATGACAGCCAACTATTATTACAATGAGCTACAGTGAATGAATAATTAAGAACAGACAGAAAAATAAAAGACAACAGGAGGTGAATGAGGGCAATTCTCCTGTTATTATCGACATTATATGTACAAGTATGATCCAATGAAAGAAATATTGGCCAATGAACAACAATCAAGTACTGTAGACAGTGATTAAAAAGAAAAGAAACACCAATTTTTCTCTAAAGATATAGAATTAAATGGTGTAAAGTTTGCAACATTATATTTTAAATATTTTGATATTTTTTTCAATGTTGGATTTAAAGAAAACATGGTTAAAAGTTTGCATTTTCTGAAGCAAAAACATCAAAATTAACTTTGTCTAAACTTCTTCAGAGACAAAAAAAAGGACAGCTTGGAACTCTTCAGAAAAATCAAACAATTCAGATGCCTTATGAATATCGTCATCTGACAACCCAAATATCCATCAAAGATTAAAAAAAAAAAAAAAATAAAATAAAAAACGTTCAGGAGTTATTTTTTCATCAAATTTAAACCTTTAACAAGTTGAACCCCCCCCTTTTCTTTCAAAATTATAAAGATTCACTTTGTTAAAGTCGACACAAAGCTGGCAAAGTTACAAGGAATACAAAACTAACATACCAAGTTAAAAGGTTTATTTTCACTTCAGAGGAAATTATTAAAATTAATGAAAAAAAAAAAAAAAAAAAAAAAGCCTGTATTTAATGTTTACCTCACAAAACAAAATGTTCTTTCCCATACTGTATACATCAGAAATAATATTTTAATTGAGCTTGTTCCTCTCTTCAACAGTTTTCACAATCATTATGCCCTACCAATATCTCAAAATGAAAGATTTTGATCGCATGGAAAGAGGGGAAAAGGCACTACTTGGTTTCAGTGAGAAAATAAAAGAAATAAAGAAAGGAAGATAGAAGGGTTTAAAGGCTGTTCCAATGAAAACGGAAAAGTTGTCAAGTCTTTTCATTTATTCCTCCTTACTTAACAACCAAAATTCATATTTATGATTTTAGTTGTGATATTTTGTTAAAGTTAAGCTCAAAATATTTAACAATGTGATATTGGAATTTTTAACAGATGTTTTATTGTTGTAGAACTTAGCATGAGCTTATTCAATCATTAACTTAAGGATAAAAAAAGAACTCCTACAAAATAAAATTATGATTATTATAATAGTTATTATTCCACATCAAGCAATAAAAAGATGTTGAATGCAGCTTGAATTTGTGGCCATAATGAAAGTAACTCCCTCATTAAATATTTAAATGATCAAAAATAAAGTTTTTTTTCATTGCAAATTTATACACACAAAATTCCAAAATTAAAAAAGTAATTTGTATGGGAAGTTTTTTTTTTGCGGAGGGGGGGGGGGCTGTCCCTCCAGCCCCACTCTCCTTAAATGTCATGAATATAAAAAAATTTTTTTTTCAATCATTTTTTAAAAAATTAATTTAGTTATAATCACGTTTGTAGATCAATAATCAATCAAGTGTTTTTGGCACTCACATGCATGCTAGAATTTTAAGGACCTTTGATTAAAATGACAGTTCAGGTGAGAATTAAGTTAAAATAAACAAGAGACATAAGCAGTAAGTAAATTATTGATCTTGTTACTCCCAAATAAAAATCCTGCAAAGATGACCATTGAAAATATTCCAGAAATATTGGTGCCAGTCACAGTGACACATCTTTCTAGGTGGAATTTTTATCAAGTCACCTTGAGTAAATAAAGTAAATGAATTTCAAAATTTGAATTTTCAGAAAAAAAAGATACTCGTTTTTCCTGCTGCATCAAGACCAAGCATTAATATTCTCATTTCCTTATTCCCAAATATCTTCGACACCAGCTTCCCCATTGTCCCTGCCTTCAGAAATCTGAAAAATAAAAAAACATAAATAAAAGTAGTTTTGAAAAAGTATTAAGTCACAAATTTACAAAGAATATAATTATCTCCATCATATTTATTTATATTACCAGCATGTACCACTGCAGTGGGTGTGTCAAGGGCAAGATAACACTCCTTCAGGTTAATTTTGAATTCAGAATTTTCCATCGCTTACACTGGTTGTCCCAATCAAGACTAGAGAATCCAGTCTGCCCTGCTATTTAATTAATAAAAAGGGCAAGGCAAGAAGAGTGAGATTAATGCTTTTCACAAGAGCATATCAGCAAGAGAGATTGACAAAATGAATAAGAGAAAATTTGAAACCAAGACTTAGCAAATTAAGAGATATTTAATTTGGTTATATTGGAAACATTAAAAACAATTTTTCTTCTAGAAATTTTTCTGGATATTTCCTAATTCAAAATGTTCCAAACCTGTTCAACAGGATGAACTCACAAAAGGAGAATGCATCTGCCAGAAAAAAGACTTGTTTTTTTTGAGATAATCAAATTCTGCAATGTGCCCAAATATGAATAATGTTTTAAAATGTTCCATAAATGAAGGTATTTAAAAGAAATCATGCCAATGCCATTCAATTGTGCAAATGATACATTTGAAAAAGAAGAGACTATACCAAAATTGTAACATCCAATCCAGCATCTCAGTTAACCAATGTTTTCTCTGCAGAATTTTGCTTTATGAATTGACTTTCATCTGGCTACTCAACAATGTGATGAAAATATCACAATGACATTTTTGTGGGAGATTTGAACATTTTTGCCAACAACATTGACTTTACATGTGTGTGTGTGTGTGTGTGTGTGTGTGTGTGTGTGTGTGTGCGCGCTCCCTTTTCTCAAACATTCTTCTGATCAAATTTAAACACAAGTTTATCCCTAGAGAAAGAAAAAAATGATCAGTGATAGAATAAAAAAAAGAGTCTACAACCAACTCCAAATAAAAGTGCAAATTCCTTTGCATTTCCTATAAGTTTGGCATTAAAGAGTTAAACTTACCAAGCTGAAAACACTTCTTTAAAAAACATTTTCTTAAAACCGTACTGCAGTCATTTACATGTCCTTGAAATATGGAAGCTAAAAAAGGACAAAATAGAAACCGGCTTTCTTTGTACAAACTGTCATCAATTAATAAGTCAGGTCATTAGAAGGGAATTAAGCTGTGCATGGAGCAGAAGAAATGATTTTCAAAGTTTAAGAAAATGAATGAAAATTCAAAAAATAACTTTCAGAGATTTTCTTTTCTAACTCACAAGTCTACATCGTACAATTTACACTGGACAACAATTTTTCACTTTTTTTTCATAACTAAAGTTTGAGATGTTTTTACCTAATTTGGGAAGGGGTTGTTTATTTATATTTTTTTTAAAGGTAAGGAGGGAATCTCTTTTTGCTCTTAATCCCATCAAGTTAATTAAATGAATTTTGTAGGGATCAAAATAATCTGAGGGTGCAATGTCAGGCAAGTATAGTATTTTTTAAGACATCCCAGCCAAGCCATATTAATTTCTGCAGGGTTCGACATTAGCCAGTTCTAAGTCCTTTTTATTGATTGCCATCTTTAATCAGTTCAATTGGAAACACTAATCAGAATACAATGATTTTGCAGAAGGCGGTCGAAATGATAGCATTAGTTTTTTTGAAATGCAGACTGGTTTTTAGAGTAGCTAACACTGACACATTTAGTTTCCCACTATCTTTTTAACTTCATTGTTGTAAACAATCCATTTGTTATTGATTGTGATTATTCTTTACAAGAAAGAAGTAATTCTTGTGTTTGAGCAGAGAATCACAAACATTAATACAGTATATTCATTTCTTTCTTTCTGTTAAATCACACAGCACCCAATATTATAATGATTCATGTATCCAAGTGTTTTTCAAATGTCTCGCAAAACTCATATCAGATATCTAGAGTAACTCTGCAATGTTCTGCGGCATATGACTGGAATTTTTTTAAAAATTAGCATTCTGGTTTCATTATCATCAATATCTGCAGGTCTGCTGGAAAATTATCAGTTTCCAGATCAAAATTTCCAATTTTCAATTTATGCTCCACTTACAAGGAGTAATTTTAGCTATGGCACCATCTTCAACAATGACGCACATCTTTTTGCTGTTTACCTAGCGTATGTTATTTTCATTTCCACAAATAAATAATATCAGATGAGAAAAATGTGTTTCATTTTCATTTTTAATATACAAATAATTTAAATCCATACACACACATTGTATAGAAAGATATTCTGAAAGGTGACATTTAAGTGTATCTCATATAAAATTTCATTCACATGTGAAACAAAATTACATGTTCAAATGCCACTTATTGAAAAATGCTATAAAACAAATAAAAAAAAAATGAAAAGAAATTTTTGTAGCAAAAGTCCAAGTTTTCGTCACTGAAGGGAATGACTACTTATAAAACAGTGCAATAGAGTAGACATGATAGTCACACTTAATAAACAAAGCATTGGTTTGTGAATTTGGTGATAATTGTGAGTTCAATCTTTGGACTAAGTAGTGTGTACTTGGATTCAATGGAAACATGGTGAGCAGTAACTGAACAGTACTTAAAAAAAAAAAAAAAAAAAAAAAAAAAAAGAAAAAAAAAAAGATATCCCTAGACAGACATCCTCAGCCTTACCCTATTTTCTCACCTCAAATGGAATCATTACATTGAGTCAATAGCTAAATCCACTGCTAGGAAGGTTGGGTCACTGTGTCGGGCCAGGAAGTTTTTCTGCCTGAATCCATCTTACACATATACAAATCAACCATCCATCTGTGCATAGAATACTGCTGTCATATATGGTTACAAACCCCCTGCTGTTCATCTCAGTGTTCTCAACAGGCTCCAAAGGAGAATCTGTAATGTGATAGGTCCCAATCTGGCAGCTTGACTCCAGCCACTTTTGGAGGATGTGGCTTCCCTCTGTCTATTCTACAAATATTTTCATGGCTTCTGCTCCAAAGAATTTATTTGTGCAACCAGACTGGTAACACGTTCCCACCCATTTACAGTTAGATCAACCAAATACAGCCAACAATTCTACTCCAGCAGCTTCTTTTCTCACACTTCCACCTGTGGAACTCCCTTCCATCTACTTGCTTTCCTGATGACTACAACCTCTAGGAATTTAAATGCAATGTCAATTCCCATCTCTTACCCACTTGACTCCAGTCCTTTCTACATCGCCCCATGTATCTTGTTCTTTTCCTTTCTCTCTACCTTCACAACTGTCTTCCCCCCTGTGTTCACATCCTTCTCTTGCTCTGACACCCCCTGTAGCTGATTCATCTTTCTCTTCACTCTCCTCTTGTCTAATACTTCAATTCTCTTATATAACTCCAGACCTTATCTACATCACCCCGTGTATCTTGTTCTTTTCCTTTCTCTCTACCTTCACAACTGTCTTCACTCATGTGTTCACATCCTTCTCTTGCTCTTTCTCTGATACCCCCTATAACTGGTTCATCTTTTTTTCACTCTCCTCCTGACTAAAATTTTACTCTTATGTAGCCCCCTGTGCATCAGTAGCAGTACCGCCTTAATTGGGGTGAAATGATTAAAAAAACTAGATAGATATACCTAGACAGGTATAGTAGAACAAGAACAATCTACACTAGAAGATTAAATAAAGGGTTCAGTTTGAAATACCCTGTAGGTTACTCTGATCAACATACACCTGATGAAGGCTAGAGAGCACAAAAACCGAAAAGTTGCAATAACAACAAAAAAATGAGGACACTAGTCCACAAACAGAAACTGTAATAAACAATGTTAAATACTAAATGTTTCAAATCAAATGCTGAGTGACATGCACAATATTAAGAAACGTGTGGCTTCAATAAAAATGTAAAACAGATGCCAAGAGAAGCAAATGCGACTTTTTTGAGAAGATGCAATTTTTTTCATAACAGATGGGGGGGGGGATGAGAAAAGCCTTCTCAAGACAGACAATAGAAGAGGAGTGTGTACTGAAAATATTTAAATAAGTTTTCCTTTGACTACAACTGGATCATTTTGTTTTCTTTCTAAATTTTAAGAACTTTTAAGAAACAAGAGTAAAAAACAAGTTGAGGTGCCAAATTAGAAGTAGAACAGGATAAGGAGTGTTTACGATCATGAGATTTGCTAAGTGATTAAAGAGAAAGAAACATAATAATAAAAATACTTAATGCCATTTATCAAGACCATGATGACAGGCAGACAGACATGTTACTAGTTGTCGGTCAGAAATAGACACATTGGATAATAATTAAAAATTCCAAACCGCAAATTAAAAGGAAAAACTGAGTCAATGCCACATCCATAGGTGTAGATCAATAAGTATGTAGCTGGACATAATTCTTAGCTAATTTTGATCTCAAATTTTCAACGTATAATACATAAGTAAATGGAAAAGTAGCATTAAGCCAATTGACAATTTTGTTAAAAATATGTTGTTGCTATCATCAGGCTACAGACTAGTTTACTATAGTGTAAATGTTGAAGTCTTTTTAATAAGTTATCATTGTCCTAAAAAAATTTTTTTTAAAAAATTGCAATGTTATCAAATAACATTGACTTTGGTATTTTTCATTTGAAATGTCAGCAAAAATTTAATTATCAAAATGAACACGGTTTTGTGATATTTACATTTACAGAGAATTGAAAATCTCTAACTTTTCTAATGTAAATAAAATAAAAGAACAGTCAGATTAGAGAGTGATGAAAGATAATGTAACATACAGGTGTTATTAAACGACCACCTGCCCAGATTTGACTGATGGGATGAGGAGGGAGGGGGTGATGCCACCTTTACTAGATTAACCAATTTTAACAATCAAACTGGAGGGCATAAGTAATTGAAAGTATTAGGCACAAAGTGATGAGCAAATTTGTTAAAAGTCTCTAAATAATACATATGAAAGAAACTAAATTTCATACATTAAGACTTATGTGTGGAATAAAATCATAAGAAAACTTTTTAAGCTAATCCATCAGCCAAATGAATGAAAAACACTTGCGATAAAGAAATATTTTCAATTTGTATCTGAAACTCATCAATGTGCAGTCAAAAGATTGAAAAATATAATAGATTTTCAGTCAAAGGCAAAAGGAATTCTTCAAGGGAAGAGAATCCTTCAAGTAGTTTAGAAAAAAAAATAAAAAATAGAAATAAAAAAGATATTTCCCATTCGAATTCTTGGAGTAATTCTTTACACTATTTATATTTGGACTATTGTCATCATCTTTGTTGTTATCACGTTTCAGCCATTGTGCCTACTGGCCTTTCTCAGGTGTAGATTGCCCTAAGTAACCGACATGGAATTTTGAACTAAACCCTCTATTTAAGAAGGGTGGACGTGTTCTCATTCCTAAAATTGGTACTAAAAATAAAAACTAGACGATATTTTTAGTCATTCTTCTCTATTTTAAAGTCTTTGGAACTTTTAATTACACATGAAGATGTATTAAAGTTACAGCATAACAACCACAACAAAATTTCCGACTACTATTTTTCATGTACCATGTCTCTTCAGTACATAGGGCAAGCATGGTCCTTCACATCTTCCTGTCCCTTAAGAGTTGTTCTGTTATTTCGCCCAAACCCTGTTCTGATATCCATTTGCTAAAGCCCATAAAGTATGTCACAGGCTACCTTCCCGTGTCTCTTTCCACCCCACGAGTATCAGATTTTCCAAGCCTTCCTTCCTCATTATGTGCTCCAAAAATTTCAACTGTCTTCCTGATGTTTCCTTTTTGTTTTGATTCTTTCCAAAACCTTGTCATTGCTCACATGTTCGGCCCATAGTATCCTCAGTATCCTTCTGAAGAACCACATTTGTTGCTTCGAGTCTCTTCTTCATCTTTGAAGAAATTGTACTGAATTCACTGCCATTAAGGAAGACAGATATCACGTAACAGTCTTTTCTTTGTTTCCAATGAAATGTTCCTGTTTCTCAATACTCTGGTTAGCTTTTGGAATGCGTCTTTGGCTGATGCCAATATGCCTCCGGATCTCAGTGTCACACTTTCTGTCCTGTTAGAACACGTCCCAGGTATTTAAATTTCTACACCGACTTGAGCTCAGTATCTCCAACCTATAATTTGCATTTTGGGCTCCTCTTTTTCCTGATGATCATGCATTCAGTCTTCTTGTAGTTTATATTTAGTTCTTTCTTCTTGCTTTCCTTTGTTACATTCTGTTAGAGTTTCCCTTTCCATGTCTGCTATCAGCACTGTGTCATCTGCACATCTTATATCAAGATTGTGCCTGCCAATGATGAATCCTGGCAGTATTCCTAGTTCTCTCAGAATTGTCTCTCTGTATAGGTTGAATAAATTCAATGAGAAGACACATCCTTGTCTTACACTCCTTTCTATTTTTGTATATCTTCTGAGCTTATTTCTTGTCCATGTGAAGGTGGTTTATGGCCAGTATAATAGATTCTAGATTATTCTAATGTCTTTGCTGAACATGTCAAGGTTGCTCAGCAGCTCTATCAAACCTTTGTGTCACACTTTGCCAAACTCCTTTGTGCATTTCTATAAAACACAAGTGCACGTCCTGCATTTGTATTGCTTTTTCTGATAACATTCTAAGCATAAATATCGCGTTCCTTGTTCTGATGTCTTTGACAAATCCAGTGTTCTTGTCCCTAGTTCAATTTTGCTGTGCACTCTATTTGTCAGAATTCGGATGATTAGTTTTGTTATGTGGCTCATTAGATTGACTGTTCATTTGTGCCTGGTTTCTTAGGCAGTGCTATGAAACCGTACCTGCTTCAGTCTTCTGGTATATCACCACTGTTGTAGATTTCATTTATTATATCTGTAATCTTGCCTATGTCAAAATTGCCTAAAGCTGACAGGATCTCTATTACAATTTCATCTGACCCTGCCACTTGGTTTCTTTTCAATTTGGTCATTGTAGCTTCCACTTCAGTTTTTAATGTTTCTGGCCCATCAGTATTTCCATGTATAACTGGTTGTTCTTCTTTGTTTTGGACGAGTTCTTCGATATATTCATTCCAGCTCTGAAGTATTTTTCTTTCTCTAACATTAGCATGCCGTCCTTGAATTTTATGCAGCCTGTTGAGGATCATGTCTTTTGTTAGTTCTCTTATTTTTTAATGCACATCTGTTTTGCGATACTCAATCTCTCTATTTCTGCACATTTTGGTCGAACCATTCTTCATTCGCTTGTCTGCATTTTTTTCCTTATTTTTTGTGTACTTTTTTGTCTCCTTTGCATCATGTTGAGACTCATTTGCCTTCTATGTCTATTTTCATTTGAGATATCATTTGCTGATGTCAGTAAAACTTCACTTCGTGTGTCCCATTTTGCGTTTCCATTTCTATTTTGTCCCTCATATTTTTTTCCCTTCAGGCTTCGGTTGCTCAGAAATCTGTTGTATTGCAATTTGGGTGCTACATTAGGCTTCTTCAGTTTAAATATAACCAGGGAGATGGTCGCTTTCACAGTCAGCACTTGAATAGGTTTGGCAGTAAACAACTGCATTCTTGAATCTCTTGTTGATCGTTATGTAGTCATTTGATTTTTAGCTTCTCCTCCTGGGCTCTTCCATGGCTTTAATCATCTTGGATGTTCTTGGAAGCAAGTGTTGGTTATTACCTGGTTGTTCACTTAGCATTCATCTTTCTTTGCGTTCATTGCAATTCCTAATCCGAGCTTACGAGCCATTTCCTCTTCCCTCTCCTTGCCGACTGTGGTATTCAGGTCTTCCATAATAATTGTAATTTGTGATTTACACTTAGCCTTGATGTTGTCTAGCTTGGAGTAAAAAGATTTGATTTCTTCTTCCATACTTTGTGTTGTTGATGCATACAATAATCTAAATCTAAACTTATTTATAAATGGCACTTTGTCTGTGTGTGTGTGTGTGTGTGTGTGTGTGTGTGTGTGTGTGTGTGTGTCCCCGTTACCTATAGACTCCAAAATGGCTGAACAGATTTTCTTGAAAATTTACACATTTGTACTATAAGCGTCTGCGAGTGTTCTTAGCTAGGTTTTGTGTTGAGGTACTTCTGATAAATATTGAAAATTGATAATTGAAAAAAATCAGGTTATAGAAGGAGTGGTCCTATTTTAATCAAATTTGATACACTCACAGACAAAGACATAAGAAACGATATTCAGAAGTTTCAAGGTTGCAGTTCTTACAATAGTGCAGAAAATTTGATATCGATACCAGGAAATCAAAATTTGACTTACATCTATTCATTTTTCTTTCAGTGTACGGTTTTGCTTTAACTGGAAACAACTATTGCTTTTTAGTCTTTCATGCCAACGTCCAAATAGTAGGACCATGGATTAGTTTTAAAGCTTTCATTACACCCCAGCAACGCCGGGCTATGCTGCTAGTAATGCATAATTATAACATATGTCCAAAGGCTTTTCTTTCAGTTTAATGGCATAAAGGGGTTAAGTCTATGGGAATTAACTCCTCCCCTGGCAAGGAACGACATGTGCAATTTTTATCATTATGTTCTTCAGAAAAAATTAGAACAGTTTCCCCTTGAAGACATTGGTCTATGAATTTTTGGGACTTATAAGAGCTCATATTACAGTTTGGTGTTCCCATATCGTATTCAGGTTTATGCTTGACCAGCTTGGATTTCTGTAGCCTAACATACGTGCCGATTCCTTAAGTTTTTGTATTTTCCATTGATGTTCTCTGTCTATTATTTCAACCTCATCCCACAGGGAATTGGGTGATCTCCATTTTCCCTCCATGTGTGGTCAGCCAGGCCAGATTCCCCCCACCTTGTTTTACAGTTTCATAGTGTTCTTGCAGTCTTATCAAGGTCAGTTTTTCTTTCATATTTCTTACCACAACTGCATGGGACGGCATACACACAGCCCTTAATCATGTTATCCTCTATAGGAGATCTTACTCGGAAGAGGTGTCGGCAAAGTGTCAAACGACTTGCGAAGGCCATCCTGATGTTACATGGACCACAGATCTTTATTTTATCTCGATAATTTCTTCACATACAGTAAGTAGACCAAGGCTGTTTTCTAAGTTCTGTTATCCTCTTGAACCCTTCTATCTGTTGGCGGTAATGGTGAGTTCATTGCTAAACTTTCATACTGCCGATAGGTCAGGTTCTGAAGTATGTTATTTGTATACAGAAAGTCAGCATTTCCATCCGGTTATGTATTAGTATACTCGTACATTCTCTTCTGTGAGTACCTCAGTGAACAGACTCACCATCTGCTTTTGGGTTGGATGGGAGCATCTTTCATTATTTCCACAAACTGGGCAAAGTTTCAGACATAGGATGATTTTATCTGCAAGGAAGCAACTTAGGGGACACACACAGCCTTGACAGCTAACAACTGGCTTGAGTGGAATACCATCTTTGCGAATTTTGGAGAGACTGCATATATGCGATAACTTGCTGTAACATTGTGACAAATATCTGTATGTCTTAAGTGGGAAGTGGTTCTTGTTCTTGATTAGGATCTGCAATAATTTTCATTATTTTACTAACTATTTCTAATGAGGCCCTCCAGTTTTTCTGTAAATTCTGTTTTGTCCATCACTATGTCACGTTGACTAAGTCAGCTGCTAGTATGACGATGTTGTCATTCCCCTGTAGGGTGTGAGGTACCAGCCTCTCCAGTTTTGTGATGTTTGATTTTGGTAGCTTGGCTTTCTTCAGTATCTGTCTCACTTTTTATCTTAGCCCATCCACCCGTGTCGCAGAAATGTTCAAGGTCATTTCCTTGATTTGGGCAATGATGCCCAAGTATGGTATCCATCTGATGGTTATTGCGAAGTTGAAACCTTTGGTCAGTACTGACTCCTTGAAGGTACTCAGCCAGTGTTGACGGATGTGGATTACTGCCCTCACTAGTGGGGAGGTGGTTAGGCCTTGTGAGTCACCTTTTGATTTTTTCAATCTGTTCAATTTCTGTACTTGGTGGGCTTTGACGGCATTGAATTTGTGTCTGAAGGACCTATCCAGATCATGCTGGCTCCTTTTTCAGTCATCTTTGTTAGTAATTCTGTTGGATAATTACTCAAGCCTCTGGAGAGATATCAGATTGCAGTTTTTGTTTTATCCAATGTTTTGTAATGGATTCTTTCTTGGCAAGGGTGTGTTCTGCTTTTTCTCTGACCAGACGGGCTCTCCTTGAATTGACTGGGAGTCTTGGTGGAAATAAAAGGTTTGGTTCAAAATTCCAACCATTTGCATAAGGCTGGAGTATACACCAGTCAAAACATCATGAATATGGCAACAAAGATGAAGACCACAGTTCGAACAATGTAAATATTTACAATGCCTCATCTCAGAAATATAGACAAAACCTGTTTAATATTGTATGTTAAGAGAGGTTAATTCTTTTATGTAATATGGAAGATGAAATGCTTTTAGTAAATGTAAAACAAAAGCAATTATTTGAAAAATTTCTATGAATAAATAACCCATAGAATTTGACTTGGAATTGACAAACCCACTTCCCAGAATGTAATCAAATGATTTTTTCCTTTTTTTTTTTTTTTTGAAAAGCTTCTGATCAGACCAACAACTTTTCAACAACACTGATACAAGTATTGTTTTATTCACCATACAGAATACTAAAAGGACACCGCTCTAATTGTCTTGCTTAACATCCAAATCAAATACAAATGTTGAAGCTATCCATCAAAGCAATTTACATAAGTGCAAATAACAAAAACTATCTTCAACTGATTAGATTCTTAGACTTCAGTGCTGTCAGCAAATTAAACGCCAGCTTCAGATTTGCATAGCAATAAAGCAAAAACAGCAGGAGTTAAGGCAAGTACGTTTCTTACAAAGAGAACAAATCTCTTTTCATTAGTCATTTTCCAATTGTAAAAATCACATGAAGCTCAAAATATCTTCATCTAAAAATGGACATTGTTTCTAGTGTTATTTGATTCACAGATTATCATGGTGAAAGAGAATCTGAATACCAAATGTAGAAATGGCACCATGTCTTTGGGATTAAAAGTAATTAAATAAGAACAATAATTTTTTTTTTTTTTTTAAAAGAATGCTGTTCACAGAGGGATTCAACATTAGCAAAGGAAAAAACCCACACTGCTCAAGTCAGATGTGAAAGAGCTAGAAAATTTAAGATTCTTTATTGGACGTTGTTAAAGTTTTTTCTTTTGAAATCAAACTAAACTTGTTATGATGAGAGAAGTTTAGTTAATTGATCAATAATCCAAAATAGGAACAGATAAAGAAAGGTTTTCTGCCTTAAAAGACAAAATGGTTGAATAAAATATCAAGAAGGAACAACAGAAAACCAGAACCAAGTAAATTTCACAGAAAGAAAAAACAAATCAATCAAGATCAAATGCAGTCGAGATCATAGTCATTATAAATTCATCCATTTTTTCATTAGTTGTATAACATGTGTTTTGCCAGTGCTGCATAGTTTTCAATTCATTTTTTTTCTAAACTGGTTGTCACCAAGGGCTGAGGAATACTTATGTCCTATTTAACCCATATCTGGGCTGTTAAGCCTTTCTGAAAAGGTATTTCCATGGAAGTCTATGTAACAAAATTTAACTGGAACATGACTTCTTGTTCTGAGCTGCTATCTATGACACCGACACAAAACAAAATAGTTTCAAAATCTTTACCAAACAGAACATTATAGGACAAGAGAAAGACTGACCCATCACACCTTTTTCTAGAAAGAGTGGTGGAGGTGAAATTGAAAAGGAGAAATCAGAAAGGCTTTAAAGAGTCTGCCAAACATTGAAAAAGAAGAATGACACATTGGAAGAAATTACAAAAGATGAGGGGGGGGGAAGACGCAGATGAAAAACTTCTCAATCAAAACATCAATTGGTATTGAAACCAGACACTGTGGCAAACATGATAAAAATCAATATATAAAATAAAAAAAGAAACCATTTTATCTATAAGTTATTTACAAGTAGAACAATTATTCCAATTTGAATCTTGTTCATGAAAGAAAAAAAAACGAAAACGAAACACCGAAAAGCTAGAGAGAGGGCCAAAAATTACAGTTTTTATTTGCATTCAAATTTTTAAAAAATTAAAAAATCTTAATTAGACAAGATTGCCATAGATAACTAAAAAGAATTTATTACAGCTTAATTTGATAAAAACCCATTAACAACAACAACTGAATCAATTTCAATGTGCTACTCTTTTACTCTCCATTAGATTTCTTAATACAAAGAAAAGATTAGACTAAGTCTCAACTTTTAGATACAGATGAAAAGTTTCTCAGGCACATGGCAAAAAGACGTGTGCATGTGTGCATCAAAGCACAAATGTCACAGAGCAATGAAGTGGGTTTAATTTCTGTGATGAGTGTTATGCTGCAATGAGAAGAAAAAAAAATGTCCTCCACCCAAACTTATACATCATCAATACAACATTGTTATCATCTCAGCTGTTGGCACAATAGATTAATCACATTAATATGAAAAAGAAAAAAAAAAATTCATTCAAGTGAATGACAGTTGCGTTCTTTTTTTTAAAATCTAAGTTTTCTACATTTTCTGCTTGATGACTGATTTCCAACAAAAAGTTTGATTCACTTTAAAAGTGGAAAAATGTCAATAAAAAAAGAAACACCTTTTATGTCATTAAGAAAATGTTCTTCACTTTGCCAGACCGATAAGAAACACTTTCTCTTTTTGCTATCGTGAGTGAAGAATACGTGCAGTCAGTGAACAAGTGTTTTAAGTTTTTATACAGAAAATCCAAGATGGTAACTTCAGTCTACAAGCTAATTATTTTTTAAAAACACATTTTAGAATTTAAAGAAGTAAAGATATTATTTTTCTCTCTCTCTCTGCTCCCCATCGCCTGTTAACAAAAGAGGATCTGCAATAACATTACCCCAAAACCTAAAATGTTTCCAAGGCCAAACAGCAGAAGATAATTTGCTGAAGAAGGTACCATATTGTTTATGGCCACATTAACTTAAGGCTTGTAAAAAAAGATTCAAGAGATTTGCATAATTTCTCCATGATAAAATTATGCAACCTCCTCACAAAAAAGTCTGACTTCTTTGCAAGGAGAATATGAGTAAAAACAATGGAAACACAACCAACTCATGAAAATTAGGTTTGATGAACACTGAAAATTCATAATCTAAGGTGATACCATAGAGTTGTTCATGGTCAAATATTATGAAGATCTATCTAGAATGCATCCAGCCATTTTGTATACATAAAATCAGATGTTGAGTGAAAGGAAGATTGGGTACTGTGTGACCATTGCATTCACAATGACTAGGAAAGGAGGTTTTAATATAGCGAGTGATTTTTTTTTTTGTTTCATGTAAGTGGGTGAATAAAGGGTGTCATTATCACTTGCTCTTTCAACAATGCCATGTTTATAGGTTTACAATATGAATAAAGTATTTTTAAGTTAAAATAGAGCACATTGGGAATACATACACAGTCTTGGTATTTTAGTATCTCATTGCTTTTCAAAAACAGCTGCTCTGACTGCCAAAACTAACATAAAAACTATTATCAAAATACTTAAGATTCAATAGTCGGCCAAAATTGCAATTTATTGTTTCAAATAAAATCAAACAAGTTAACCATAATTTTTGTTCTAATTAATTTAAAAAGCAAATATTTTGCCTTCATTTCTCATCGTTCTAATAGCTTTTCAATCAATTTAAAAATTCAATGAAGTATTTTTGTTTGCTGCTAGGCTTAACATGTGCCTACCCATCTCCCAACCCAGTAAGATGATCCCAAAGCACAGAAAAGGGCTCTAGGAATGTAGCAAGTTGTTAGTTATCCCTGATGCTTAACTAACAGCTGCTAGATTCCTATCTTTTCAGCTGCAACCCTAAGGGGATGGTTGTCAGAATACCAACATACTTTACTAGCATCCATTTTGTTCTGATTACAGTAATTAAAGATCTCTTAAAGCAAATGAAGGTTTAATATTAACCAGCACTTAAGCTGATTTAAGCACGCACACATGCACAGATATTGGAGAGAAAAAAGCCTGTATGTTTATTGTACTAGAATATTTTAGCAAAAACAGTATGTGATTGCTAATGTTTTTTGTTGAGATTTACAAACTATGTATTCTTGAATTTTGCAAACTAATGAAAATTGTACTAAACTTTTTGCACCTTAGTAACTGTACCTTGTTACCCACCTGCCTCCCAAAATTTTGGTCTCGATCGGTCAATGTATGGCTATTTTAGAGAATGTGACAGACATGCGAACAGACTCACAGAAGTCACAGAATTCTATGTATAGATAATTATATCAAAACTGGATTTTGATTAAAATTAAGAGTCGTTGGCAATTGGAGGGGGGGGGGTGAAAAAATTTTAAATTAAAAAATAAAAAATAAAAAAATAAAAATTTCAGCTAAGAAATCAACTTGCATTTATGGTATTTATTTCTGTGCAATGTTCCTTCAGGACATGGCTGATTACAGCTCTCAACAACTTTGGATGCTTTTGTAGCTCCAAGAAATGTTTGTATTGTGAAAATCTCCACCAATCTATTTACATGAAACTCATTAATAATTTCAATAATGAAACCTGTGGTTGCAATGGCATGAAAAATGTAACATAAAAATGAAAACGTCAGAATGCTACAAATACGAAGCCTAGACAAATACGGTGGAATGATGTAAACCGACATTTCAAAGTGACCATGAATATTTAATGCCTGTCTCTAGAACAAACCTCTGTTCAAAGAGATGGAGTTTATTAGCCGATTACTGTTCTCATGACTAAGAAGAGAAAGTAGTTTATTAGCTCAATATCAGTGAACCACATTAAACAGCAGTGAAATAATTTGAATATTTAAACGGTAATGAAAAACATAAAAATTAGCATATTGCAGGATATATGAGATGTGACAGTTCCTTGGAATGACCACAATATTCTGATGAGCAATATTCTAATGTAGATTGTTTTGGGAGGCAATGCCAAACAAAACATTTTGAACCAACCAAAAAAAAAAAAAACCCTGGCACCAGGAGCTAATGTGCAAAAGAATTACATGGATGCCACAAGCATTCATAAATCCTGGTTTATCTGTGTTGGACATTGCCTTAATCTATGTATCAAGAACTCATTTTCAATATTTTCCCAAATCACAAAGCAAAGTCTGGATGATAGCTTCCCTTTATTCATCTTGGTTTCTAGAAGAATTTGTACATGTCACCCAATCCCATTTAGCAACTATTAAGACTCAATGTACTTTGGGGCATTTCAATGTCACACAATATAAAAGGAGAAACAATTAGGACATGTGTTTGACCCCCCCCCACACACACACACATACTGAACACTATTTCATTGCATGAGCAGTTCAAACAGGTAATCAACAATCAACAATCAAGAAATATTATCACTGTAATATGTTCAGTGTTGTCATCAATGAAAATAGTGCAAAAGATTGTCACAGGAAAGATGACTTTGATGCATTCCTAATAATCAGCAATCATGAACAAAGTCATCACCAGTGACAAGGTGCCCATATGACGATATGCCTACTGGGAGCTGTGACAGTAAAGAGGACACGTGTCCAGATTGAAATAACTGAAAATTACAGAGAGCTTGAGAGTAGGTGACTTTGTAAAATCCAAGATTGATGCTTGGGTAAATTGCCACAATGACACCAGAACAAAGACACTCAGTGGGGATCAGATGATCAACAGTTACATAAAATGGGAGGGGGAAATACAAATGTTATAAATAATAAATAAACTTATATATCCAAATCTGCAGTCCCTATCAACAAAACTATTGCTGCTTTCTAACTTATCTTGGCATGGTATGAAGCACAAGTTGACATTGTTAAGTCATTTTTAAACATTATTGCAGACAAAAACAATGAAACCTAAGAATCACAAGCAACAGCAACTGGATATTTTCCTCAGAGAACAATGATTTTTTTTTTTTTTTTAACTAAATGTTCACCCAATACAAAGGCCCCAGGGTTACTCAAGGTAGAGGATTGCTGAAGATGACTTATGTGAGTAGTAAATGTTTATGCAGTTTATATGGGAAAATAACAGTTAACACTAAACATGAAGAGGTTAAGACTGCAGTGGTTGGGAAAGCATCTTCTTGGGAGTTTGTTCCACAGAATTCATTTCTTAGGAAAAAAAAGCAATCCAAGTGGAACTTGCTCCTTACTAAAGGAATATGATGAACAGAATGAGGGTGGTTTGCCACAATGTACATGATGTAGTGGGTCTTAACTGGGAGGGGTAGAGTTGGAGGAACGAAGGAATGTAGCTCATTCAAACATTTTCCATGGAAATAACAGTAGAGTCATAAGAGGCTTGCAATGATTCATCTTCTGTGGGAAAGGAGTTACAATAATTCATCACCCACAAGGCGACATAGATACTTTTGAATTATCAAAACTGAAAAATGGGCAGCATCAGCACAAATGACAACAGTACTCCATTTTCATTATGTCACTTCATATACATATACCTAAATGGTTTTCAGCTCCATATTTGTTATTTAAACAACAATGTAATTTTATTTGTAAAATAAAAGATCAAATTTTAAGCAATGTCCTATATTTTTACTCATTCCATCAATTGAAAAACAAAAGTAAGCCTATAAGATATGCTTTTTCTTTTTCATGATTGATTGGATCATTTATTTGAACAGTTATCCACTCAATCAAAATATTACTTGCCCATCTTACTAACGAATACCTTACTGTAATTAGAAAATGTTAAAAATATCAATATGTGACACAATTATATATAACTTATTTTTAAGTTTATGCTTAACAATTAATCAGGATAAATGACAGGCATACAGGCGAATCTACAGACACACTTGGGTGTAGAAAGACAAAATTAACTTTGAAAATATATTCTGAATGCCATATAAGAATGCTTTTGAAATTTTTATTTATATATATATATATATATATATATATATACACACACACACACACACACACATGAGGGGGGTGCTGAAAAGTACTCCAAGCAACACACTTAAAATTTAACCAAGTAATTAAATATTATTCAAATCAGGCTGAGACCTTTTCATCAATCATGTGTATGTCTGTCATATATATATATATATATATATATATATATATATATATATATAAGTGAAAGAGATGCTGGGAAGTTATTGGTTACAACTTAGAAAGAAAGAATTGTCAGGCCAAGTTCAAATTCTATTTGAGGTAATTGATGTTCACTTTACATTAATGACCTTGAGGAAAGCTAGAAACCTGCCTTTTCGATTTCCAGCCTGAGATTAAATAACCAAGTAAAGTGTGAGTGGAGGGGGGAGGGGGCCCTAGCTTTAGCTGACAACCAGTTTAGGTGAAAATCAACGCATAATTCAAAACCAGGAGTGGGATACATCCTTAGTCTGGTAACAGTATTTTTTTATGGTGGGGTGAGTGAGTGTGTGTGTGTGTTGGGGGGGGGGGGGGGGGCTGATAAAATTTGTGATACTACTTATCTCTTCTTAGGGCTTAATTTAAGCCTTAAAGGAATTAGCCAAAGTTTTTTTTCACACTACATTCTATTTGAGCACTAATTAGTTTAAAACTGGTTTAAACTAAGGAAAAAAAAAAGTTAGTTATTGGTTAACACTGATTAATTGTTAGCCATCTTGCATGATAAAGAGGAAGGATGACAGCCCACACTGCTGCCAAGTTACAACACTTGTTTGTTCCTCAACAGATGAATTCTATGCTAATCCTAACTATAAAAACATACAAGAAAGACTATCTTTAACACATGATCTTTTGTATGTGCAGACAAAGCAATTTAAAGGATTTTACAGAATAATATAATGAATGATAAAATTATGACTCATATTAGGTTGGCCAAAAACATTACTCTTTTTGTTAAACAACATTAAAAGTGTCTTGTTCTTATATAAGGGAAAAACGGGTTGCCTCCTGAAGGTAAGGCTACAAGAACATCGCAAGGCCATAACACGAGAGGAGATAGAAAAATCAGGCGTAGCTGTCTACAAATGGAGAGAGAAAGGGGATCACTGCCCCCTATGAGATGAAATTAAAATGATAGAGAACGCCACTGGAAACTATATAAACTAAAGGAATCAGCACATATGCTAGGCTAGAAAAATCTCCTAAGCTGACCAAGCATAGAGATGAATACAATTTGGGGACCAGTAATACAGAGTGTGAGAAAAAAAATCATTAGTGTCAAAATTGCAATATAAGCTCTAGTATATATAATAAAAAAAAAAACACCCTAGAGAAAACCATTAACATTCTTGTTGGGACGCCCGCGCCTATTCGGCTATAATGGACTATTCCATTACTATGTAAAGTAATGGTGGCATCTACGTAGGAGAGTGTGCCAAGCAGCCAATCGACAAGTCAGTCGTAGACTTCCGGTGACGCCCCGGAAGTACCCATTGCTCATACTACGTCTTATGACGGTTGAGACAATTAACCTTTATTCTTGTATTGGATACTAATAACCTTTGGAAATACTATTTTCACGGAATACAACAATTAACCTATTCCTGTTGTTGAGTTATTTATTCTTACTCACGACATAACAATTCTGCTAGTAAAAAAAATGGTTACTGAATATTAGGTTTATAAGTCTCAGAAATTCAGTTGTTCTTTCTTAAGGACACATGGCCCAGTAAATATAGATGTTATGTAGTTGATACCAAAAGAGTTGTGAGTTCAATACCAGGCTACAGCAGTGGTGAACAAGTAACTTTGAGGGTTAGAGGGAGATAACTCATGACTACCTAAGAGGCTTTGCACAAAGGAATGAGAAGGACATAACAGTGATTGTAATAAAAGGTTGGGTCGAGATTCCTCGCATATAACAGCCGAAATTTTGCACAAAAGGATAATTTAATATTAATACCAATCAAGGCATTGATTATTCTCAAATGTTATGAGACAGATTTCTCACTCAAAATATCCAAATTTATGTTTGTCTTTTTAATGAGTAGATTCCATCAGCTAAGTGACAAATTTTATATATGTATTAATCCTACACACACACTTTATTAGAGAACTTGCTATTTAGACCTGATAAAAACACTTAAACTGAGATGAGCAGCAAAAAGTGAAGAGATTAGGACATACAAAAGTCTGGTCTATGTTGATACTGTGTTTATAGTGGGATTACACGAGAGTGATCTGCTACAAGTTTTTTTGGGGGCATCTAAACAGATTTAAACAAGTACTGCTCTCAGAGCAATTAAAACATGGGAATGTGCAATGTGTAGTGGATAGTTTCAAACAAGAAATATTGGCGCCAAGTTCGAATTCCATTTAAATTCATTGCATTCACTTATGTACAAATACCCTTGGAAAAGGTATTAATCTGTCTCTTCCCTCCATTTATGGGTTAAATAACAAGACAGACTGGGTTCTATAGCCTTGGTTGGAAACCAGTCTAATGCAAAAAGTAATGGCAAACTACTGTGGGTAAATGTTTTGTCTAGTCAGTTACAACTCTTTCAAGACATGATCACCTAAACATATACACACCCGATCAAAAATTTAAGACCACTTAAAAATCTTTAAAAAAAAATTTTTTTTATGGATAGATTTTAAACTCTAAACGGTCCAACTTGTGACGTGGAAGCAGCCAAGGAATTTGTTTACGCTTTTTATTTACCATGCCTTTTTGTCTTAAGTGTCATCTGATGGTTACGGGACTGCAATAATTTGAAGAAGAAAGTCCCCCGTCTTTCATAACAATCCGTCTTATTCCCCTACTCAATGCAGGAGAAATTTTTTTTGGGGGGGGGGGCCTACCAGAGGATTTTGCTTTTACATAATTCTCACTGTTCTTTAGAAAGTTGCAAATCACAGTTTTACTGCGATTTACCTTAGCTGCGATCGCCCGCTGTGACAAATCTTGCTTATGGGATTCTAGAATTTGAGAACGCTCAATTTTGGTAAGTTTGCTTGCTTTAGGCATGGTAACACCTTTATGCAGTGATTGCTAATTTCTAACTGAACTAAAAACATTGGAATTGCCATAGATCTAACAATTTATACCCCTGGTCTTATAATTTTAATCATGTGTAAATCGCCTCATTTTATAAAAGTGTAAATTTCTAAATAAAATATTTGGAATGTAGCTTTTTGTTTCCATAACCTTTTAGATTGTAGTATTGGTAACCTCAAGTGGGAGGAGTTTAAAATCTATCCATAAAAAAAAAATTTCTTTTTAAAGATTTTTAAGTGGTCTTAAATTTTTGATCAGGAGTGTATGGTACTTAACTAAAAAAGCAGTAATTAATGTAAAGTGTCCAGAATTAATTCATAGAAAAGGCATTATATTCCATCATAATAATGTTAAACTGCAGCATGCGTGTCTTTGATGACACATACAAAGTTGTTACAATATAGCATGGAAGCTTTCACTTTCTTATTCATCAAGTATTAAAAATGGCAGCTTACCATTTATTCTCTAATCTGTACACAACAATCATATTGGAAGATAAGATAAATATATTCATGCTAATTATTCTGATGAACTTTTCTATTTGGTACCTGAACTTTGTGAATTCAAGTGCAGAACTAGATTGGTGGAGACATCATCATTTTATAGTTAAAATGGCAAGATGTAACCGTAAGTTCTAGGCTAACAGTTTTTCTCTCTCACACTTTATATTTGTGAGACTCTCTTTCAGCTTCTTGATTTCCAGTTAACTTTGATCTTCAAAAATTTAGCCGTCTTCTTAATTCCTATACTTTCATTGTTCTCAATGTTTTTCTTTTCTTTTTCACATTCTTTCAGACTCGGTAATCCTTGCATCTTAATGGCTTTGTTTTTGCTTGGAGTGAAATTATGATAAAAAAAAAAAAAAAAAAAAAAAAAAAAGAGTGGAGAGAGAAAAAGACTATGTGAATGAACAACATTTCATTATTCCAGAAAATATTCAGACTTAATCCCAATTGTGTATATTTTCTTTTACATTTCTACTAATGTCATTTTTTATTTTTGTTGCCCTTTCTCAAGTGGAATATGTATTTAGTAATTTCACATCTACATATGTTATGAATTTTGCCATGTTAGGATAATTCACAGATCAAAATTGTCTGCTGATAGAGAAAAATAGTTATTCAGATAAAAGTATATTTATGAATGAAGAAATGATTTAGAATCATTTCATGTCGACATGGCTTATTTCATTAATCATGGATATTACTAAATGGATGTGATTTCTTGATAATTTATATAAAGTTAACACAACATAAATGCCCAGACAAGATCAGGGAATTGCATATTTTCAATTTCAAATTCTCATGTTACAAAAAAAAACAAAAAAAAAACAAAAACCACTCCTGTCAGTATTTACTGACCATTGTGTCCAAAAAATGAAATGTACTGAATTGCCTCCAAACCTTTGTGGAGTTTTTCTAATTATATACTAATGCCATTCCCCAGAAAATCATCTCCACTTATTTCCAGTGACGTTGTTCTAGAGAGAAAATAGTGTGAAATGAATACTTATTTATCCAGGGCTAATTAGATCAGACTCATTTCTAATAGGATTCATTCTCTAGTTTAGTTAGCCACTTGGATGAACAAACACTAAAAGAGGCTAGATTTCTGTTCTGCTACCAACATTAAAACTTTAAACAGGCAACAATAGATCCTAGTTCACAGTGACATCTGCAAAAATGAAGGTACTTAATCCACATGATCAACTGAAAGGAATATAGCACGAGGCTGCTATGTTCAAATGTACATAAGATTGCTCAGCCCCCTTGGCATTTCTCTTACTAGGATTCCATTGGCCTCAAGAACTATTTTTAGTTGGTATCACAAACCTTTCTCTTTAAAAAAGATACAATTCTTTCTTTTGTGTTATTAAGTTTTTTTTGCAGGCCACTTCAAGTTAGGTCACTATTTTGGGTGATGGCCGATCTATTTTTTTTTTTTTTTTTTTTACATGAAAAAAAGTTGGTGTTTTTCAAATTTCATGTGTGTGATATTGCTTGTCTCTCTTTCTCTCTCTCTCTCTCTATATATATATATATATATAAAAATGGTCTCATTTTAAAGAAAAAGGATCACTCGTCAATGTGGTGTGCTTAAGAGTGTTTTAAGTTGTCTTTCCCCCCCAAAAAAATCCAAGTGGATGAAATACCAAAGATATTCAATTTAAAAAATTACGATGTAGATAAATATCTCGTCTTTAATAATCTGTTGGTATATTATTATGCTCAAAAATCAAGAAGCACAGCAAATAAAATATATCATAGTTCTTAAGTGAGTTTAAATTCTTTTTTTATATTTTCCTTGTTTATTCAAAAGTTGTATAAAGTACTTTGCTTAAAATAAATTGGAGAATCCTGTATTTTTAGTTGAATTTTTGTTAATCAATTAAAAAAAATAAAAATATAAAATTCTTTTTTTTTCTTTATCTAATAATTCTTAGGACTTATAGGTTCTAGCAGATATTATTATTATTATTAACTTGAAAATTTAGTTTTATTTTTTTTCTCCAATTATTTATAAAAAATAAATAAACTGGAGAAGATATTTTTTTAATTGGACTTTTGTGTACATTTTAATTTTTTACTGATGCACAAAAGTATATTCGTTAGTTTTTTTTTTTTTAAGGTAAAGTATTGTTTACTTTTTTATTATCCCAAAATATTTTACTTTTAAGCACTTTCCTTAATAACTGTAACTTTTAACACCTTAAGAATTTAACAATAATAAAAAGTTAAAAAAATTCAAGTGAAATTGAGAACCTTACGTTGGCTTTTAAAATTTACATGTATTAAATTAGCATAAATTTAACCTTTATTACTTAATATTGTGATTGACCCTTTTCTTTTCATTACACTCACTGTAAAAGACAGTTACAAAATAACTGGAAATTTCTGGTCCCTTGGACAATCAAACAAAAAAATGTTATTTCACAAAAGCTATCATTGTTATTAAGAAATATTCTTAAGGTCTTTTCCCCCGTTTCTTTTGTGATACAAGAATTGTACACTTATTTGCAGATTCTTTAGCTGCCAAAGGAGCAAATGAGTCAACCAATGAAGCAATTCTTCAGCTCCAGCATTACTTAATGAAGAATGAGATTATTCTTCATTAAGATGGTCATGTGGATAACCTGTCGCCCAATTACAGCAAAAAGCATTTATCCTCAACAATAAAAAAAAAACTGGTACAAGAGAATAAATTAAAACATAAAAGAAAGGGAAGAAAGCCCCCAAGAACTGCAACAGTTTTTGATTTCACCCTTCCAAGAGCGAGTTAGCTTACTTCCCAAGACTAATCAGCCACTACTGAATACCCAACTGCTTCACAAGGGGAGGCACTGGAAGAAGACTTTGTGAAACTTTGTATCCAAGAAAGAATTACCGAAAATGAAAGGCAAAAGACAGAAAAAGAGTGCCAAGCTGCTGCTGAGAGACAGAGAATCATCAACTGTGTTATCAAGCATGGTGGCCCCATGAATTCTGTTAAAGATATACAACTGGTTTTAGGACTTGGCTTGGAAACACTGAAAGACTAACTGAGATATCTCAAGCTTGTCTTAGGTGTCAAGATCAACATCAGTGGAAATAAAGTTCAGCTGGAAGCTGTTCTCTGGGATTACTTTGACAAGAATAAAACCAGTCGATTCATCTCCACCTCTAAAGCATTCAAATACTTTCACTTACAAGCCCCAAGAACAATGAGTTACTGTTGTATATTATGAGACCATTGGCCAAGTTATTGGTGTTACATCTGTTATCCAGAGCTGTTATAAAATTTTTAGCCTCAACTAGCTTGGCAGCCGTGACATATTTGGGAAAGACTTGAGAGTAATCAAGAATCTTTACTGGCAACAAACCACTTGCATACGGACAGGTAATGAATTCAGCAGATATACAAAGATAGAAAGGGGCGTAAGACAAGGATGTGTCTTTTCACTGGATCTGTTCAACTTGTACAGTGAGAACATTTTGAGGACCCTAGAAGTTATGCCTGGATTTGTCATTGGAGGCCACAATTTAAACAAACTAAGGTACACAGATGATACAATGCTGATAGCAGACACGGAAAGGAAACTACAAGACCTCCTACAGAAGGTAGCTGAAGAAAGTAAGAAAGGACTAGAAATAAACTGCAAGAAAACCGAATGCAGGTCATCAGTAAAAAGGGCAGCCCAAAATGCCAAATACAGGTTGGGGATACCAGAATCAAGCAGGTACAAAAATTTAAATACCTGGGAAGTGTTATAACAGAAGACAGTGCGACACAGAGATCTGAAGGCAAATTGGCATGGCGAAGGAAGCATTCCAGAAGTTGAGTAAAGTATTAAGAAACAGGACAATTTCACTAGAAACTAGGAAGAGAGTACTGGATTGCTACGTACTGTTTGTTCTTCAATATGGCAGTGAATGCTGGACAATATCATCAAAGATGAAGGAAAAACTTGAAGCAACTGAAATGTGGTTCTACAGAAGGGTGATGCAAATATCATGGATCGAGAATGTGAGCAATGAAGAGGTCTTAGAAATGATGGAAACAAAAAGAAAATTAATACTAAGCATCAGGAAGAGACAGCTGAAGTTCCTGAGACATGCAATGAGGAAGGAGGGCTTGGAGAACCTGATACTAACAGGCCAGATAGAGGAAAGAAGAAACAGGGGAAAGCATTAGATAACATATCTGAAGGACCTAATCAGGTGGATGACAGAACGATGGTTGCATGGTGTAACAGGAGAAGGCGCACTCGGAGCCACCAGGGATAGGGAAACGTGGAAAGCCATGATCACCTACGTTCTGAAGGGACAGGGCACATAGAAGAAGAAAATGTCAACATTTGTTTATAGATAGTCAACATTTGTTTATAGATAGTCAACATTTGTTTATAGATAGTCAACATTTGTTTATAGATAGTCAACATTTGTTTATAGATAGTCAACATTTGTTTATAGATAGTCAACATTTGTTTATAGATAGTCAACATTTGTTTATAGTCAACATTTGTTTATAGTCAACATTTGTTTATAGTTTCAACATTTGTTTATAGATAGTCAACATTTGTTTATAGATAGTCAACATTTGTTTATAGATAGTCAACATTTGTTTATAGATAGTCAACATTTGTTTATAGATAGTCAACATTTGTTTATAGATAGTCAACATTTGTTTATAGATAGTCAACATTTGTTTATAGATAGTCAACATTTGTTTATAGATAGTCAACATTTGTTTATAGATAGTCAACATTTGTTTATAGATAGTCAACATTTGTTTATAGATAGTCAACATTTGTTTATAGATAGTCAACATTTGTTTATAGATAGTCAACATTTGTTTATAGATAGTCAACATTTGTTTATAGATAGTCAACATTTGTTTATAGATAGTCAACATTTGTTTATAGATAGTCAACATTTGTTTATAGATAGTCAACATTTGTTTATAGATAGTCAACATTTGTTTATAGATAGTCAACATTTGTTTATAGATAGTCAACATTTGTTTATAGATAGTCAACATTTGTTTATAGATAGTCAACATTTGTTTATAGATAGTCAACATTTGTTTATAGATAGTCAACATTTGTTTATAGATAGTCAACATTTGTTTATAGATAGTCAACATTTGTTTATAGATAGTCAACATTTGTTTATAGATAGTCAACATTTGTTTATAGATAGTCAACATTTGTTTATAGATAGTCAACATTTGTTTATAGATAGTCAACATTTGTTTATAGATAGTCAACATTTGTTTATAGATAGTCAACATTTGTTTATAGATAGTCAACATTTGTTTATAGATAGTCAACATTTGTTTATAGATAGGATTTTTGAAGAAGACCATTAAATCTGCCTAGAAAATATGTCCTGTCAGTTTAGAATATTTATTGCTCATTTTAAATTTTGAAGTTTAAAGTTTTACAATAATAATTTGAAAAAAAAAAAAATAAATAAAATAACTTATGATTTTGTATAAGAAATGTTATCTGGCCTTTTTTATCAAGTTGAAAACTTCATAATTTCACCCAAGTTAAAATGTGTCTATGATAAAGTTTTGATACTACAGAGAAGACATTTTTTTTTATTCCTCATCCAAAAATTGGTAAAGTTGCAAATTTTAAGTTTGTACCTCTAATGGATACTTTTTGACAGCAAATTTAGTGACATATACTTTTAACTGTTAACTCTTTTTGCCCTATTATCAAATTGTGTTTCCGTCTGTTTTTACATGGTCCAAATAAGTGTTTTTTATTGATTTACTATTAAAAGAAAAGTTTAGCTTGATCTCTAATGTGCTATAAATCATTTTAAGATTCAATGAGTTAGCTGTTGAAATGAAACTTATATGAATAGGAGAGGAAATTTTAATTTTGCAAAGAGTTATTATATCTGAAGATGCTAGAGACCGAGAAGAGCAAACCCAAGCAAACATTCCATTTGTTTACAAAGAGAAGGCCACTTAGACTGATAAACAGTGTCTCTAACACCTTCAGATAGAACAACGAGTGTGATCTGGCCAAAACAAAGCACCAGTCCACACTAAAATCCAAAGCACAACTGATTATTTATCAGATGATCTGCAATAAAAGGACCTGTATGTGCTTTGAATGGTATCACCAGATGAAAAATTCTTAAGTATTTAGCAGGTACATGTTGTTTGATCCTAGCATCCAAATGTTGCGTCGTTCTACCTATGTAGTCAACCCCACAACTACATTTAAAATAGTAAATAACAGAATTAATATGATGGAGAGTGGAGAAAATGCTTTTACACAGAGATGAAAGGTTAGATCTAGTTTTAAACACAACCCACATTAGCTGCAAAATAACACTCAAGTGAACTTAATGATGGACATTGAACAATCAGTTATTCAAGATAAGATTGCCAAGTTTAACAAAACTAAGCCAGCAATGGTTAGAAACTGTCCTGTCTATCTTCTATCTTCGAATACCATGGTTGGGTAGGGTAGGTGAGAATTTTGCTAAGCAGATTTCATTATTTACTTATTTCCACTCCTGTTCATTCGTGTCACCCATAATAGGTTTACTTTCCATAATATACCCCCCCCCCCCCGTTTACAGTTATCATGAGTGGGAACAGAACCAGTTGAGTAGTGTTTTTGTTTTAATATTTGGCATGGGCGATCTACAATTTTTTGTCTTTAACAACACACACACACACACACATATATATCCCTCTTATGTACTGAAATTTTTTTAAAAATTAGCATGTATGGAAGAATATACATAGAGAAATGTGCTTTGAGTTAGCCTATACATATATTTATACCTTCTCTCTCACTGGGTGAAGAGAAGATAATAATACTTAAATGAACTTGCTAATAGCTTGTGTACAAACAAAAAAAAAGTTTTTGTAATTTTTGGTTCTCCATACATCAAAGAAAGTATTTAAAGTATTGAAATATTAAAATAAATAAAAAGCACATATAAAAAACACAGCTTATTTTCATGTTAGATGGTCAGACAAGCTACATTCTTTAACAGTCCTTTACAGTTAGGACCCACTATCATGTAGATAGGGTCAATTCATCCTCATTCCCTTTCTATTTCAGTGGTAAGGGAGAAGTTCCATTCAAATCACTGTTACACTGTAAAACATACACCCAAAATGATGCTTCCCCGATCACTACAAACATAATCTCTTCAAATCTAGTACCATCCATTATGCTACATATCCTCATATGTACCTCTTGCTCTTGCATACACCCTCAATTAGTAAGTCTCTACCTTGAGTGGATCTTGAGCCTTGTATTGGGTGAACAATAAAAAGAAAAACATTAAGAATCCCTCATTTAGAATACTTGATACCCTTTGATCTGCTGTCAAACTGGTTGAGAGAGAGAGAAAAAAAACGAAAGAGATAATCATTATTGTTAGCTGACACTCCTAAGAAGAAAGCCAAGAGTGGGTGTTGTAAGAAAAAAGTTGCTGACAGATATTTACTTGAAGTAGGTGAAGTCAAGTTCAGAAAAGAGAAGATGGGCAGGCTGTCAGGCAGGGAGAAAAGACAAATCCAAGTTCCTTTGGGTGGGCAGAAAAGAACAGATAGGGCAGGCAGGCGGGCGGGCTGGCGGAAAAGACGAGTTCGGGCTGGCGGAAAAGACGAGTTCGGGCTGGCGGGCGGGCAGAAAAGACGAGTTCGGGTAGGCGGGCGGGCAGAAAAGACAAGTTCGGGTAGGCGGGCGGGCAGAAAAGACAAGTTCGGGTAGGCGGGCGGGCAGAAAAGACAAGTTCGGGTAGGCGGGCGGGCAGAAAAGACAAGTTCGGGTAGGCGGGCGGGCAGAAAAGACAAGTTCGGGTAGGCGGGCGGGCAGAAAAGACAAGTTCGGGTAGGCGGGCGGGCAGAAAAGACAAGTTCGGGTAGGCGGGCGGGCAGAAAAGACAAGTTCGGGTAGGCGGGCGGGCAGAAAAGACAAGTTCGGGTAGGCGGGCGGGCAGAAAAGACAAGTTCGGGTAGGCGGGCGGGCAGAAAAGACAAGTTCGGGTAGGCGGGCGGGCAGAAAAGACAAGTTCGGGTAGGCGGGCGGGCAGAAAAGACAAGTTCGGGTAGACAGGCGGGCAGAAAAGACAAGTTCGGGTAGGCGGGCGGGCAGAAAAGACAAGTTCGGGTAGGCGGGCGGGCAGAAAAGACAAGTTCGGGTAGGCGGGCGGGCAGAAAAGACAAGTTCGGGTAGGCGGGCGGGCAGAAAAGACAAGTTCGGGTAGGCGGGCGGGCAGAAAAGACAAGTTCGGGTAGGCGGGCGGGCAGAAAAGACAAGTTCGGGTAGGCGGGCGGGCAGAAAAGACAAGTTCGGGTAGGCGGGCGGGCAGAAAAGACAAGTTCGGGTAGGCGGGCGGGCAGAAAAGACAAGTTCGGGTAGGCGGGCGGGCAGAAAAGACAAGTTCGGGTAGGCGGGCGGGCAGAAAAGACAAGTTCGGGTAGGCGGGCGGGCAGAAAAGACAAGTTCGGGTAGACAGGCGGGCAGAAAAGACAAGTTCGGGTAGACAGGCGGGCAGAAAGGACAAGACAAAGGGAAAATAAATAGAAAAAGAAAAAAATTAGGAAGAATTATAGCTGTTTTATATTAAATGGTTTTTAAAAGCCAGAATATCTTTTCAATAAAAACCACTAAGGAAGAATTCCATAACAATTGTAAAGTAATTAGATTATCAAACCAGAAACAAACATGGAAAATTAACTACATCCAAAATAATTGCTTTCTTCTTCAACAGTGCTATTACAATAGATTTTTTTTTTTAGTTTTTTTAATGCTACTTAAAATTGAACACAAAAAAGTTCACTAAATTTTATCAATAAATATTTAGCAATAATTGAGATTTTTTTTTTTTACCCCCACTCAATTGCTAAAAAAGTTTTGCCATTTTTTAAAAATTTTAATTCTTTGTAACACATTCGAGTTTAAGTTAAAGTATATTTTTTCATCAGTGATTTACTCTATGTTTACGTAATGTGGCTATTAAGGAAAACGGATTATTATGCAACTCGTTTCGTGTTGAATGACGCATTAATTTGAAAATTTTTGCAAAAATCAACTGTCTGATTTTAATGTAACTTTCAGGACTTATTCACAAAAGAATAATAATTCATTAAAAATAGACTTTATTTACAAATCGAAAATTTAATTTAATTTTTTAATCGAATTAACATTTAGAACTAAGATTTTTAAAATAATTTCTAAATTTTTTATTATGTTAAACTACATATTTTCTTTTACTATGGAAACTTATAAGAGATTTATTAAAAGGTCACATGTTTCAAGGGTTGTTTCCCTTACCAAATGTTAAACTGAGTTATGTCAGCTTTTGGTCACAATACTTCCAAATTGATTGATAACAGGTGCTGTCATCACCTACTTAAAAGGTCAACAAGTTAGACCTTTGTGATTAAGAAATACTTTTATTCTAAATTTCATGCCATAAACAAGTAATATTTGTTTCAACTTAGATAATTTAACTTTAAATTTGATAATTTTCAAAAAATAATGAGTGAGTTATACTTTATTCTTGCAAAATTTTAAAAACCAAGAATTAACTTGTTTACAAATGTGTCAATTGCTCAAAAAATGGCCAAAAAATCTCAATTACAAAAAAAAAAAATTTTTACATTCCAATAAAATACAATTTGTTTGAAATACAGAGTATTTTGCTTATTGAGAATAGTAAATTTAATCATTTCGCTTTGAATTAAGATCCCCCCCCCCCCCCGCAATCATTTCACCCCAAGCAAGGCATTCCACTGCCACTATTGTGCAGGGGGTTTCATAGGGGAAAGTGATGAGAAAGAGTGGTTAGTTATAGAAAATGTCATGAGAAGGGTGATAGACGGATAAGGGTACTGAAGATGGGGGTTAGGTAGATGGGAAGATGGAAGAGTGTTTGAGAGAATGGATAAGTGTTAGTGTGATAAGAGGTGTCTATTGACCTTACATTTAAATTCCTGGAGATTGTAGTTGTCGGGGAAGCAAGTATATGGAAGGGAATTCTGCAGGCAAGAAGTGCGAGAAAAGAAGCTGTTAGAGTAGAAATTGTGGTTACATTTTATCTGTTTCACTGTAAAAGAATGGGACTTAGTTGCTAATCTAGTATCTTGTGCAAATTCATACCTAGGGGCACCAGTGATCTAAGTTCATTGGAGCAGAAGCCATGAAAGTATTTATAGAAGAGACACAGGGAAGCTACATCACGCCGTTGAGAGAGTGACTGCTGCCAAGTCAGTATCAATTACATTACAGATTCTCCTTGTATTTTGTCAAGAACCCCAAAGAGAATAGCAGGGGCACCCGACCGGATGTGGCAGCAGTATTCAATACATGGGCGGATGGTAGATCTATATATATGCAGGATGAACTCAGACAGGAAAAACTTCCGGGCCCTGCACAGAGAACCGACTTTCATAGCAGCAGATTTAGCAACGGATTCGATATAGTCATTCCACTTGAGGTCCGCTGAGAGTGTGAGGCCAAGGACACATATTGTTTTACTCTCAGGGAGGCTGTTCCATGCTAATGGGAGGTAGAAGCAATTTTCTACAATGGTTAATTGATAGCAGCTTCGTTTTGGAAGCATTAAAATTTACAAGCCATTTCTTACCCTAGTCCACCATGGATTGAAGGTCCTTCTCAAGCTCGGCAGCGAGGTTCACTTTGTCACCCACACCAGATTTTTGATCAAGGCGAGAGTAAACTGTGGTGTCGTTGGCATACATGCCTACTTGGGATCTTATATCATCAGGGAGATCGTTAATGTAGATCAGAAAGAGCATAGGACCTAGGATAGAGCCTTGAGGGACACCCGTGTTCGTATGTTAGTTTTGGGAGGCATGTCCCTTTAATACTACCTTCAATGTGTGATTAGAGAGGAATGACTGGATTAGGTCAAACAAATGTCCTGCTATACACTAGCTCCACAGTTTGCGTAGAAGGCCAACATGCCAGACTGTTGAACGCTTTGGAAATATCCAAGGCAACAGTTCAAGCTTCGCCATTCTTGTCGAGAGCCTGGTATATATATATATATATATATATATATATATATATATATACTCAGTGATAGTTGTTAGCATATCAGCAGTAGACCTGGTGAAGTGGAAACCATACTGTTTGTTCGAGAGGAGCCTGTGGGCTGTAAGATGCTGAACCACCTCGGCATTGATAATAACTTAACACTTTGCCAAAGATCGGAAGGAGGCTGATAGGGCAGTAATTAGCGGGGTCCGAGGGTTCTCCAGTATTCTTAACTACAGGAACTACAGAGGAAGACTTCCAACGGACAGGAAAGCAGGAAGCAGATAGGCAGTAGTTGTAAGCTAAAATAAAAGTTTCAAGAAAAAGTTTTTTTTATTTTCAAAAATTCAATTTGAAACTTAGGTATCGAAAATGGAGTGGAGGTAACTAAATAAAACTAAATTAAAATCTCACACACTTACCAAAAATAAGTTTTGAAATTGCAACATATTTGAATATATTTTAATTAGGCAGCAATTATTTTAACTCACATTTGTTATCTTCAGGTGGAGGCAAGAAAAAGTAAAGGGAAGGTAAGAAAAATCAGAAGTGTTTTAAAGTTTTTTTTTTTTTTTGTTTCAAGTATCTTCAGATTAAAGTGTAGAAAATCATATTTGTAATATGCTCTTTGGCATATCTTGAAGGCAAAGCTTTAAGTTAACTTTAAAGTGGACAAAACAGATTGAGAAAATGAATGTGCATACAGTCAAAGAATATGTCAGTAACGAGGAGGAAAAAAGAAAGGCATTCACTCAGACTTAACTATTCAGTTGTTGTTATCAGCATCTTTTTGGCCAATATATACTTGGGTCATTTAAGAGGAAAAAGTTAAGCTGAGTAAGAATCTTTAGCTTTGGATAGCAACTTGTCTAAGAGAAGGAAATCTCTGAGATAAAATCTTCTATACCTACTCTGTAGAATAAGGTAGGTTGAACTCTTTAACCTTTGGTAGATAATCTTCCGAGGGATGGTGTCTTAATAAAAGCACTGAGTTCCCAGTCTTTTCAATTGGTTAGTGTTAGTAAGGGCATACAGCTGTAATATTTCATAATGATTCAATTATGAAGCCATCGAAAAAATACGTTCAACCCATATTAGAATGGAAACAGACATTAAATGATGAGGAGTTTAATAATAATAAGCAATAGAAGACAAGGCTCAAATTTCAAATGGTTGCTGGGTGGGTAAAGTTTTAGAATAAAATAGAAAAAATATTTCAATTATAAAGCCTTATTTAAATTTACACTGTAATTTCAAACTAAGTTTAGCTTAATTACATTCCATGTCTTTGATAATTAATATTTTCAGAATTTAATTTTTCAAGACAAATTTATCAAAATTTAATATCACAATTTAGTTGGCAATATTTTAAAAGGAATTTGTATGAGTTTTTTTTTTTTACTCCCATACAATGATTCAAGCAATAAAAGAGAGAAATATACAAGAGTTTTCAGATTCTACATGAAGCTCAATAAATATGCATACACACTAAGAGGGGAAGAAAAAAGCCAAGTTCCTTTTTTTTTTTAGCAATGCGGTCACAAAAACATTCACATTAGTAAAGAATCTACAATTTTTCATAAGCACTGAAATAAGTAGAAACATTACAAAGTGACGTACTGAACAAAAAGCAACGATTAAAAAAAGTTGCTAAAATAAAAAATAAAGTAAGGAGAACAACCTAATTATTGCCATATTTGATGATACCCCCCCAACATCTGAAGAAATCTTTGAAATAACCTATATTTGCACCTAGCCTAGGTTCATAATTTAAAATGCAGGGGAATACTTATATACCATCAATAATTAAAAATTGTTATTCAAAGGAAAATTAATGTTAAAAAATACACCAAATTCAATTAAGAATTTAGCTATAATTTATGTACAGAAGATTGTCAAAGAAAAACCTTTTAAGTGAAAGTTGTCATGGTTTATAAATAAGCACAAAACTATTTTGTAACTGACATTATGTCATTCTTTAAATAAGCTGGTTATCTGTCTGAAAGAGGCATGAAAAATAAATAATAATAAAAAACAATGAAAAGACAGAAGATTTTGACATTCAAAGAATCGCATCATACAAGTTCATCATTTCATAACCTACAGTTCAGAAACTTATCAATTGCTCTCCAGAACCTCTTCGCCTCACCTACCCTGACTAAACCAAGAAAAATTTAATACATAATTACTTTCTTACACAACAGATGAAAGCTGGTTTTCAAGAAAAGTTAGAAACTGATGAAACTAATTTTAATTAATATTCTCTTTTATGTTCAATATGAAAAGATATAAAAATCTGTATGAAAAATTTGGTTTCTGCCTCTAAGGAAATTAAGTTACATTTAATAGTTAAAATATTGAACCAAGCAAGGGTTGAACAACTTTAATTTTTTTAAAATCTCAAATCCTGGAGGAAAAATTCATAAAAAATATTATCTATGAAAGACCGAGAATATACTTGTAGGCAAGTGATGAACATAATGAGATTTAACATAAAATAAAAGAACAACAGCAATTTTTAATAATTAACAAAAGAAATCAATGATGTTTTTCATTTGCTTAGAAACAAATCATTCACTGAATTTATTTCATCCCTAGAAGTTTCTTGGAAATAACATTTTACAAAAAAGTAACTTCAACTTGGGAATAAACCAACAAAAACTGCAAGTTCAATAATGCTTACCCATCACTGATATTATTTCACGATAATTACTCTTTCAGAAAAAAAAAAAAAAATTTAAACCGGTTGAAATCAAAGTTGGCAAATGAATGTTGACAAGAAACTCACTCAATGTGAAAGTTAAATTAAAAGCAGATGATTTTCAAATCTAAAAAACCTTCATAACATTAAAGAAACGTTTGTTCAAAACCGTTTCACTTGCTATGGCTTTTGAGGTTTCATTTTAATAAAAATTTTTTTAAAAAATTAGCAAGATAGAAATATGAAGAAATTAAAGAAAGTAATTGAAAAAAAGAGATGCAAATTTCTGTTATTTATTAAGTTTGAAAATTATTCAGCAAATCCATGAACACACATTAAGAAGTGGGGATTGATAGTTATTAAAAATGGATTTTCTAGAAATTCTTACCAATGTCGCAGAGAGGGAAGGGATAGGGGAGATCAAAGGAAAAGTTTAAGAGTTTAAATGAACATCTGCACTAAATATTAATTTGTATAACATGAGAATAGACAGTGTAAAGATTGTTCTCAAAAACTGTTTGGCATTTTACTGTTTAGCAAGTATTCTTTTTCTGAACCCGATTAAAAGAATACCAGCCAGTCAGTCATACAATGGTGTGTGTGTGTGTGTGTATATATATATATATATATATATATATATATATATATATATACACACACACACACAACTTTTTATTTTATTCTAAATCTGATAGCGATGCAAATGCAAGGAAGCCTGTGCATAGACTGGTGACGTAGATGATTCATAACAGATTTCTCAAGATATTCTTTCACACATTCACCCACAACAGAAACAATGACAGGAGTTAGATTAAGGATTCTAAGCAATCCTATTTAGTCCCCAAATTTATGTTGAATGTTTAACAGTGGCAAATGCCTAATTACAGAGTATCTTATACAAAATGAGAAGCGTTAAAACCATGTTAGTGTTAAAAAAACATAGAAATAAATAAATTGCTCTCATAGTCCTTATTCTTTCAGGAGACAGGTATGCTTTTAGATAATCAATTAACAATCAAGAAATTGTGGATAATAATGGTGGGGTCGTTGGTTTTACATTTCACTCAAATAATAAAATGATCTATTTAGGAGCCTGAGTATGTTCAATACATATCTATAATAAAAACTAGATTGGTTAGTTATTAAGGAACAACTTGAGTATTTTCTATCCATAATACCAACATAATAGGTACCTTAGATACCTTTCTTTCTAATTAGATATTAGAACTTCAACATCTGAATCAAACTGTGAGAGGGACAAATTTAAATTCTTTTGTCTGCAGGTAAGAGCAGTTCCTTTTACTTTAGCATACCAAACGTCTTTTCTTTTTTTATACAGAAAATAGAGGCTTCAACCATAGTAATATTAAAAATATTTCTTTTAAAATACTCCCCACCAAATACTCAAAGATTTGGGATATTTAGAATGGGAAAAAAAAAATTGTCCAGACCGTCAAGAGAGTATGCAATTCTATAATATCATTAAATAAAAAGGGAGTAAATGGCATCTTAGGATTCAGAATAACTACTCTCTTTTGGATGAGGCACATCCTGGATTCTTTACCAATTTTTCAAAATAGTTTACAAATTTGCCTTGTGGCACTCACTTTAATCTCATTCACAGTCTGAATCCCCTCTTTCAATGCCATCCTTAGCTATGAGAAAATTCAAAAGAGAGACTAAAAGAACTGGTCTAATGCCATGTTTTACCAAAAAACTTCTGCACAAGACATAAAAACTAAGCAAATATATTATCATGAATCTGGCATTCCCTACCTGTTCTTAGTTGCAGCCAATTTCTTCCCTTAACCGGGAAAGAAATTCAATAGAAAACTACTTATTTATCGTATAGACTGAACAATAATATTTTTGGTGGACAACATCTGCAAGATTAAAAAAAAAACTCAATGTGACCTTGACATTGCTCTAACTTTGCTGCTCTTTAGATGTGAATACTAAGGAGACTTTCAGGAGAAAGACTGGATTTTTGTTTCAGGGTCAGTTGCAGATGAATGAGTCTACATCCATTATAACCTTTTCAAAGAAATCAGAGTCTTTGATAATAGCAGCTTCAAATAAGTATTGTCCAACTTGAACACAAAATTCCTTCTGCTCTTGTTACAGGAACACCAGAAGAAATTTTCTGGAAACATGTTTCATGTCAATCTAATCTGACAATGCAGTAATTACCAAACTTGGTTTCTAATTTTTACACTGTTGATTGCTTTTTTTTTCCACATACATTTAAACATTCTCCAGTTTTCTGCTTGTTAAAGGCCCATCACAAGATTAATTTCTTTTACGAGAGATTCCTGAGCAATTTTAAAATATCAGTAACATTTCAGGTAGACTTCACTCATTGAATCATTTGCAACAAAAACCTTAGGCCTTGATTTTCTAAATCATGGTTAACTGACTAACCCTACAGGACAGTTTTCATGCATGCACCACAGTAAGATCCTTCTCACTTGGTTGTCTCATCTCAACAAAGCCTATTTAATCATTAAACTATTTTTTGGGCTTTCTATAATTAAGCCCTCCTTCAGATAAATTGTCTATTTTATTATTAGAGATTCTGAATTTGATTCAATTCCTAGACTCTGGAGAATATACAATATATGGAAGAATTTCCCATCCTGGCTCTAATCATTTACTGTCACATTTACAATCATACAAATTAGACAAATTTAATGCTGAAAAAAATTCAGTTTTTGTGTCTAGAAACAAGTATTTCTGGTCCATTTAGAGTAGTTTTTTTTTTTATGTTCCAGCAATTCATAAAGAATTGCTTTAGATTCTTGCAATAAATCCATTTTCCTTGCCCTTAACTATCTTGTCCTAAATTTTTTTGTGTTTAAAAAAAAAAAAAAAAAAAAAAAAAAAGGAGGGAGAGAAGCAAAGACAATTTAAATATTGAACTAATGTCAATTTCCATAATTCATGTGAAAGCTTGTAAATGATGTGCATGTAGATTTGATTGCAAAAGCAATAAAAGAGAAGTGGGAACTTCAAAATCACTAAAATCTTGTGTCAACCCAATATAACCTTTTTGCACCCCCCCCCTTAAAAATATGTAAACATAAAATTTGATGCATTTTCTTTTTTAAAGATAAAGAGAAAAAAAAAAAAGGTATGGGGTGAATAAAGAACGGGTTTGAAGGGTGAATATCAACAGAAAAAGAAGAAAACCAGTACAGTACACCCTTCGATAATGAGAGGTTATTTTTAGATTCATTAGGAGCCTTTCCCGACCCCATATACACAGGGCAGAAATAGAGAATTTCAAATGGGTTAATAAATAAAATGCAGAATATAATGCAGAAATAAAAAGTTGGAGGATGTGGGGGGGGGGTGATGCAGAATGAGCTAAACCCAGACTGATGGCATAAAACTCTGTTGAAGAGTAGCATCACTGGCAGTTTCATTTTACAGGTAAAAAAGTGCATTCTTTCAAACAGGCTAAAACAATTCTTTTAGTCTAAGCAATAAAATATATGTAGAATTCTCTATTGCTTTCTCATTTTAGAATTTGTTTAGAAAAGTAAAATATAGACAGAGAAACAAGATATCAGTGAAAAAATAAATAAGGTACTACTACTAAGGATCCACAATCAGTAAAATTCAATTTCAGTATCTCTATTGTTTAGAAATTTAAGATTTAATATACAATTATATATATATATATATATATTAGAGTATAAATAGTAAACTATTAAAGTAAAAGATTTCTTCACTGATGGAGATAAGATGGACTGCTGAAAGACCTAGAACTTAAGAAACCCTCTACACTTGTTATGAATCAACTAAAATTACAAAAGTGTATATATATATATATATATATATATATATATATATATATATATATATATATATTGTAACAAAGTTGTGGAACTCGTAGGTTTTTGTAACCTGCTGTTCATGCATTTACTTTTATAAAGAGTGCTCGATACATACGTAGAGCGTTATATGAGAGGAGGCAAGTAAATCTTCAGCAAAAATATATTTGGACTGACTTTTGAACCCCCCCCCCCCCAAAAAAAAATAAAAAATAAAAACACACACAAAACTTAGATTGTAATGAGGCAGTTAACCAGTAAGTTACCTGAGCTGGCTAAAGGCAGCCTATTTTTTTTTAATAGATTGCTTCTGATAGGAGATGCAGATAGTCTAACAGATATTGGCAAGGAAAGGGAATTTAGAGTATATTCAAGAACCCTCCACCCCACGTGCGCACACTCACTCCATTCTGTTTCATTCACTTCATGCTCTCAGAAAAGCCATGAATTCATCTACCTTTGGATTACATAGTAGTACAGATTGGGCTCTGTTGCCTTGGAGTGGCAACCAGTCTGGGAGAAGGAAAACTGAATTCAAAAACAACCTGAAGATGAATGGGTTCCACCATGTTAAGACTCATCACTGTTTCTATGGATGCAGTACATATAGTCCCCTTACAAATCTAATTGCTCAGGGGGGGGGGGAGCTTGTGACAGGATTTATGACAGACTATTATTTTGGGATAATTTTCATTAGAGGGGGGGGGCTATTTGCACCAAATAACTTTTGGAACAGATCATCCACAGAAATTTTTGAAGTCTAATTTTGTCATTTATTTTATTTTCTCTTTAATTGGCTAAACACAAACTTAAAACAATGATCAAGTTTATATCATTCCAGAAAAGTAGACAAAACAATTTTTTCTGCTGAAAAATATCCCCTCACTTCCACATACCTGTCCCAGGTCAGATGGAATTTGCAAGTATTAACATTAATCAAAGACAATTTACCATTCATGAAAATATTAAAAACTTTTAAACTTGCCTTTTTGATTCCAAATTAGATTTTCCCATCAACCAAGGTTAGGTGCTTAACCAAAATAATTCTTTTGCAGTTAGCAAATGTTTTTTTCACATATGCATCTAAGACTAACCAATCCACTTTTAAAGAAATGCCTCTTGTAAATCATTGTAATTTCACACAATAAAACATTTGTTTTTAGACTGATGTTCACCTTTTCCCCTCATTTACTTTTAACATTACTGATGGCTGGTAAATGGTTCTCTTTGTACAATATTTTCCTTCTGGAATCACAACACAGTCTGATATGCCTTTAATGTATCTTAACAATATATACAACATTTGTATATTCAAACCATTCACAACAATAATCCAAAGAAAAAGTGGAAATTGGCTGTTAAGGTGGTTAAAAAGAGAAGTCCTGTTTTAAAAGATTTTAAAGCTGCATAACAAATTAATTGCAGATAATAAGTGTCACATGTTTCTTGGAAGGTAATAAGTTACTTGTTTTGTTAATGTTTTAGAGTTAAGTCATGCCACGTTTGAAGAAGAATGGATGAGAAGCACTTCAAGTTTCCTCTCTGATTTTATGAGTGCAACCAGAAGAAATCTTCAGAGAGAATGTAATGGGGATTTCTGGAGCAGAAGTACAAAACAGTTGATATTTTACAGAATTGCAGAAGAATGTCAAAATCAAGTGGTGAAAATTTGGAACACGTCAGCTTATACAAGATCGGTTTTGATTTCATCTCTCATGGAATGAAAAATCATTTATTTACTGAGAAAGTTATCAAAGATAAAGAAACAAGTTTTGCATGTTGAACAACAAAATTATTCATTTTCATTCTTTTGCAACAATCTAGAAGAAAGTACTGAAAAGGTCTTCAATTGAACAAAAATCAAATTCTAAAGAGAAATTCTGATATTTCATCATTTAGTCAGATTTTGGAAAGTAGATCATATAGCTTAGACAAAATAAATTTTGAGACAACCTTGGTATGGAGTCATAGTTTAAAGGAAAAAGTCTGGATGGCTGTTACTGAATGGTGAACCTGATTCTCACTGGCTGTCCAATTCAAAATTTAACATTAAATAACACAACAATGACCTAAAATCAATCAACCAAACTAATTTTTATTAATTCTTAAGGAATAAGAATTCTCTCTCAGAGAATCAAAGGCCGAAGGAAGCTTGAAATGCAGTTTTGTCAATGCAAGAAGCAAACAAGAATTTATGTGATTTATATAAAAGCAAAGAATTTGACAATTTATCAACAGAAGGAAAGATTTCAGAAAGTTCAAGAAAATGTTTAGAAAGGTAGATGCTTTACAAAATAAATGTCACAAAAATATCTTTTCAAATCATAAAACTTGGATAAAAACTTACAAACCAGAAACGAAATATTTCTTGAAAGATGCCTATTTTGATAGCGGCTTACCTGCAAAAATAAAAAAAATGTTTTAAATTAACATTGAGAAAACAATCTGAAGGTAAGTTTTTAATCAACTTGTAAGTCTTAAGCTTTAAGAAATTTACTGAAAATATAAAGATCTCTTAAGATGGACATAAATGCAAAGAGCACAAAACTGATATTTTTTTTTTAATGAATCAAGTTCATTGAAATAAAAATTTGATTATCTGTGATTTTGAATCAAGTATTTGCATCATTTCATATTAATCAAACTATTGTCTTCACCCTTTGCTGTGTTTCATTTGTTACTAGCATCGTAGCCTGGCGTTGCTCGTGCAACTCTGAACATTTTAGTAGTAGGAGAAAAAAATCTATTTTCTTTTGTTTTGCGTAAATGTGATTTGATGTTTTTGTGTAACATTGTAAACAACATCACCTTTGTTTTTGTTTCAAAATTACGGGAAAAAATATTTACATCTTTTGTTGACTAAATGAATTTAACATAAAAAAAACATACCCCACCCAGTCCTAGGATGCCTGTGACATACATCCCAATAGGAAATGCTGAGGAGACTGAACAATTAACTTAAGAACACTGTTTTTCATAATTAGTCATACTGAAAATAGAATAAATCTTTAAAGTTATTTTTTTGAAGTTATAAATTAGAAAATGCATTTTTATACTTTCATAGTATAAATCCATTTTAATAAAAGTCATGTTATTTATAAATAAGAAAAATTTTCAAATTTCATTGATATAGAAATTTTACACTGAAAAATAGTTTATAAACTTGGCTTTAAGATTTTTTGGTCTAAGAATGATTAAAAAGATATAAAAAAAATATATTAAATTCATATCGTTCTCCACAATGATTATCATTATATTTTTGTAACACAAAATATAGAAATTAAATTTAAATCCTTAGACTTTAAATACTTTTATAGAGTTTATTTTTCACTTACATTTTTTCAGACTAAATTTATAGAAGTGCTGAAGTTTTAGAGTCAACTCACTTCCCCCAAATCTTACAAACCATTAGACTTTTCTTTTTAAAGGGCTCCTTATGAGCCAAGAAGTTGTCAGCTCCCTCTCCAAGATACCCAGTGTCAAATCAGCACAAAAAAATTGTTAACTCCTACATAATTGACAAAAGAAAGACTAAAGAAAATTAAAGTCTAACTAGTAAATGTAGTAATAAGGGTAATTATAAAATAAATTTGCAAGAACGAGGGCTTATTACATATAACATCTTCTTCAAATAAGAGTGTTTTTTTCGACGAGTGGCAATTGTTAATAAATCAGAGTCATTCTGTAAGACAATCTAGAAGAGCCTAGTGATAAGATTAAGCAATGCCACACAGTAACTAGCCATGAAGAAATACTATTTTTGTTACAAGCCTGATTCAACAAGTTTACTTAAAACAGTCATCACACTTCAATTGTTGATTGGTCATTTGTTGCTTTAAACAATTAGAACAATAGGAATGTGCGGGGGGTATGAGAGGGAAAAGGTAATCACTTGCACTTTATACTGTTAGCAACAAACATTAATAGTATATTAAAACATTATGGGTTCTACATAAGACAAGTTATTTCGTTTGCTAACTGCTATTTTTTGTTGTTTCTTTTTTATTTTTTGCTGTCTAACACAAAACAGTTATATTGTAGCCATTTTGTTATTCATCAATAAATTTTAAAAACCTTTCTAACACACACACATACACAAGTTGATTTACCATGAATTTGTAGAATCTATAAAACACATCAGTGCTAACAGAAAAAAATAAATAAATAAAAAAAGGAGGGAGGAGCAGAGACATAAAAACAACAGCTGTCTAGTTGTGTTTGCTTAAGACATGTCAAACATTCATTGCAACAAGGAAATGATTGTAAAGATTAGGGAATGGCCATTTGTAGGAAAACTAAAAAGTGATTTGATTATCCAGGGTGATTTTCAAGATTTATTATTGTCCAAGAAGATTTAGACAATAAAACTTCTACAAACAGTTACGATTTGTTAAGATTGTTTCAAGAAGGAATAATGCTGTGAACAAATCACATAATTCGTTTGAGAAAAAAAAAACTAAAACAAAAGGGAAGGTAACAAATGACAAGTCAAGAACTTATTCCAATCGTTGATCTTTCTTTTTTGTACAAAGAAAAGTAAACTGATTTAGTTTTAAAGAGCTCAATCTCTAATATAAATATAAGCACACTTTTAGATAGAAATGACTAACCTTGTCTTTGTAGGAAGAGACATAACCTGATTAAGAAAATTTATTTTTTGCCAGAAGTTTTGAGAGAAGGGGTTATCATTATATGCATAGGTATTCACACTACACTAACATGCACATGAAACAATCAAAATGAGAATGTTGAAAATGAAGAGTAAAACATGACAATTGCTATATGGAAACTAGAAGGGAATAAAGTAACATCCTAAAATCTGGCCAAAGGACTAAGCATCAGAATTTATTTTAAAAATAGTCACTTTGCTTCATCATTTATTCATTCATATTAGCAATTCATGTAGACTTGTTTTATATAAGACCAGTATCATAGCCCGGCGTTGCCCATGCAACTCAGAACATTTTAGTAGTAGGAGAAGATGCCACTTTATTTTACATATTTTGTTTTTGTTTGAAAAAACACTTTTTAAAAAAAATATTTCTTTTGTTTCAAAATTATGAGAAAAAATATTCACATTTTTTGTTGACCAAATGAATTTTTAAAACATCGGAATAAAAATTAAATATAAAGGCTCATTTTTTTTTTTAATAAAAAATATTTTAGTCACGTTTGACATGTGTGATTTGATTTCTGTGACGTAATTCAGCAACCATCTCAGATCTTAGATGTTTTATGGAGCAAATGTAAACAATCTGCTCCATTAGCCAAAAAGTGTGAAAGGGAAAATTGCCTAGCTTAAACTCAAATGTATGTGTCGACCTGGCTTCCTTGTAGATATGTATCCCTAGAAAGTTTGAATGGTGTAGCTTAAAAAATGTAGGCATGCATAGGTTACAGTCACACAGACTGCCTTTTATATATATAGATGGCATACACCTCTCAATGTCACACACAGCATACTCCTATCAATGTGAGGCACATGAACTTACATACCATATCTTCAGTGGATTTATCTTTCATGTAAATCACATTAACCAATTCCACACCAAAGCTCCATTCTAAATTGTTTGTATACAATGAATACTTAAAAAAATAAATGAATTTAAAAAAATGCAAATCTATTCAAAGTTGTTTTTTTTACCTTGCTAATAAAACAGAGAAATGAAAACGTTGCAGTATTTTTTTTATCTGAAAACTAAAATTTCATTTCCAAGACAAGTAATTGTCAAACAAATGCTGTTATAAAATTTCAAATGAATTCCACAATTATATTTTTGGTCATTACATTGTTATTTATACTATTTGCCTTTTCTTTTTAATTTTTTAAAGTGTTTTAGCATTTAATAGCAACACTATCCATAGAAATTAAAAAGTATATAATTGAGCAACATGAAAATGGGCCGAGTCCACCTGTGAATTTTAAAGCTGGAAAACAACTTGGAATCAATAGAATTGACGTCAAAAAGACAATCAATTGAGATAAGACTTCCTCCACCAAAGATGGAACAAGATCAGGACATCCTTGCATGTCCAGGACGTCAAAGCTCAGTAAACATCTGCAAGAAAAAGCCTAAGTCAATGAGAAAATTGGCTAAGGAGGCCCCAAAAAAATCATAGAACCATGTGGAAGATATGTCAAAATGATTTAAGGATATCTCTCTACAAGATAACCAAGAGACAGCTTCTCTGAGCAGCCACAGTGGAAAAAAAGGCTTCAAAAAAGCAAGCAGATGCTGAAACAGATTTGCAATAGCAGACTGTAAAACTTCACTGATGAGAAATTGGTTCACTGTTGAGCATACATTTTATCAAAATGATCATGTTCTTTTCAATAAGCTGTCAATCAGTTTCTGCCACTTCAGAAAAATACCTCAAAAACCAGCATCAGTTATAGTTTGAGCAGCCATTTCAGAAAAAGGAAAGTTTCCTCTTATTTTCCTGCCTCTTGAAAGATCAACAAGAAATTGTTGATAGAGGACGTCTTGGAAGGTGCACTCAAGCTGTGATGCAATGCCACTTATGGTGATGAACATTGAATACTTCTACTAGACTGAGCGATAAGTCATACCGCTCATATAACACAACAGTGGGGCAGAGACAATTGTCCTGGTTTCATCACTAGATATCAATACTTTTGACTATTGTCTGTGGGCAGTGAGACCTGTCCTGCTCCACAGTACATTATTGCAGCCCTGAAGACAAAATTGAAGAGGGTATGGGACAAAATAGCCATGGAAACTGTACATGCAACCATCAATGGCTTTCCTGAAAGACTGACACATGGCTAAAGGATCGTCTTTGGGACAGTGGCATGGTGGACATAGGAAGTGGTTATACATGTGTTACTGTCATCTAGTGATTCTGGGTTCAATACCTGGATCAGGTAGTGAAACTATTACTCCGACAGAAGAAACAAGAACTGGCATCATATGGATAAAATAATAATCAACTAATATTCCATATCGGTCAAACAATGGACACTTGATGATGGCCAGATGGTACTTTGCCAAATTATTGTATCTATAATAACATCTCTATCAACCAAACTAAAAATAGTCTGAAATGATAATATACTTTTAAAGCTAATTTAACGTTTCAAACATGTCTAAAAAGAAGCTAATATTTATATCAACAGCTATCAAGAATAACTACTTTTAATTTAGTTATTTTGAGGAGTTTTCTAAATGAAGAAAAAAAACCTTAACATAATTGCTGGCTTTCTCTCTTGATTTGATTTCAATTTTAAGTTCTCCATAAACTGATAATTTGCATGACTATTCTTAATAGGATGATACATATCAAATATTAAGGCAAACATCTTTTGTGACACTAAATTTGTAGCAATAAATTCACTTCTTACAAATGATATTGGCACTTGAAAATTCATTAAAAGAGAAAATTATGCACAGAACCTTGATGCTTTTGCAATTATACTCACTGATAAACTGAAAAGGCTTTTTTCTATCATACTTAGTTATTTTCATAGTCTTCAGCAGGTATTTGTCATTATACAAATTTTTTAAAAGATTCTTATCTTTGTTTTGATAACTATCCAAACCATACTTGAGTGTTTATCAAATCCAATAAACTTTCATGCTTTCCTTCCTCCTTTAAAGAGTAATTATTATAAATAAGAAAAAAGCTTTCATGTGAAAAAAAAAAATTCAGCTGCAACTCAAAGCCATTGAGTAAATGTCTGCCAAAATTCCTAGAAACCATTATTCCAATGTCGTGTGTGTGTGTGCGTGCGTGCGTGCGCAATAAAAGTGTGTAGGGGTGTGCTGAATAGTGTCTGCTATGGTTGTTCACGTGAATCAAATGCATTGTAGAAATTCTTGATTAAGAATTCAGTTCATGTCTATATGAAACTAAAATTTCGCTAACAGGCTAAGAATCCAGTCTTCCAGCAATATAATGACAACAACAGAATCTAATAAATGCATGAAAATCAATCCAGAACTTGTATAATATCTTCTAATCACAATGAAATTTGAAAGTCAGAAGAGTGTCTAGATGCAGAGGATAAGGATATGATCTATGTCCATTAAGATTAATATCAAAGCAAAAAGAATAGGATTACATCAGATAAATGTCATTGCTATGGTAGGTTGAATGGGAGAAAAAAAACCTGCTTAATTGTTACTTTGCAGAACAGACTCGTGAGATAGTGTTCTCCTCTACAATGTTAATCTCTTCAAATGTAAGATCAACTGATATCTATCCTACATATCCTCATGATATGCACTTTTTACCATCATTAACAACAATTTCCTTCAGTAATCAGCTGCCATGAGTGGCTCCTAGGCTTTGTATTGAGTTTACTGAAGTTAAAAAATTTTAAATATGGAATCTTTTTTGGAGAGGCTTCTTAGTCAGGCTGAGAACTTTTCAGCATTTCTGCACTCTTGTAGAGTAGAAATCACTGCAGAGAAAAGTATTTCTACCCTTTTTAGTAAAATAAAAATGTTTTCATATTGTTAACATATTGAGGGTGGGGAAGTTTTGCTGCATTTAAAATTTTATCTGAGGATAGAACTTATATTTTATGTCCCAAATGATGTTTGGTTGATGAGGAAAATATCCACTTTAAATAAAGGAAAAATAATAGCAACAAAATTACCCAAGAAATTCAGTCAGTTAAGTGCCATACACGCTTGGGTGATCATATCTCGAAAGAGACATGACTGACTGGGCAGAAGATTATCTCGCAGTAGGTTACCATTACTTTCTGCGGTAGACTGATTGCCAGCCGAAGCTATAGAACCCAATCTGTCCTCTTATTTAACCCATAACTGGAGGGAAAAGATGGATTAATAATTTCCCCAAGGGTATTTGCACATAAGTAAATGCAAGGAATTCAACTAGAATTCAAACTCGGCTCTCCAATTTCTCAAAAAAAAAAAAAAAAAAAACATAGCAATCAAATTTCCAAGAGAAATAGTTAAGTTTATAACAAATATAATAAATGTTTCAAACAATTTTATCATATGAAAGATTTATGCTTTTAATTTGATCAATTTGAAAGTTTCACTTTTTTATAACTTGGAACTGAAGATATCCACACTTTTAGAATAGCAAAAATAAAAACAAAATACAATTCTTTTATAATCACGAATATTGTTTGCAAAATTCTGATTATTAATAGAGAATGAACAGCAGAGAATAAGACCCAAATAATGACAACAAATAAAGCCAGAAGATCTATTAGACTTATTTTATATTTACTCAACATTGTCCAATATAACACTTAAGATTTTTAAGTCACACCTGTAATCAGATTTGCAAAATTATAATAGGTTATGTAACTGTGTTTATCATAAAGTAATCTTTCAAACTCCATGAAAAGCTTTGACGAATCTATTAGAAGCACGGGAACAAAACTTTTAAAGTTCTTAGTCACTGCTAAGAATCGATTTAAAAATTGATGAGCTTCCCCCCCCCCCACACACACACGGTACCTTGACCCATAGTTACTCATGCTAGTAGATTGACATTAAGGTCCTACTCTTATTGTCAAACTAGTTAAATGTAACCACCTCTTCTCTAACAGTTTATTTTCTCATACTTCCCATTTCTGGAATTCACTTCTATTTGCTTGCTTCCCTGATAGCTAAAATCTCCAATTGCCATCTTTTATCTACTTGTTTCCCATCCATCTCTTATCTTTGACGTACCCTGTACCTTTTTTTATTCTCTCACTGTTACCCATTGCATATCAGTGGCATTTCTGCCTTACTGGGGGGTGAAATGATTATTTTTAAAAAAAAAAAAAAAAAAAAAGTTACCATTTTTCTGAAGGAAACCTTGATATGAACTTAAGATTGCCGAGAGAAAAGAAAGAAAAAAAAATCTAAAAAGAGTTGTTCAGAGAAAAGTAGTGATAATTTTGGTAAAAAGTAAAATATAAAATGCACATTCAACATTTTAATTCTTTAAATGAAAAAGCATGCAGCAGAAGCTAAGCAATCAGAAATGGTTGATCAATTTTAAGACAAAAGATTTTGAGCACAAAAACAAATATTCTGGAAGTTTAGAATTTGAAAACTAATAAATTGGAGAAATCTTTTATGAAACCCTCACCTCAAAGCAATAAACTGCTGATAAATTACAGGTGAATTGGTCAGTTGTAGTATATGACTTATAAATAAAGAGAAAAATCGAAACCTAAGAAAATGAGTGACACAAATTTAGAGAAATGTCTATCAATTTGGTGGCACTCAAAGAGAATTCATTATTAGATGAACAAAAGTTCTGCACAACACTGCAATGAGTTATTTGGTTGTTAGAATGACACTTTGAAAGAAAAAGCATTCCTCAACTCTTTTCTGGACAAGGTAATCTATCTGTAATATTTGTTGCATAAGAAAACTCATGCCTCTTATTTCAAATGTGATACATCAAAAAATGAGTTAGGCTGGGGTGGAAGTCAGGATAGAAAGTTCCCACACACATACAGGGTGCAATGAGAAAATTATTGAATATTATATTTTTGATTTTCCACATGTGCCTTGTTCATTTTTGATTTTGTCAACTGCACAGTACTGAGACTCTGTGGGAAGATGAATGGAGGAATAATGTTGCCGCCATCACTAATCACCATTAGCCTTGTCCAACTCTTTCCGAATCCTCTGCACTGTCCTCAGATTGATATCCAAAAACTCTGAAATGTTCGTATTAGGGCTTCCAGTGCAAATATCAAGCAGTGCAGCATGCCGTTTCTAAATTTCTGGCAGATTGAATTGCCGTGGTACTATTTTTCTCACAGATGGTGCCCAACTGACTACATTATTCCTCCATTCATCTTCCCACAGAGTCTCAGACTCTATACAAGAGGTCTACATTAAAGAGGTAGTGATGCCCTGGTAACTGTTGGAATACCCCATGCCTGGCAACAGGATTCATCACCAGACCACACAAACAGGAAAACCTAGTTATGGTTTTCAGACAATTTCTGCGACCACACCACCCCTTACATCTGGCCATCTAACTCCCCAGACTGTAATCCCCTTGGTTATTATGCTTGGGGCACAGTTGAGCAAAAGACCAACAACAGTTCACTTTCAGATTATTACTTGTTTTTACTCCAGGTCACATTTTTCATTTAATCAATTTCAATAAATTGGAGATATTAAGAAAATTCCTTGCATTAATCTTTTCATGATTGAAAAATATATCTAAACGTATATTCTGTTAAATATAAGAGACAATGAATGTCTATTATGTTTAATCATGAGCCGTTCTAAACATCATATTTTGGCTTTAATTTCAGGTGAAAATAAAGACAAAAATTCTCCAACATTTGGATAATTTTTTTAGTAACTTCATTCTAAGCTTTCGGCTCACATGAGCCATCTTCAGAGAGGTTACAGGGACGTTAACATAAAAACACCCACAATCAAAAACGATTTTATCTTGTGTTGACATAAAACTTTGCTAAGCAACAACAACAGTCACCAAATAACAAACGCAGCTCGTAAATTTGTAATGCGGTTCTATGATGTCACACAGCGCGAGAGCCCGAAATGTTAACAGAACCAATATATTTAAATGCAATGTAATGTGTTATGACCAGATTTAAACATGATTTTATTAAGTATGGGTTGTTTGGATTTAGAGTAGATGGCCTCCAATATCTGAAGGTTCTTTTTATTGTGTGTATGAGTGAGTATTATTGTATTGTTGACTAAAATCTGTCTGATATTACCTACATGACTGTGTTTTTCGAAGAAATGTTGTTTAATTGAACTCTGATCAGAAAGGTGACAGATAAGTTTACGAGAGAAAGTGGTTGTAGTAAAACCAATATATGTAGTGGGTTTATTATTAGTACCAGAGATACAATCTCTGAACAGGCATGTAAATTGATACACTACATTGGTTTTCTGTAGAGGATTTAGTTGTGCAGTTGTAGAGTTATTAGAGACTATCAGGTCAATTGTTTTAAATTTTTTTATAATATATGATGAGCTTAATTTGATTATTATTATTTATTGGTTTAACATTTCTACGTATTATGTTTTTGAGAGTTTTTTCATCTTGTTTGTAATTATTATGTATTTGGTTGCAATAGTATAAGTTAATAGTGTTAAGTTTATTTTGACGTACACTATTATTATTAATATTATCAATATTGTTAGAGTTATTGTTAAGTTTGTTGAGATACATTTTAATTTGTTGATCAATGAAGGAGTTAGGAAATCCATTATTGACAAGTGTTTACTTAATGTTGTGTAATTCTTTATAAAAAATGGATTCAGAAGAAGATATCATTTGTGTGCATTGAATCAAGTTTTTTTTTTTAACAGCAAACATATCGTTGGGGGCATTCACTATTATCATTAAGAAGACACGAGTTTAAGCTAGTTGGTTTCCTATATAGAGAAGTAGTAAATCTATGTGTGCTAGAATCAATAAATACATCAAGGAATGGAATTTTCTTGTTAATAAATTCTAATTTAAATTTGAGGACGGAGTGACTTTCAAATTTGTTTTTAAGTTGTGTGTGTATGTATATATATATATATATATGTATGTATGTATGTACAGCCTTTTGGGTTTCACTTGACAATACTTGGGCAATTAAAGTTTAATGCTTTACTCGCCTGCGATCAATTAAAAATCTTGCAATGAAATGTGTCCCTTTAAATATAGAAAAAGAAAATTGATTCCTTTTACCACCCAAAAGTAGGCTATTGAAGATTCACAAGTTACTTAGAATAACCTACAATGACACTATTGAACTCTTTGGTCTTATGCATGACACCTGATTTATGTCAAAATGTGTGGTTAAACAAAAGACAGTAACATCCTGCAATCATCAAAGCAAGATCTGACAAATAGAATTTAGATTGACAAGCTCTTGCCTCATCATCATTTCGGTTAGTGTAAAGATTCGTTTAATTAATGCTTCCAGACTGAAGCCAAAATGTCTGTTGCCCAGATTAAAGATGCACACAGATTTTTAGAAACTCATTTGAAAAAATATTACCCTTGACTCAACATCTATAAAAAAAAAAAACAAAAAAAAAAAAAACACACATACTTCTTTCAATCACACACTGAAAAACAAATTATACAAGTAATTTTTTTATAGAAACTTGTTGAGAAAATCAGATTTGTTATTTTTTTTATCATCTATGAGATGGAAGTTGTAGTCTAACAGAAGAAACTATGTTAGGTACCTCCACTCAATTGCCCCACCCCCAAAAGAACCATATCATGATGTTAAAAGGGCTAAAAACTTAATAAAAACAAAGTTTTATCATCAAAATGTTATTAAGAGGCAAGATCAAATTTTGATGTTATCATTTTTAAAAATTTAAAATCTTTTCTAACATGTTCGAAATTTTAATTAAAATTTCATGTTTTATTTTACGTCAGCAATTCACGGTATGTTTACATAAGACAACTATTAAGAAAATGGAGTTGGTCGAGTAAAATGATTTTGGGGTGAGTAAATTTTCCCGTGCTCTCAACCGCCGGTTGAATGATTTCTTTTTCAAATCTCAAAGGCAGTATATATATATATATATATATATATATTAAATCTACCCAAAAAGATGAAATTAGAATATATATATTCACTACTTTTTATACTTTTTTTTTTTTTTTAGTCATTTTATACATACAACTATATTTCTAAAATATTCTACAATATCAGGCATCTAAAATTCTACTTCACTAGAATATCTTGTCCTTTCTTTTTTCAGGTTTAATAACTTGTCCTGTTCTTTTCCTGGTTTAATATAATCTTAATATTACTTTATGTGTGAGCATTTTTCCATGTAATCCATGATTTTTCCAGGCATCACTATTAATTTAATATAAATTTAATGCTGAAAACCGTATTCAAAAATATATAAAGAAAAAAATTTATATGCAATTGAATAAAAAAATTGATTATTTATAATTAAAATTCTGATAAAATAAGTGATAAGCAAAGGTTGATTGACAAAAATGATAAAAGATATCAGAGTTTAAATGTTGAAAACCACATGCAAAAATATTAAACAGGAAAGTTATAAAGAATAAGATTTATTATTAGAAGCGTTAGTCACTCACTCATTTATGTAGTTAGGCTCCCTTTTCAGACTTCACGCATTTTGATGTAACTTTTTTCTACTGAACTAAAATTCAAAATTATTTTTTTTCAAAATGTAGCTTAAAGAGGTGTCCTTCACTTAATGTCAGACTTGAACATTTGAGCAAATTTATTCAAGGTGATTTAGCCAAAATATTATAGATAAACTATATAATTAAAAAAAAAAAAAAAAGAAGTAATTTTCTTTTACATTTATTCATTCATTTTTTAAAATCTTATTTTGAAATTTTTGTTACAATCTGTATGACTACATTATCAAGACTAATATAGTTATCAATAGGTCTTCTAAGGGGGGTTTGGTTCAGTGATGCCTCTCCCCAACACACCAAAAAAGATAATATAATTTATTTTGTTTTTATATATATTTTTTAAAAAGTAAAATGTCAAGTACATAATAAACAAAAACAACACCCCTGATTACAGAAATAAATTCACTTTAAACTTTTACAGTGTTTATCAATCTGGCTGTACAACTAAGACAAAAATGTTATATGGTTGATTTGAGTGAATTCATAGAAAAAAAAAAAAAAAAAAAAAAAAAATCACCCATGATGATTACTACTGCGCTACCATATGAAGATCTAACACATCACTCAATAAGTTCCGGGGTCTGACATATAGATAGCGCCACCAATAATAATAATAATAAAAAGAAATCCATATGATTTTTATGAAGTACTAACCTTCAAATGGCACATTAAAAAATTGGGGCCCATTTGGATCATTAGTTTACAAATTACAGTTATTAAAGTAAAGCTACTGTTGCAAATTTTCAAAACAATGGAAAAATCTGAATTTCATGTGTTGATAAAGCATTGCTTTCTAATGGGAAAAAAAATACTGTTCAAGCAAAACAATGGCTTGATAGGGGTTATTCAGACTCTGCTCCACTGGAAACAATGGTTAAGAGGTGGTATGCTGACTTTAATCACATTCGTACAGACACAAATGATGCTGAACGCTCAGGTTGCCAAAAACCAGCAGTTGTCCAGAAAACACAAAAAAAATTCCACAAGCTCATTTTGACCGATCATAAATTGAAGTTGCATGAGATAGCAGAGGAGTTGAACGTATCAGAAGGTAGTGTATTCACCATTTTGCATGAACATTTGTCAATGAAAAAGCTGTGTTCAAAGTAGGTGCCACGTTTGCTCACAGTCGATCAAAAACAACAACAACGCATTGACGATTCAGAGCGTTATTTGTAACTGTTTCAACACAACAAGGAGTCTTTGCATAAATATGTGACAATGGGCTAAACAGTGATTCACCACTTTACTCCGGAGTCAAATCAGCAGTCAGTTGAAAGCCAACCAAAGCAACCAAAGACACAAACATCAGCAGGCAAAGTTTTGGCCTCCATATTTTGGGATGCGCAAGCTATTTTGTTGAATGATTACCTTGAGAAAAGAACCATCAATAGCGAATATTAGATAGCATTATTGGTGCCTAAAAGTTATTGCTTTATTAGTTAGGCCCAGGATTTATTGAGTGATGTGTTACTGATGTGAAACAATTACAATACTCTGAATATCTAAATATCAAATTCCTTAAAATTAAATAAAGATAAAGCTGGATTAAGAGTAAGTGATCACATATACAAATCAATACAATCACAGGTTCAAAATAAAAAGTGGATTATCAGTACTTTGACCATATATCCTCATTGGGTGTTAACATGAGCCTATATATGCAATACACCAGAAGCTGTAGGTGAACTAATTGAATGAGTCAAGTGTTGGCCCATCATGTATCATATTTTTTTCAATGGTAGGAAATGTTCATTTCATCAGTGTTGCTTTAAAAAAGAAAAAAAAAAAATCAAAGTATTACTGAAGTGTCCCTTTCAATATGCATCCACTTACATTGAAAACCCAAAATCAAATCCCCCCCACCCCTTAAAATGGCTCTTATTGAAGGAAAGGAGTCACACATGCATCTCCATAGCAGGACACACCTGCTTGCACTGAACTTTCAACAATACCAAACTCATAGAATCATGGGTCACAAGGTAGCAGATCATCCAATACACATTAATACACACGTACTGTTCCCAAATGAAGATCTGCATCCTCCTTAAGAGAATGCACAAGTTACTATTAAAATGTACAATCCAATCACTTAATAAAATTATGTGACTTTCTATAAAAAAAATAATTTCAGAATCCCATAAATGGAAAAGAAAGAAGTGTTCAAAATCCAACTGAAGGTCACTATCAAAATTTAAGAGTCAAGTACCACACCTTACCCAAAAGAGTTTGACAACCAAAATAAACATTTTGAATATTAGTTAAATTTGGTTTCTTTTATTTTAAATCTGGAAGATTTCATAATTGGCCTACTGCCTCTTAAGGGTAAAAAAATGTTATATATGTAAATCAATAAGTTCATAGCCAAATGATGGGAGGGGGGAGCAATTATACAAAATATATTTTTCAATCTTTTCAATGCATTTAACCACAACTCAAACACTAAACAATGAAAATTTTTTTAGATCAAACTTCAATTAATAATCATGCCAGGCTACAGTCATTGATTCACCATTGTATACTGGGGTATTTTTAGAAGGGCCCTGTACTTCAATCTATCTTCCAGACATTGGGGAAATAAGAAAACTTATTCTGTTATACACATGTTCTATCATTGAAATATTAATTTACATCTTAACTTTTAAGTATTTAGACTGGGCTACATTCATACATTTTTTTTTTTAAAATCATTTCACCCCAAGCAAGGCATTCCACTGCCACTATAGCACAGGGGGTTACATAGGGGAAGGTGCTGAGAGAGCGATTAGATATAGGAAATGTTAGAAGGAGGGTGATAGACGAGTAAGGAGGTACATGGGAAGAGTGTTTGAGAGAATGGGTGCGAGTTAGTGTGTTAGGAGGTGTCTATTGACCTTATATTTAAACTCCTGGAGATTGTAGCTGTCATGGAAGGGAATTCCACAGGTGGGAAGTGCAAGAAAAGAAGCTGTTTGAGTAGAAATTGCGGTTACATTTTATCGGTTTCACTGTAAAAGGGTGGGACCTAGTTGCTAATCTAGTATCACGTGGAAATTCATACCTAGGGAGCACTAGTGATCTAAGTTCATCGGAGCAGAAGCCGTGAAAGTATTTATAGAAGAGGCACAGGGAAACCACGTCATGCCGGTGAGAGTGACTGCAGCCGGTCAGGATCACATTACAGATTCTCCGTTGTATTTTGTCAAGAACCCTGAGGAGAATAGCAAGGGCACCCAACCAGATGTGGCAGCAGTATTCAATACACGGGCGGATGGTAGATTTATATATGTGCAGGATAGATTCAGACAGAAAGAACTTCCGGGCCCTGCACAGAGAACCGACTTTCATAGCAGCAGATTTAGCAATGGATTCGATATAGTCATTCCACTTGAGGTCCGCTGAAAGTGTGAGGCCAAGCAGGCATAGTGTTTTACTCTCTGGGAGGCAGGCCTGTTCCATGCTAATGGGAGGTAGGTGCGGTTGTCTATGGAAAAAATAAATTCTGCATCTACTAAAAATGTTAATGAACAGTACAATCTTAATTCTTAAAACAAAAATAAAAAGAAGTTAACCAAAAGCATCAGTGAATTAAAACATGAATGCTGGATGAAAAATTCCTCTCCTCTCTAAATAAAAAAAGGTCTAGAAAATTTTCTGCCAATTTCATGTATCACTTGAAATCTTTTAGAAATCAATGGGTCATGTCCAAATTGAATAGAGAATCAAATTAAGTAAAAAAAATAAAAAATAAAAAAAAATAAAAGAAAGAAATAAAGAAAAGTGTTTAGATGAAGGTATTAATTGCATATGGTAATGACCAAATTCTTTCATATTATATCTACTAACAGTAATTAAAAGTGAATTTTATAATAAGCAAATGATTAATGGTTAGATGCATAGAAGAATCCAAAAACAGAAAATAAGAATTTAGTTAAACAGAAGTAATACAACATATATATCATTACTTCTTTGAAAGTGACTAAAGAATGCATGTAGACCAGATGGAATTAAAATAAATGTTCAGCTATGAACCATAAGTAGTGAAACTAAAAAAAAATAAAATAAAAAAATGTGAACTGGTTGCTTCCAAAATTAAACTGAAAAGAAGGAACAAATAATTTGGAGTATTTTTAAACAAAAAAAGAATAAGAGGCTCACAAAAAAAACAAAACTATCATATATTAATCTCAATGTAATAATTAAGTTTAACATGGCTGGAAAGGAGGCAGCCAAATAATGAAAACTATGACTCTTACTCCAATATAACTAATAGTAAACAAAGTAGCTTCCACCATTGTGTCTCTTCAACAGCAGGAATCTGAGCAGTCTCCTGGGTTGGCAATTAGGTCTTACACTTTTACTGTGGAACTAGCTAGATGCAACCATATTTTCTATTCTAATACAGGGTGCGAGAGATAAATTGTCATTTAATTTACGCAAAAATGAAAATAACACCCAACATCTCATTTTGACAGATATAACTGCCAAAATTACACAAAAATATCTTGAAATACTAAAGAGTAAAATTTATTCAATAAAATCGTCATTGGCTTCAATCACGGCCTCCAGACAACTTCGGAATCTCCTGCAACTCTTGTGGACAGTCCTCTCGATTAAGTTGGTGAATGTTACCATAATCTTTGCCTTCAGGTCATGTTTGGTGATACAAGAAGTTTTACTGGTCCCTCAGTCAATTGCACTTCACACACAATAATCAAGAGGGTTACAGTCTGGGGAGAAAGATGGCCAAATCTAAGAAGTAACATGGTTGCAGAAATTGTCTCTGCTTGCGTGGCTTGGTGCAGAGTCCTGTTGCCAGACATAGGGTATACTAGTAGCTACCCTTTTGACCCAGGGCTGCACTGCCTTATCAAGACACTTGATGTAGGCCTCATTGCTGAGTGTGAGGCCCCATGTGAAGATGAATGGAGTCATAATGATGCCATCACTAGTGATCACTCCAAACACCTTTGTAATCACCATTAGACTCATCCAACTCCTTCCGAATTCTCTGCACTGTCCTCAAATTAATACCCAAACATTCTGAAATGTTTGTATTAGAGCTTCTAGCACAAATGCCAAGCAGTACAGCAAATTTCTGATGCAGTGAATTGTGTCATGACACTTTTTCAAACAGACAGCAGTACCCAATTGATCCTGCATCCTACTTTACTGTGCAGTCTACAAAAAAAAAAAAAAAAAAATAATAATAAATAACACACATGCACAAAATTAAAAATACAAAAATGGTAATAATTTACTCCTCACACCTAAGAGGTTGCTCCCACCACAACCTGTGGAAATTTTCAAATTTTTTTTTTGCTTCCCTGCCACATACAATCTTCAAAAATCAATGCAATGTAAACACCATCTTCTGACTTCCCAAATCCTGTTCGTTTATTGTTCTTTATCTTCACTTTTGATTAAACTCTTATTATTTTTCACTCCCAGTAACCTATTGTGAGCTGGATGATCTTAAAAATAAAGAGACTTAAAGCAACAGAAATGTGGTTCTACAGAAGAATGTTGAGGATACAGTGAACCAAACACGTGAATAATGACAAAGTTTTAGAGAAAATGAAAACAAACAAAAAATTAATACTTAATTCATTAATTAAGAAACTTAATACTTAACATCAAGACGAGACAGATGAGGTTTCTGGAGTATATTATGAGAAAGGAAGGTTTGAAAAATATGATACTCACAAGACAAATAGAGAGGAGAGAAGAGAAGACAGAGGAAGAGAACACCTGACATACATAATGAGCTTGAGCAAATGGATGGCAGAACAGGGTTTAGAAGAAATAACAGAAAGACAAATTTCATTAAGAGCTACAAGGGACAGGAAGTAGTTAAAAATCATGATCATGATCTATGTCCTTTGGTGGGGTTGCACTGCACATAAAGAACTTCTTGCATACTAGTGGCATTATCACCTTGTTTGGGGTAAAGTGAGTGGGTTTTGTTTAACAGCATATCAACCTCTGTGGGTTATTTCATGCCAAAAAGGTGGTTTTCTAGGGTATTTTTTTTAAATGTTCAGTTATAGTGAAAATGTTGATTTAGGCAGTTTTTTTTTTTTTATAGAAAACTCAAGATGTCTTCTGGTTTTGTATTTTTGAAAAGCAGTTTGTAGATCAGGTTTCATTGACGTATTATTTGAATATATATTCTTGGTAAGAAATAAGTTTGTAGATCAGTTTTCTTTGACATATTTTTGTAAAGTGGTTTTTGTTGAGAGTCAGATGCATTGTTGGTAATACTTTTTTCCCCTTCAAAAATTTAATGCTGGAATTTTTACTACAAAAGTTTATTTTTTTATACTTCCATAGTGTTTTTATCCCAATTAGGGAATAAACTATTTGCAAATAGCTGGAACCCTAGCAGGTACTACCACTCAAGGTCAAGGTGGACCAGGGAACAGCAATTAAGAGGTGGTTCCATGCTCCTCACAACCTCCCAAATCAGATGCCTTGCTGCCAGATGCAGTTTATTGTCATACCAAGGACCAGAGTAAAGTTATTATAAAAAAAAAACAAAAAAACTTGTCATTATTTAACAAGTATATTTGGATTCTTCACAAAATGAGTAGAAAAGCTACAGCAAAAAGAGAGAAATTGTTTCAAGCAATAAAAATAATGAAAGATGTTCTAAGTGAAAAGAAACTGTAATAAAAATGTCTATGTTAAGATCAGATACGGACATAACTTGCAAATACGTTGAAATACAAGTCTATATTCAAAATTCTATTTGCAAAACAAAAAATAGATAAATAAAATTGAATTAAAAAAAAAGAGAGAATATAACCAGACATCTAGGCTTAGGAATTTTTTTATAATGTAGCTAACTGCAAACATTTATTTGCCAATTTCCAAGACAAAGCACTTTGTGGCAAACATACAAAGAAAATCATTTTATGTAGTCTTAGTGATTAAAATATCTTAATCAATATGAACAACAATGGTCAGAGACTACTAAAGCTATGCACTTACCACAACCTGTGCATAATGAACTCCTTCAAGACCAAGCCCCAGCACAAGATATCTCGGTGACACCCATGCTCAGGGCACTGGCACCAGTTAGATCTAATCCTTGTCAGACAAACGGTCATTAAGAACATTCTTCACACTCTCTCTTATCCCAGAACAGACTGTGACACAGATCACTCCCTAGTGTACTGCTAGATCAAGCTCCAGCTGAAGAAGTTACATCATGGCAAGAAGCAAGGGAATCTCCATATTGATGTCAAAAAGGTTAGACAACTAAACCTTGTGGAGCAGTTTGCTGAGAGATTTTGAGAGTAAACTGAAAACCCCACAAATCGGGGACACTGCCACAGAGGAATGGGCTACTTTATGGGACATCATGCACCACACTGCCTTGGCCACCTTTGGAAGAAAGACCTTTAAATCACATGAGTGGTTTGAGTCAAAGTCCACCGAGATGGCTCCCATCATAAAAGCTAAGCACACCACTGAGTACAAGCAGTCACCCAACAAGAGAAACCTTCAGATCCTCAGAGCTTCCAGGAGTAAAGCTTAGTGAAAAAATTCAGACAGCAGTAATCACAGGGAATATCAGAGGAATGTATGATAGCATCAGGGACCAGTGCAAAACAAGACAGTGAGACATGGACCATGTACACCAGGCAAGAGAGGCATCTGAAGACCTTCCCCATGAGAAGTATCCAACATATATTGGGAATCTCATAGCAAGACAAGGTGCCCAACACTGAGGTCCTGTGTCATGTGGATTTGCTTACCATGGTCACACTCCTTAAACAGCACAGACTCTGCTAACTAAGGCATGTCCACTGCATGCCAGATGGTCACATTCCAAAAGATCTCCTGTATGGAGAGCTGGCCTCTGGAAGAAGACCCACTGGGTGGCTGCAGCTGCAGTATCAGGACATCATAAAATGCAATATGAAAGCCTTGGGCATCAACACTGAGTCATAGGAGAGTGTAGCAGTCAACCGGACCAAATGGAGAGGAACTCTGGCCCAACAACTCAAATCAAGAGAGGAGCAACTAACACAAGTCGCCATGGAGAGGCGGGTTTGCAGAAAGCAAAATAACAACTCCGACAGACCAGAAAAAAAGCATAAATACAGCCTCTGCAACAAAGACTGTCACTCTTGCATCGGTTTCTACAATCCAGCCAAGTAGACAACTAGGATGCTACCCATGGTCAACCCCGACCAATGGAGGCCTACTACTACTAGAATTGTATGGAACCTAGAAATGAGTTCAACAGTTTACTCTATGGTAGGCACCCTTACATAAATCACTTTTCTTTTACAATAAATTTTTTGAAATTGCGCCAGTTCTCAGAATACAAATATTAAAAATTATATTTTCACTTCAAAAGATTAAGCTAATTTCATTAAGATTTTGAGTCCAGACCAATTTTCAAAAGAGAATAAGAGAAGATGAACCATTTTTAATGCAGCACTAAATCCCTTTGCAGTATTAAAGTATATTTTGTTAATTAAATGAGAACTGATTACGATATAAATAAGAATTTGTGTCAGTGTTTAAATGTTTATCAGTAGAAGATTCCTAAAATTTCTAATATTTCTGCAAATATACACACAAGATCAGTATTTCTTAGATAGCAAAAAATACATATTTTATTGGGAATCTTTTCATTGACTAATACAAACGTGTTTCTTCCTTTTTTGTCTGTTTTTGTAGAAATCCCAGTTGAAAAGCTCACAGAGCCAGAAATAATCAGGTTCCATTTTTTAGCTATCATGTAGACATGACTGAAAAAATGCTATAAAATAAAAACAGAGAAAAATGTTATTAAACAGCCATGGAACGGAGCAGGGTGAGTCAGTTACAAAATAAGGCACTATTAAGAGTTTTGCCATAAACTAAAAAAATGCTTTGTAAGTTGATGCTGCACATGAATAGCAAGCACACAATTTTGCAGAGAGAGGTATATGATATGCCAGGCAACACACAGCAGAATTACCAAATATACAGGGTCCGATCAGAAATAATACAACCATTTTGAATATTGCCAGAACTAGCCGTGTTATCTTGATGTAACTTTGCTAACACTTCAATTTTGGCTGGGAATCCATTGCAAAATAATTCACACTCTCTTGAAAGTAGAACACCTGAAAAATGTTCTATATATGCATAGACTACAATCAAAGAAAATTACCAAGTGATAATGCTAGAATCAGAAGATCTGGAGATTCCAAAGATTGTTTGGAAAATATCCAGTCATTCCTGCAGTTATGTTAAATTTTTTTTTGGGGGGGGGGGGGGTGCACATCTTTCAAGTCTGTCAGCTTGGTTCCAGTAGATTCCTGACTGTATAAGAGATTAAGAAAATTGTCAGTTGATGGTTGTGTAGACTTAAAAAAAAATTAAGATAAAAAGTATAAGGTCCCAAAGTGAGTACTTTTAAAATACCTAGAGCACCATAACGTAAGCTAATTTTCATTAATATTAAACAACTAAATCATATATTAGCTGTTACCTGGAATTCTGCAAGAAGTCAGTCAGACAAACATCATCATCCTTTTCATAATTTTTCAAGCTTTAACCTTCCCAATTCATCTGGTAATTTTGTGAGATTTTCTTTTTACTTTTTCAAGATAGCACCATTTTAGAAAGATTTACACAGGTGGAAAAAGCTAAACATCTGAGGAAGACCAAAGAATGCATTGATATTGATATGTGTGTGTGTGTGTGTGTGTATATATATATATATATATATATATATAATGTATATATATATCGAGGTAGTTAAGCAGTTTAGGCAACTGTAACCAAGGTAGGACAATCTAGCATGTAGACGTAATGGACAGTAGTCGTCATATGAGATATGCTGAGGTGTAGGCATAGTCAATAGACGTAGACTTCTAATCAAAGACCTCTCCTCGCCTTAGTCAGTATTGACACCAGCCAATCACATTACTGTAAGGGAAAGCCAAGTGTATGTATATTCATTACATCAGATATAAAAGCCAAAAACAAAAGAAAAAGAATCAAAACATCTGATATGATGCTGGATATTTTTTCAGAACTTTCTAATTCAGCATTTTAAATTACAATTAGACTGAAAAAAAAAAAATGATATTGAGAAGAGACATGTTGAAGAGAAAGTAAACAAAACACTTGTAGATTTTATACTTTGAGAATATTAGAAAAAGTTATGTACAAAGGGTATCACCCTTTGAATTAGAAGTGATTAAAAAGTGTTCCAATTCATCTCTAGGAAATCAATACATGGAAACAAATTTATCAAAATCAAGTTAAAAAAAAGCATGCAAGTCAAGAAGCTGAATCAAATTATAAAAACATTTACACAAGTGTGTGTTTTACAGTAAGTAGCCGACATTCAAATTCTGCTGACAGACAATAATCTAGAGTACCGGATTCATTTCATTTTTATGGATTTTTGTCAGTGTACATGTTGAATTAAATTTTAAAGGATAAATTCCCTAACTGTTTTTTCCACAAGATCAGGAGGTCATAGTCACATTAGTAAGTTGTTTCTTTAGCAAAAACCATTGGATAATTACAGGAGTTACATGCAGTGTTACCTAATCGTATCAGGTTGGAGTGGAAGTAGCGGCATTAGAGGGAAAATGCTCTTGATCTCTCAAAAACAATAAACCCTTTGCTAGAGAATCATTGGAAAGCAACAACTATGCTAGAATATCAAAATGGAAATTGTCCTCTTGGGATAAGTTAGTGGCATAATTGTCAGTGGAGAAGGGGTGGTAGAAAATTTTTTAGGGAGAAAAGTTCTTATAGATAATATACCAGTTCAAAGAGAGATTTTCTCTATACAGATTACCAAGTGCAGATATTAGCATGCGGTTGGAGATGTTCAATATAAAAACCAAAGCAATTTGCTAACAGCTAAAAGAAAAAAAATAATACAAAAAGTTTTCGAAGTTTTCATTTAAACTTAAAATATCTTTGAGAAAATTTTCATTTTTTTCTTTTTAGTTTATCTGGTTAAAAAAAAATCACAAGCAGTTAAGAGTTTTAGGAAGCCAGGTCATCAATTTAAAAATTATTGAGAACATTATTTTCTTCTCAAATTTCACATGAATGAGAAGTAGAAGAAAAACAAAAGTCAAAGTAGATTTCCAGGTCTAAAGTGGCATGAAAAGCAAAAATTACAAATTATATAATAATTTGTTCCAGTTTATAACAAGAAATTTCAAACTTCTCTCAAGCCAAATTTCTTTCATTGCTTCCTTTCTGTACAAGAGACTTCATCTCATCAGGATTTGGCATGTATTTACTTTCATTTTAACATCAATCCAATTTTCATTTTGAATACTTTTTTTGGAGGTTTTTTTTAATCATTCAATTATATTAAACAATTTTTTTATTAAAAGTCAGTCAGTTAAGTGTCATACATGATACATGCTTGGGCGATCATGTCTTGAAAGAGACATGACTGACTGGGCAGAAGATTATCCCACAGTAGGTTGTCATTGCTTTCTGCGGTAGACTGATTGCCGACCACGGCTATAGAACCCAATCTGTCCTGTTATTTAACCCATAACTGGAAGGAAGAGCTGGATTAATACCTTTCCCAAGGGTATTTGCACGTAAGTGAATGCAATGAATTCAGCTGGAATTCGAACTTGGCTTCCCGATTTCTCGTTCCGAGCCGATATCCAATGCACCACAACGCACATCCTTTACTAAAAGTATTCAGCAAAAATCTGAATAAATGGTAATGTAAAAGATATAACAATAAATAAGTGTAAACTTCCCAGATAATCTGAACAGTTTGATTTGGTCACCAAAGAAATTTGCAGTCGTCAGTTATCCTAATGGAAAGTGTTTTTTTTCTATTAATTTTTGGATGCTGTTTATAAAGTACTTTTTTTTTTTAGTTTGAAGGAGTACCTGTTCAAAATCAATCATTTCACTCTCCAGAAGCAGAGCCCCGCCTAACAGAGAGACCTCACCATACATACATTATCAGCAACTACTTTACATGAAGATTGGCTTTTGGTATTGCATGTGTTAATTCATTTCACTTACCTCAACATTTAGAAAGAAATCTCCAGCATAAAACCTTATAAACTCATTTTCATTCATGTACATTCCCTATAAATGACATTTAATCATTTTTTGCATTTGAGTCATTTTTATTTTAGAAAGTAAAATATGCCAGAAATGTTGCTTAATTTTTATTTCTTTTCAGTATCAGCAGCAATAAAAAATATTTTGACAGTTTTTTGTTTTTTTTTCTTATACAGGGGTCATTTAAGAGAAAAAGAAAAGGTTAGGCTGGCTAAGAGTCTTTAGATTGAGATGGCAACTTATCTAAGAGAAATAAATTTCTGAAATAAAAACCTCAACACCTACTGTGTAGAACATATTAGGCTGAACTTTTTAACCTTGGTAGGTAACCTTTCTAGAGATGGTGTCTCAATAAATGCATTGTTTCCAATCTCCTAAACTGATTGGTGTTGGTAAGGGCATACAGCTGTAAAACTCACTTTGATATCTCATGGTTCAATTACAGAGCCATAAAGAAAGCCCCCCCCCCTCCAACTCATTCCAGCATGAAAACAGACATTAAATGATGATGGTAATGATATCAATATGAGAGTGATTTTTCTTAATGTAGTTCAATTCTTCTTAATGCCTTCAACCAAAACTAAACGAACATTTTGGCCAATCTATTTAACTAGTATACAGAACAAAAATTTCCATACATCCTAGAAAATTCAAAATTTGATTACAGCTAGTAATGTATGAAAGTTGTTTGTTACAGTTCAAGGAGAAGAGAGAAACCTTTCTGACATCACACATCTTGAAGATTGTTTATCTTTTCAAACAATTTTTCTCTTAAGAAGAAAAAAATATAAATAAATAAAAACAAATAAGCAGAGATAAACTTTGATATGAAAAAAAAAACAATTCATTTTATTTAAGCTGGCAAATAGTGTACTCATTTTAAAAACTAAGAGAATGATTATCCATCAACAAGAGTGACGACCCTCAACACTAAGCCACCAGTTAATAATGGACCTGTACAGAAAATATAATCCAAATAATATAACTTTTGTCAAATCTTAATATGCAAAAACTAAACAGAAACAAACAGTGAGACTTAAGGAGCTGTCCAAGTGTTGAATTTCAGCCACTAATAAAAATGAATATACAATGAATACAAATATGTCTAACATTGGCCTGGGTGTTCATGAAAATGTGAGAAGACAAGAACTCCACCCAGTAGCCTATACAAACAAAAAAAGATAAAATTAAACTGAAGTACAACAGAAAAAAAAATGTCTAAAAATAGTGTGGGTGGTGAATCACTTCTCACAAATTCTACAGGGAAAAGTGTTTTGAATATTAACCAACCACAACCCTAGATTCTGCTGCCAATACAGAAAGAATCCAAGAGAGCTCATTCAGCAAGAATAAAAAGAAAAGGAGTGGGTATCAAAGAGAAAGAGGGTTTTATTGCATAAAAGAGGAAAAAGTGGAGATGATGACACGAGAGAATTAATATGTTACTCTCAAATAAGCATGGTAGCGTATACCAGACGGACTATTGATAATAATCATGAATTAGGGAAGTGGCTGTAACATCCCTATTAGACAGTCAGTATAGAGTCACAAGTTTGATTAATCAACCGAGAGACAAACAATTCAAATGTAAGGGTAAGAAGTTAGACCAAACATCAGATGACTACAGCAAGGGCTATTTGAAGCAACTGTTAACCAAGGAAGAAAACTGAGGTGAGGGAGGGGAGATGAAAATTAAATTTGAGCTAAATGATGCAAACTTCAGGAGATTGTATAAAAAAAAAAAAAAAAAAGCAGCTTCAATAAAGAAAGTAGTATCCAATTCTTGGATACCAGAAATGGCAAGATAAATGCCATGAAATTACATCTCGTTTCAAATACCTACTTTGTAAAATGTTTGTGTAAGCAAAATTTTCTGAAATCTTACATTAGCATCAAGTTTTTTTTTTGTTTTTTTTTCTTCACAACTTGGTAAATGATAAAAAATAATGGAAGTATCCTTGAAAAACTCCAATGAGAGAAAAAAAATAAAATGTTTCCCTATTTAATTTCAACAGAAGTATAGCTGGCAGCTAGTTTCCAAGAATAGCCATTTGCTCAGGGATGCGTGTATGTGTTCAATACTCAGAGCCAACCTGTAATTTATACTGCAGCTATGCCAAGCAGACCTTAGTTACAATTTCTGGGAGAGAACGCATAATCTGGTGGGAACAACAATTTGAACAAGCTCAGTATGCTCAAATTCTCAGTCATGATGACTTGTGACAGTGTGCTAGCATAACAATCAATGGTTTCTGAACTTTTTAGTCTACCCAATTTTACCAACAAGAGTTGGGTCAACCTGTAGTATGGTTTTTATGTCACTTCCTAATGATGCTGCATACTGGGATTGTTCCCCCAGGACAATATTATCAAGTCACTTCCTTAACAAATCTACCATGGTGAGATCTGAATTTGGATCTCATGGTCAAAACACTTATGTTCTCGCCAAATACGCACCCTACACAAGTAACCAAAGTCAAATAGTAAAAGAATAATATTAAGAGAGATTTCGTTTTAATCTACTGTAGATACCTCCACCTTTTAGCTGAAAAAACAGCATAACATTATGAAAAAGGCTACACACTTAAAGTTTCATCAATAAAATATTTTTGTTAGTAAGCAGAAAGACCAAAGCAGTTTTTTTTTTTAATTTAATTAAATCTTTTAATCTTTTCTAGCATGTTTGAAAGTTTGGTTAAATATCTGCCCCACCCCCTTTGCAGTTAACGTAATATTAATGATCAGTGTTTTAGTGCCTTTTTTCCCTCCAGTGACAAACACTAATTTCAAAATTCTTGCAAAAATCAAAATTGTCAGATGTTAATGAAACTTCCAGGACTTATTCCCAAACTAATGAAATAATTACCCCCCCCCATGTGTTATCCCCGTACCATTTAATTTCATGAAGTTAAATTTTCTTATGAAAAAAATTTTTTTATTAGTTAAAAGCAGGACTTTATTGAGAATGTAAATCATTAATTTTTTTTTTAACTAGTCATTTCCTGAAAATCTGCTCTAAATGGTAAAGCAAAAAATGCAATAAAACTATTTAATTGGAAAACCTATTAATTACTTTTATAAATAAGATTTATTAAGGGCACTATTGTCTTAAGAAAAAATCATTTTATGAATGAATTTTTACAAGAATTGTTTTAATTTATTTTAAATTTTAATTATAATAATTTGTAGTATATAAATCTTAAAATTCTGCTTTACTTTCATCCAGTTAGGTGATATTGTTATTAAGTAAAAACTATTTACTAATCAAAATTTGAAAAGCTTTTTAAAAATAACTTTTGAAAGTATGGTCAACCATACATGCCATCATCAGAAAATAAAGGTGATGACTGTAGTAAATTTAAAGTCAGCATTTCTAAAATTTGATTAGAGAATATTTTCCAACATTTTAAAGATTAATGAGTACTTAAAAGATATATAAAAGAGGTTTCATAAATTATGTTTTTACAGATAAAGTATCCATAGAACAACAATCATTATGACATGACCTGTTACCGCCTTTTCAATTATGCCAATGTTGGTTTAAAAAAAAAAAAAAAAAAAAACCTACTGTATTGTTTTAAAAATACATTTGAGTTATTTTAAACTTTTCTGATAAAAGACAACTAAAAAGAGTGCCAATCAGCTATTTTAAAAATAATTAAAATCAATTATATAATTTTTGTTTGAAATATATCAGAGTATTTTGCTTACTGGAAAGAGTAAATTTTTATCTTTTAGCTTTTAATTAAAGTTAAAATGAAAGCTTTTTCATTTATAAAGATTCAATTTAAATCTTAGGTATCAAAAATTAGTGGAGGTACTTAATTATCAAAGTAAATTGGCAAGAAACAAGTCAAAATAGAAATGCAATCTAAAATGCAAATGATGGCTAAACTGTACAAAAAGAAAGCATTTTTAGAAAATTGATAACATTTGCTTTTTCAGCATAAAGCCAAATGGATAGGTAAGATTGTGTAGCACCAATCTGGCAAAGTAATTTTTACCAGAGTTCATATACCCGAGATCAAGAAATATGTAATTACTTTGGCCATCAAACAAGTCAGCAGCTGCAATTGATGGAGAGATGAATTAAGACCAAGCAGGTGAGCATCATTGCCTTGTTTTCATAATTAACATGTTTTCCAGCAGACGTAGGAACAGAAGGACGCACTTAATCCCAAATGAAATGAAAAAGAAAAAACTATCAAGTCTACCTTATCAAATAGTAAGTAACAATCAAGTCAGTTGCTTACAATATTAAAGCAAAGACAAATCAGACAAAATACAGGTAACAATATTAAGTCTAGTATAATTGCTATAGTTAATATTTACTTTTACCACCATTAAATTTATCTAAAACTTGGTTTTGGTAAACAACTTTTCAGCCATCACTTTTTTTTATTTTTAATATTTCTTTCATCTTGGCATTCAATTTTCAAAGTTCAAAAAAATGAAGAAAAAAATGACATGACAGTTTCATTTACACAAATGCTATTTGTCATGCATGCCATTAAGTGGAAGATATACAGTGTGAAATTTTAAACGATTACTCACTATTTTAAGAAGTTAAAAAAAGGAAGTGGGAGAAATCTGGAAGAGTTTAATTCAAAGTTAGCTTGGTTTCTATGCCAGAAGGGCCAGAAGAGTCAATCCCATCAACCAAAACTATAGATGCAGCTGTTAACCAGCAGGACACAAAGTTGTAAAACCTGCAATGGAAGCTGATAAAACATGCTATAAGAAGAACCTTATATATATATATATATATATATATAAGAGAATCCAAAATCATTCTTTAAATGGTAATTATATTCTGTTCTTAAAAGGTAGACAGATTAATTATCAATATTTTTAGAGGAGTTTATAAGTTGTTGAATAACAAAAACACAACACTTTATAAATTTAATGAAAAGGAGAAGGAAGTGGGTGAGTTAAAAGTTAAGTTTTCCCTCTGAATTTTTTGTAAACAACAAACAAAAAATGAAAATAGATCATATTCCAAAGGCAGATAGTTTGACATATCATTTAGTAATTTTAAAATCCATCGAAAATATACCAAACATTAATAAAACAAAATGCTAAAAAGCAGAAAAATTTGTCCAGGTGGTGGTTTGGGGGGGGGGGGGGGGTCCTTGGCTAAACAATATATATATATATATATATATATAAAAATCCAGGTAAAGAGAAGCAACAGTTTTACAATTCCGACTTTTCTGGCATTTACTTGTGACATTTAGTTGTGAAAATTATTTTAATTTAAATATAAGAAACAATACGTTTGTTATTTATAGATATGGGAAGACATAAAAATTTATGTGTGTGTTCAATTTAACTAATCTGAACAGAGATTCACTTTAAATTTGAGAAAATGTTTATATTTTGGGGGAATACATGATTTTTGCTTTCAATCTTAACAGCCTAAGTGTTATCCTAATTTTTAACACCTCTGCCTAGACCCTATTTCTGTTGATGTATCCATTATTGTTACAAAATTTTTCTTTCAGCTTTCAACATATCCCAACATTTTCTAAAAGAAAAAAAAAGAGATGAAGAAAACATTTTATATTTTTGATCTTACTTAAAGGAACTTTTGAGTAAATATATTTTTATTTCGATTTAGAATGCATTTTATTCTAATTTTTCAAAACTTTTAATTTATAAATAACATTTATTTTTTATCTTTTAATATCCATTTATTTATTAAACAATTTTTTAAAATTCATTTTTTCTTTTTATATAAAAACTATTATTATATTCTAATCGATTCTTAATATCATAATACAATCTTTTAAATATCTATTTAATTATTACAAAAAAAATTTAATATCAATTATTTTTCTTAAACAAATTATTGGATATATGCAAGTTAATAAACAAAGTTTTTTTTTTTTTAACCATATTCTAAGGTGAACATTTTGCATTGTTTACATATGACATTTATTTCATTACGCTTAATAGATTTTTATTCTTAAGAAATTTAATAATATATAGTTTTGCATATAGACACAAAGAGCATGGGTCATTTAAAGACTTACGTATTCTAGCTTCTTTTAAATTTTTCTATTTTAATGTGAGTGTTTTATTTGTTTCCTTTAGATACCAATAATATTTTGATAGAGATGTTCTATTTCTGTATGTTATTATTAAATGAAGACGCATGTTGATAAAATCATTTTTTTCAGAGAGTTCTTAGTACTACCCACATAAATTTTTACATTACTAGGGTTTTCCACAGAAGAAATTTTACATTGATAGACAATTGATTCTGTAAGGCACCTGTTTTTCAAAGGAGTATCTATAGAGTTTCTACAATTACATCTATTATTGTTCAAATTGTTAATTTCAGTTATTAGATTATTTTTATTTTCAATTATGTTAAAATTTTTATCTAAAATATTATGATTCTTTATAATTTTTCAAGATACAACTATAAAATAATTTAACAGTATTTTTATTGAAATAATGGATTATTATTTGGAAAGTGTTTCTTAATCAAAGCAAGGAATTTTTTTCCAATTTACTACTAATCATTTGGTTGAAAGCGGGGTGTATACCAAATAATATTTCTATTCCTATTTTTTCTTTGGGGGGTTGATTTTCTCTTTTACATATTTAATATTTGGGCTTTTATATCCACTATGTTTTAAGGCAGTATTATAAAAATTACTATGCTTATTAGACACATCCTCATTTGCTGAATTTCTACTAATTCTATATTCTTTTGATGAGGATATATGTATAATAACAGATGGAAGATGGTTAGATTTTGGGTGAATACATAAAGAATTTGTATTTAGTTTTTTAAAGTTACATCAAGGAAATCCACTTTTTATATTTGTATTAATAGTCACTTTAAAATTAAGGTTTTTAAATTCTCTATATATTATATTTCTAATTTTATCTATTTTAAAATGTGGCATTCCTCACTATTATAAGGCTATCATCTCTATATAATCCAATATCTTCAGTATTTATATCCTTATAGGCTGTAAGATTGTATAGTACAAATAAACCAACTAGATTTGATGACTCCTAAAAATGTTGATATGAATATAGATAATTTAGTCAATAATATTAATACTTCTCGTTAAAAAAAAAAAGAAAAAAAAATCACTGATAAACTGAAAATAAGTGACAAGGTAGAAAAACTCAGCACAAAGGAGTGTTATAGATCAAAGATCATAAGAAAAATTTTAACATAAATCCTCCTACTAGAATGATAACTCCGACAAGACTGGAGATAGGAAAAATTACCAAAAACATACTGGAAAGAGTAAAACAAATTATGGAATTCCTTGGATTAAAATTATGGAAAGATACCACTGATGTAACAAATTGGTCTTATAATATAAAAGAAAACAACAACTGCTCTTTTATCCAATTCTATTTTGAGGAGTACTATCCATCGATATTAAAGGAACTATTTGTTACAGCATTGGAATTCGCCACTGTTTATTCATATATATTGGAGGAGGACAGAAATCTAATAATGAAATCTGTTCTCATTTATGAAAAAGAACAGTGGAGAAAATTAATTCCAAGGAAGTTAACTTTGATATAACTATGGGATCTTTAGACTCTGGGCGAGATTTAATGCGCAAGTGTAAAAACAAAACCAACACGTATGCAAGCATCTATTTATACACGATACTTTGGCCATCAGAAAAACAAACAAAATCTCGATATGAGATGTCATAAGTTTATTCGCCTGAAGAGAGTCAACTTTCGACTAAAAACATGTAGCGACACAAATACCATTATGGATACTTTATATATCATACAAGAAGAAAGTAATATTAATAATAACAATACAATAAATATACACTTTAAACAAAACGTTCACGGATTCTCACACTTTTTTCTTCTATACCAATTTCTCTCATTGGAACAACCCCTATTTCTGTTTATATATATATATATATATATATATATATGAGTTCTATGAGTAAATAGTCACAATTTTATATTTGTTAATTTTGTATATTCATATTGTTTTTGTTGACTGCACAGCATAGTAGAGCCAGTTGGACACTGTCTGTGAGAAAAAGAGTACCATGGTGCAATTCAATTTGTCAGAAAGTATTTGCTGTACTGCTTGGCATTTGCCCCAGAGTGTTTAGGTATCAATCTGCGGACAGTGCAGATGATATATTCAGTCAACCATCATGTTTGAAGTGATCACTAGTGATGATGATATACCTCCATTCATCTTCCCACATGTCTTCAAACTCAACCAGAGTCAAGAGGGTGGCTGCTGGAAGACTATGTATGACAATAGAACTCTGCACCATGCCACAAAAGCAGAAGAACCCAGTCATGGCTGTCAGACAATTTCTGCAACCACATCAACCCTTACATCTAGCCACCCAAATCCCCAGACTGAAACACTCTTGATTATTAGGTGTGGGGCGCAGTTAAGAGATCAATAAAACACCTTGTAACACTAAAGATGAACTGAAAGCAAGGATTATGGCCACATTAACTAGTTTAAACAGAGACCATCCAGTTGCAAGAGATTCCAAAATTGTCTTGAAGCGATGTTTGAAAGCAATGATGATTTTATTGAATAAATTTTCTTTAGCATTTCAAGACATTTTTGTGTAATTTTGGTAAATATATCTGTTAAAATTAGATGAGATGTCAGCATTATTTTCATTTTTGCATAATTTAGACAACATCCATCGCACCCTCTGTGTGTGTATGTAAAATTTCAGCTATAACTAAAACATCTGTAAAAAGGACAATATGAATAAATTTGAAATAATTATTCCCAAGAGAGAGAAAAAACAGCTTAAGAATCACAAATTGGAATAAGATTCTGCATACCCACCCTACAATGATCATCAGGCAAAGGGATTGGTTTTACTTGGTTTGAAGATCAGATACCACAACACTGATCTAAAATGGATTCAAATCAACTCAAATTGAAAGAGAAGGTTAATGTCATCTCTATTAAAGAGATGACATTAACCTTCTCTTTCATTAATACCGGAAGAAAAAAAAACAAATACTGATTATTATTTATACTAGTATCTTCATCATTGTTGTTTCAATCATCACATTTAAGCTGGTGTGTTTTTATAGTCTTCTTTGGAATAAGGAATGTTTTTTTTTCAATGCCTTATGTCACAACTCCAATGAGAATCCACATGAACTTGAAATTAGCATAGGAGGGTATTTTTAATAAAACAAATGTCAAATGCTGAGTAAGTCTTTATCATTTGAATTGTTTTTGGTGGCCAAAAACAATTAGCAAAGAAAAAATGTGATTAAGATATTAGATTCTGTTAAAGGATTATCTGATGGCACATACACTTGAAGAAGGTAAAAGAATGCTATCTGAAACAGCAAAGATGTAGTCACTGATTTTATATATATCTAAAAATTAAAAAAATTAAAAATTGCTAAAATCTTTTAAAAAAGATCCCCAATTAGTTTCACAACGAAAAATAAATACTGATGATAAAAAGATGGCTAAAACTAGAATATTAACCTTTTGTTGCATATTGGTTACAATTGTAACCAGTATGCAACAAAGGTTAAATAAAGGGTACAATTGTAACCAGTATGCAACAAAGGTTAAATAAAGGGTACAATTGTAACCAGTATGCAACAAAGGTTAAATAAAGGGTACAATTGTAACCAGTATGCAACAAAGGTTAAATAAAGGGTACAATTGTAACCAGTATGCAACAAAGGTTAAATAAAGGGTACAATTGTAACCAGTATGCAACAAAGGTTAAATAAAGGGTACAATTGTAACCAGTATGCAACAAAGGTTAAATAAAGGGTACAATTGTAACCAGTATGCAACAAAGGTTAAATAAAGGGTACAATTGTAACCAGTATGCAACAAAGGTTAAATAAAGGGTACAATTGTAACCAGTATGCAACAAAGGTTAAATAAAGGGTACAATTGTAACCAGTATGCAACAAAGGTTAAATAAAGGGTACAATTGTAACCAGTATGCAACAAAGGTTAAATAAAGGGTACAATTGTAACCAGTATGCAACAAAGGTTAAATAAAGGGTACAATTGTAACCAGTATGCAACAAAGGTTAAATAAAGGGTACAATTGTAACCAGTATGCAACAAAGGTTAAATAAAGGGTACAATTGTAACCAGTATGCAACAAAGGTTAAATAAAGGGTACAATTGTAACCAGTATGCAACAAAGGTTAAATAAAGGGTACAATTGTAACCAGTATGCAACAAAGGTTAAATAAAGGGTACAATTGTAACCAGTATGCAACAAAGGTTAAATAAAGGGTACAATTGTAACCAGTATGCAACAAAGGTTAAATAAAGGGTACAATTGTAACCAGTATGCAACAAAGGTTAAATAAAGGGTACAATTGTAACCAGTATGCAACAAAGGTTAAATAAAGGGTACAATTGTAACCAGTATGCAACAAAGGTTAAATAAAGGGTACAATTGTAACCAGTATGCAACAAAGGTTAAATAAAGGGTACAATTGTAACCAGTATGCAACAAAGGTTAAATAAAGGGTACAATTGTAACCAGTATGCAACAAAGGTTAAATAAAGGGTACAATTGTAACCAGTATGCAACAAAGGTTAAATAAAGGGTACAATTGTAACCAGTATGCAACAAAGGTTAAATAAAGGGTACAATTGTAACCAGTATGCAACAAAGGTTAAATAAAGGGTACAATTGTAACCAGTATGCAACAAAGGTTAAATAAAGGGTACAATTGTAACCAATATGCAACAAAGGGTTAATTCTGTACACTTTAAAATTAAACCCAATTTTTTTCTTTTACAAATCCCTTGATTTGGGAAGACCCCCTGACAAAGTGAAAATAATTCCCTTGCTTAATCAATTCCTTAATTTTCATTTCTATAAACCTTGTGCCTAAAAATTATGCACGTTTCTTAATGGACAGTAATCAATGTAAAACACAATCAGCCAAATATTATTACTGCAAGATTGTTCAAAAATATATTAAAAAAAAAATCTGCAAATTTAAGCTAGCCTTGCATAAGACTTGAACGCTCATCTAGTATGTCAGGAGACATTTTAACTCCTCAAATCAATAGAACAAACAATAACTGTTTCTAATCTGTCATTGTCATGATGACATTGTTGTATGTTGTGGCAATTGTAGTCCTAAACTGTTTTGCAATTCAAATGAAATATTTCCATTATGTTACAATTTTTTACCAGATGAAAGTGACTTTTTGAAATAGTCACACTCAAGCCACTTCTTTGTTCTAAATTCCCACATGTTAAATTAACAGCTGAAGAAAGCAGTATAGAAAACAGAATAAAAAGCAATATATAAAAGGAAGAATAGTCAAAGCTAAAAATACTTAAAATAATGAAAAATTCATCTCCAAATATCTAAAAGTATTTCTAAAATGCAGCTATTAAAGCAAGCAAGCAAAACTTGATTGTCAGATGAAAATGGTTATTGTGTGTGTGCATATGTGTTTGTGTGTGAAGTAAGTATAAATTCATTAGTGGTGTTAATACTATACTTACTACATAATTATATCAGTATTAGTTAGTCTATAGTTTTGACTAAGTGATATGCAGTGGTCAAGATTTGTAAAACTAAGATATAGTGGAGCATTAGCTCTCCACCCCCACCATTAATTGGAGTGGTAGTCACCCAACCCCAAAATTAAGAGTTGGTAAGTATTATAGGGGATGTACATTGTGGTGCAGTGGATATCGACTCGGAATGACAAATTGGGGTGCCGAGTTTTAATTCCAGTTAAATTCATTGCATTCACTTACACACAAATACCCTTGGGAAATGTATTAATCCGTCTCTTCCCTCCAGTTATGGTATGGGTTAAATAATAGGACAGATTGGGTTCTATAACATTGGCTGGCAACCAGTCTACCACAGAAAGCAATGGCATCCTACTGCAGGATAATCTTTTGCCCAGTCAGTCCAAAGCATGTATCACATATGGCACTCAACTGACTGAAGTATTATAGCATTAACTAAACTAATGAATTTCAACATAGTACATTCCAATAAATCTAATAACAGCATTATAGCCTCATTAGATGATGGGAAAATTATTATTATTATATATACAGAATGTTACTACCATTTTATATTTTTAATTTTGTGCATGCACATTGTTTACTTCTGACTTTTGTCAATGGTGTAGTAGAGTCAGCTGGGTACAGTCTATGTCTATGGAAAAAAAAAAAAAAAAAGGCAATCATGACACAATTCACCTCTCTAGAAGTTTGGAAATGGCATGCTGTACTGCTTGACACTGGAAGCTCCAATACGAACATTTCAAATTGCCATTCTGAAGACAGTGCAGAGAATTCGGAAAGAGTTGGATGATATATCCAATCAACATTATGGTGTTTGAAGTGATCATTAATGATGCCGACATCATACCATCATTCATCTTCCCACAAAGCCTCAACATGGAGATATACATCAAGTGCTTTGAGTTCTGTTTAACAGCATATCAACCTCTGTGGGTTATTTAATACCAATATTTTTTAATGTTCAGTTATAGTGAGAAGGTTGATTTAGTCCAATTTTAATGAAAATTTTTTCTTTTAATTCTTTTTTATTTTAGAAAACTGTAGATGTCTTTTAGTCTCGTATTCAAAAGTGTTTTGCTGAGAATAATTTTTTTTTCCTTCAAAAATGTATATTTTTCTATAAAAGTCTATTTTTATGTATATATTTCTATAAAAGTGTATTTTTATACTTTCATAGTGTTTTGACCTCAGTTTGGGGGTTAAGTATTTGCCCATAGCTGGGACCCTAACAGGTGTTACCACTCCAGGTCAGGGTGAACCTGGGAACAACAGCAATTAAGAGGTGGTTCCATGCTCCTTATAACCTTCCAATTAGAGGCCCTGCTGCCAGATGCAGTTTACCGTCATGCCCAGGACCATCAAGTGCCTTGAAAAGGTAGTGCTGCCCTGGGTCAAGAGTATGGCAACTGGAAGACCCTAAGTCAGGTTGGGCAACATGAGACTGCATGATGCCACACAAGCAGAAGAACCTAGTCACGGCTGTCAAACAATTTCTGCGACCACATCACCTCTTATATCTGGCCACCTCACTCCCCAGACTGTAATCCAATTTATTATGTGTGGGGTGCAGTTGAGCGAGAGACTAACAAAACTCCTTGTAACAAAGATGAATTGAAGGCAAGGATTATAGCAGCATTCACCAACTTAAACAAGGAGACCATCCAGAAGAGTTGCAAAAGATTTGGAGGCCATGATTGAAGCTAATGATGATTTTATTGAATAAATTTACTCATTAGTATTTCAAGATATTTTTGTGTAATTTTGTTAGCTATATCTGTTAAAATGAGATGTCAGTGATATTTTCATTTTTGCAGAATTTAAGCAATTTATCCACTGCACTATGTTTATATATACAACAGAAATAGGAGTTGTTCTAACAAGAGAAATTAGTATAGAAGAAAAAAGTGTGAAAAGCCATGAACGTTTTGTTTAAAGTGTAGATTTACAAGGTAACCAAAAAAAGTTCTGCCTATTTTTTGATTAGTCATTGAATGAAGTTGAAATATATACAAAATGCATGTAGCAATTGTTTTCAAATTCAGACAGCCAGAAGTAAGAACATCAGACATTATAAAAAAACGCGCACCGTGCCCGGCCATCAGTTATAAGCCAGACAGCTGTGAGAAGGACGAATGTGTCTAGATCTCATTTGGGGCTGTTTGCTTTATGACTTTAAAGTGGGTTTATCAGCAGCTGCATCAAGTTGCCGCATATGTCAAGCGTTTAGGGATAGTGCTGTGGATGAACATACTGCAAAGCGTTGGTTTCGAAAATTCAAGTTGGGAGATTTGTCTCTCCATGATAAGCCACAGGTCTTGAATGACGGAGTCCTGAAGGCGGCCATTAAAGAGGACAGTAGTCTAACGTGTGGTGAACTTGCAAGACAGTTCAACGTTTCCAATGAAACAGACTTCACCTGCACCACCTAGGTAAGACGTACAAACTGAGCAAGTGGGTTCCGCAAACGCTGTTGGAGGTCCACAAGGGACAACGAGTGGCAGCCTGCTTATTGCGGTTTTCTCACCACCGTACTGCATCTTTATTCAATCGAGTGCTTATCAGTGATGAATAAGTGGGTTCTGTACAAAACTCCTAAGCATTCCAGACATTGGTTGTCTCCTCAGGATGCTGTCCCTCACACTGCAAGACTGCCTATGCATCCATGCAAGATTATGCTTTACGTCTGGTGGACAGGTTGTCAAATGGTTCATTATGAACTGCTACCAATAGGCCAGTCACTGGAGACCTATACTCGCAGCAATTGAAACGTGTGCAACAGGCATTGCGCCAGAAGGAGCCAGCACTGGTGAATCACAAAGGTGTGCTTTTTCTCCATGACAACACCAGGCCGTATGTCACACGAGTGGTCAGGGATACCATATAGCAACTTGGGTGGGAGACTTTGTGCCATCCACCTTATTCACCTGACCTTGCGCCATCCAATTACCATTTCTTCCACTCCCTGGATATTCTTTTTCCTGGGAAATCCTTCACCAATGAAGCAGACTTGCACAAAGCCCTCACAGACATTTTGCATTATCCCCCAAGTTCTACTGCTTGGGCATTGAACAGCTGGAGACACATTGGCAGAAAGTGCTAGATGCCAATTACTTTGAAGACTAAATATAAGTTACACATACTGTGAAGAGTTTTCTTTTTTTCCTTTAAAAACAGGCAGAACTTTTTTTGGTTAACTTGTATTATTATTATTATTATTAATAATATTACTTGCTTTTTTGTATAATATATTAAGTGTCCATAATGGTATCTGTGTCGATACACATGTTTCAAGTTCAAAGTTAACTCTTTAGGCAAATAAACTTGTGACTTTACATATCAAGATTTGTTTGTCTTTCTGACAGCCTAAAATACTCTGTGTGTGTGTGTATATGCATGCAGGTTTCATTGAAAATAACAGACTAGGTATTATCATTCTAACTTTTTATTTAATTTCATATACGTAATATTACCAAACACATACAATATATTCTTGGTTATTGTAATATATACATCATCCCATCTAACCTATTATGTTAATAAAAAATGTGACAATCATTGGGAATATATATAAAAAATATGGTATGTAATTTTGTTTTTGCACAGGGGTTCCTTGAGACATGTCATTTATTTTAAGGTTTACACAAAGGTAAAAAGATTGAGAAATGCTGCACACTTGTTGAATTTAAGGAAATATGCATTCATTTAATCAATCACCAAGCAGACAGAAGACAAAACTAAAATCGATACAAGGCTTTTATTTACAATTCTACTGAAGAAAAAAAGCAAAGATGACCACTTTGCATTCAACATCTCATCTATTCAGTTTTTTTCTTTCTTTAGAAAAATAAAATATATCAGAAACATTTTGTTGCCTTTTAAGAAATAAGAGCAGAATGAGTCATTTTTCTAGCCTTTTAAATAAAGATGTTGTTCTTGAGTGCCTTTGGTAATTTGAAGAGACATTATCTAAAAATTCATTGTTAAGCTTGCTCCTCTACAGGCCTACAATTTGTATGACAACAAAAGCCAGAAAAAGAATGAGATCAACAGTTCAAAACTTTATCCCAAATCTACAAGTGTGTAATAAAACGAAAAAAGAAATTTCAAATGTCAATATTTCAATCACTTAAATATCAAAACATACAATTTCATGGTCCAATGTTTTTCTAAATTATAACTCTGAGAAATAAAAACGTTAGTCACCTACCAAGCTCTTTTAGATCATAATTCAATGTTAACTATTTTGAGTAGATTTAAATTTTACAAAGATTTTTTTTTTTTGCATAAAAGAAACTAATTAAGTAGCATAAGGCCTAAAACAATTTTTTTTAGTCAATCTAGATATGTCACATGTCAAGATTAGTAAGGATTGAATATATGAAGATATTTACCCATGGAAATAAACCCATTTATGTGGAGGTGAGAGAAATTTTTGTTTTCCCATTTAGAAATTCTGGCCTATTTTTATGACCAAAATCTCAACATTGGATCAGTCTTGATAATTTCACTCCCATTTCTAGAAAAATGATTTACTCACTACTGATATTTATTAAACTTAAGTATGGCACAAGGACACCAATATAGGCAACTAGTTCTGGATTCTTAGTAGTTTGTTGACTGTCTTCCAAGTAAGTTACAAGTGAAACTAAAAATATTTCTCACCGCAACTGGAATAATTTTAACTGTGATAAATTATTTTCCTATAAAAACAAAATTAGTTATAGAAAATCGTTTTTATCAAACAAAAAATTCAAAAGAAAAATTTCTTAAAAATTCAAATATTTAGAATCCATTAGGATCAATATATTAATGATTTATGAAATCAATAGACAGAGAGAGGAAGAGAGAGAAAAAATAGAATGATTGAATGTTAATTCTTCCGATTTGTCAATATTTCTGGTCATTTTAGAAAAGTAAGAATTTGTTTCTGGTAACTAATTCTTTCCCACAAAGATCATGAGGGCATTAATGTTTTCATTATGGCCAACATAAAAAAAAGTTTGAAAACATTCATCACATTGAAAACAGTGAAAAAATAAAATTTCATAAAGGAAATACAATAATTTCTAAAATAATCAACATTATAATTTTTAATCTATCTTGATTATTACAAAGGATTTACGTTTGATGATCAATAAGAGCCCCCCCCCCCACCAAATCTCCTAGTCTTAGATACAAAGTGGAGTTATTTGATAGGCTAATGTTTACTCAGCTACTTTGAGACTATGTACAAATGCTACAATCTTGGATGTAAAGAGTATATGCTATTATGGTTAATATAACATTTCTTTATTTCTGTTTTAAACAATTGAAGCTTCATTATAAAACTAGAATCAAATTTTGTCCAGCCAGATTTATTTTCTCCATTGTAACTGAAGGTGGATAGAAACATTGTATTTTAAACCATAGAAGTCATATTTGAATTAAGAGGTAAACTCAAATACATTGTTAAAAAAACTGCGAATGACAATCTTATGAACATAAATCTGGTTTAGTTTATACTTCAAAGTTTTCTTTTGCTGATTAATAGGAGCTTGAAAGTTCTAATTTTTATTCTATTAGATTAACAATTGGGTCTTACCATTTTACTGTTGAGTTTGCTAGATGCAACCATTTATTCTACTCAAATAGTTCCTTTTCTTGCCTGTAGAACTTCTGGTTTCCCTGCCACTAAAAAATCTTTAAAATTTTAAATGCAATGTCAGTTGCCATCCATCTTCCTGAAACCTTTTTTTTTTTTTTTAATTGTCATTTCTCCTCACTAAAGTCTTCTCAGTTTTTTTCACTCCCAGTAAAAAAACTCGTGTCCTAGTGACATTATTGCCTTGCTTGGGGTGAAATAATTAAAAAAAATAAAATAAAATAGATATAAATTTACTTTTTTTTTTCTCTCTTTTTATAATCTACTTTAAATGGAATCTTGTCCAAATTTGTACCTTATGAAAGTGTTAACATAACCAATGAGATTTAGGATGGGTAAGTAAATTTTTCAAACAGTAACCAGTTCAAAGGCCCATTTTAAAATTACTAATTTTATAAAGGATATTTAAAAGTTATTTTCTTTTTAATAAGTTGATTTAAGTAGAATAATACTAACCAAGATTTATAGTCAAATCTCAAAAAGTGAATTTGACTATTATGCCAAGAAAAAGATTAACTATGAATTCAACTAACACCATGAAGAATATAATTGATATAAGTACCACTTTGAACTCTGATGGTCTAAAATGTATTGAGTAGCAGGAAAGAATGCAAAATAAAAATTCCTGCAGTCAGCCAAAGTTTCAAGGTTAAAGAAAGATCGGTGAGAATACTCCACAAAATCTAAGAGAGAACGAAAAAGTTGGCAACATGAGAAAATAGCAAAAAATTAAAGGCAAGGAACTGGAAACCAGGCAAAAGAGCTGTGAATAGGAGGAATAACTCTAAATAACTGAGTATGGAATGCAGCTGTTGATTAGTAACAGGGAATCACTAACAAAATTATACAAACTTGGTGTGACCTGCACAAGAAAAGATTCAGTCAACAAAGTTAGTCAGCTTCCATAATGCAGTATAACTGACTATGGATTCAGTATTCTTTTTTGTTTTATAAAAAGAGAAAAAAGATTTACAGCTTCACCTTGAGACTTGCCATGAGTTTTAATAAAATCTAGTGTAATATATATAACATTTCATTGAATAATATAAACATGTCTATTTTTATAATAATCCTTATTAGTTCTCTAATCAGCTTCTTGATGTTAAGTTAAAATTCATCAAGAAAGGCTTTGTTAACGCAAGTACTTTTGGTCTCCGGAGATCATCCTTGGGTGAATTGCATGTTACAACAAATTTGTCTTCATAATTCACCCCTGAGGATGATCTCGAAGGAGACCAAAAGTACTTGGATTAACAAAGACTAGAGTGCCTTCCTTGATGTTTCAACTTATCAAGAAGCTAATAAGAGAACTATAAGGAATTATTATAAAAATAAGTAGACACAATATGGCTATATTAGTCAATGAACAGGTGTGAATGAAATATGTTGCCTGCCCACACACACAGGAATCCACAAAAATCAACACCTATATTTATAATCTGAAAGTAGTCTTACTTTACCCACAACAATTGTTCAATGTTACAAGTCAAAAACAAGAAAATAAAATTAGTCTGTAAATTTATTTTTTAGTCATTTGTTAAAGAAAAAATATTTTATTTAGAGGAACCAAAATACACTACAATCTAATAATACTTAGCACTCCGCATCATTTATAAATATTACTGCCTCTTTTACTGTATATGGAATCCCCTCAAAATATAGTGTTATATATCTCCAAATGAATAAGGAACAAAGAAAATAATTGCAATGCTCAAAATATTAATTTAAAACAGTGCACAATATAAAAATAGAGCAATGAAAATTTATTATAAATTATACTTTAGAACATGTACAAACTACTACAAAATTGTACATTTTGTTTCGACATTGAAAGAACAATGTCTCATCAGGTAGTTAATAATGATGGTAATAAACTTTTTTTTTTTTAATTAAAAAGAAAAAATACTTCCTTTTATTTTTGGAAATCTTTTTGCACAGGGTAAGAGGATATTAAAAAAAGAGCGAAGGAAAAGAAAGAGCAGAAAAAATGAGAAAGCAAAAAGAGAAATAAAGAAATTGAAAAGAAAGAGGAAAGAGGAAAGAGAAAGACAAAGGAAACAAAAAAGCAAGGAGGAAAACGAGAAAAAACTGAGAGGAAATAGCCAATGGAAACAGCTAAGAGAGAGAGAAATTTTAAATTTAGGCAGCAAGTAAATTGTAGACAGATATAGATATTGGTTAAATGGTGTCTATGCTTAACAAAGAGGAAAAGTGAGTAAATGCACAGAGGGACGAAAGTGGGAGAGACAACAGAAACACAAAAAATAAGAATTTCAAACTTTGGCCAGAAGTGAATTGCAGATAGATACAGACATTCATTATATTGTTTGGAATTTTTTTTTTTTAAATGATGAAATCACATACACAAACAGAGGAATTATTCATAAAATGTAAATTAGAGAATATTTAAAAACATAACATGAAGATATAAATTCATTAGCACTAATATAATAAATTGGAGAAGAAAAAAGTTTGTTTTTTTTTTTAATAAAAATTAAATTTAAATGTTAAAAAAAATTAAAGGAAATAAATTAAAATTAAATTTAAAGCAGTAATAGATCACAATTTGTAATAAAAATAAAGATAAAATAACATAAGAGATCATAGAGTTAAAGTAAATTATTGAGATAGTAAGATTAATACTGTAACAAGTTTATAATAGCTGAAGCTTCATACTTTAGATTTTATAATTCTAGCAGGATTGTAAGGTTAATTCTTTAATATGTTTACAATTTACTGTAGTTTCATGCCTTTTGATTCAGTAATATGTCACTTTTCATGTACTTGATAATTTCCATTTTTTCTTGCAGACAAAGGAAACATGGTTCATTTACCGATCTAAACATTCTAGTTTGTTTGAGAATTTTCCATTTAACTTTAGGTGTTTTATTTTTTTCTTTTAACTTCCAAAATTATTTGGAAAGTGATGTCATTTTGTTTATCCTTATTAGTAAAAGATGAGAGATGATTGTAAAAACACTTTTTAAAAAAGTTGATTGTATTACCAATACTTTAGTAACCCTAGGACTTTCTAATGACAAGATAGAGCACATGTAGACCAGGAATTTAGTTAAACCGGTATTAGATAAGGGGCATTGGCTGGGATCTCTACAATTACAAAAGTTTTTACTATGGGGCAAACTAAAATGAGTAGTAGAATTACTCTCGTTATTGTTGTATAATTTTCAATATTCTATTGCTATGTAATCTAATAATTTTTTCTAAATTGTTAGAGCAACTATAGCCGAGTTTTAGCATATTCCTATTGAAAATTTGCTTAAAGGGTTATTTCTGGGAAAATGTTCATCAATTTAAGAAATGTATTTCCTAGTTTAAAATTAACTGATTAAATTGTAGATTGTACCAGATGATTTTTCTGTTTCTATTTTTCTTTTTGGAGTCACTATTTTTCCACAAAATTGATCTCAGAAGATCAAAACCCACTATCCTTAAGAATTTTATCATAAATAGTTTTGTTTTTTGAATATTTCTTTGCTAGAGGAGTGTATGTTCAACCAATGATGGAATATGTTTGATGGTGGATGGATTAGAGCTAGGATTTATATAAATTGGGTTAGCATTATTTTTCATGTAAGGTTGGAAATTATTAGAAACTAAATCTAGCGTTATGCCTAAGAAGTCAACTTGTTTTATATTAGAATTAATAACTATGCTAAGACCAAAAGATTTAAAAACTCTATGAATTAATTTTCTAATTCTATCAACCTTACCTCCAGCGGATTTATTTACTATCATGAGTTCATCATCTTTATAAAGCCCTATATTATTTAAAATCAATGTCTTTATATGCCGTGAGGTTGTACAGAAGAAATAATCTAACTAAATCTGAAGACTCTGCAGAATCCAGAGTCTATATATGAAATTGCAGAATCCTAGCTCCCTATTTCAGCCAAGACTGTTTTACATGTTGCCAGTGAAGAATATGACTAAACCACCAAGAAATTCCAATTAAACTTGCATTGGCAGTACTAACATTTTGCTTGACAAAAATAGTCACATACAGAGTGCTAAAGTTTAAACACTAGAAATAATATACCAATACAGATGTATATAAAACCAAGCTTAATAAGGTGTTTTGTTGAAAATAAAGGAAGCGGGTATTCAAATGATGCCTAAACGATGACAAAAATTAAATAAAAATAAATCTTACTGGGACGTAATTCATCCTCGACCAATAAACAAGAAATTGACAAAATTAAACTACAATTGTTTGATCATCTAATACTGATAATAAATACTATTATTCTATAGACTAATTTTAAAAAAAACATTTTAAGCAAATGTTCACAAATTTAAATTTTAATGAGTCCTAAAGAACTAAAAGATTCACTTACCAAAATTATTTGAAAGATACTTCTGCAATATATTTAATAAAATAAAATTCAAAAATTGAAGCGTTTAAAAATTACAAATAAATACTTAAAGTTCAGTAAAAAATAGATTCTGTAGCTCTACAAAAATGCTTTTAACTGCATTTTCAACTTCAAAAAGTCCAAAATTGAAAATAGGCATCAATATAGAAATTAATACTTTTACTACTGCATTCTTATAGCATTGTTGCCTGGTTGTTCTGGCTCATTTAGGGAAAAATAGAAAATTAACATTTACTGGAAATAAATGACCATAAAAACATCGATGGTGATTTATTATGGGTGCTACCATTTTGGTTTTGATCAGATACTCTACAGTAGAGAATAAGCTAAACATTGCTAACACAACATAAAAAAAGAGGTCATAAAATAGGCCATATTATATACTTCTATATGTCTACAATGGTTTAGAAATACTATTAAGTGCTAATTAGTTTATGATACAAACACTAGGGTCAACATTTCAGTGTGTTGAAAATGTAACATCTATAACAGACAATGTAAGTTGTGTAAAGATGTACATCCACAGAAGCAAAAGAGACAAATGAAAAAGCTATACAGAAAAGTAAGAGAATTATTTAAGAAAGGAAAGTCATGAAAATCTTTTTAACCTTGAAAAAAAGAAAAAAAAAAATTCTCAAAGAGAGAGAGAGAGAGAAATTTCCTAAATTGAAAGCATAAAAACACTTTCAAGGATAAGCAATTTTGAAAATCTTCTGACACAAAAGTTTTAAGCAGAAACAAAAAAAAGAAAAAAGAATAAAGTTGCACATGCATCAAGTTCCTATTTTATCTGTAAACGGAGTTGAGAAAAGTTGATCATTTTGGCTCTCTCATAAAATGTTAGACTTAACAAGCAGATACTTCGTAATTTTACATCTATTATATTTTGGAAAAGAAACAGGACACACACACACACAAAAGGGAAATAAAAAATAAATAAGTCAATAACACATACACTTATTCCATATGAGCACACCTGGGTATGCCCAATAGGGGGAGTGAGAGAAAGTTGTACGTTTCCTCACAACAGTGGACCAGAGGTAAATGTTAGCATTTCAGATGATTTTTTTATTGAGCCAAGCAGCAAATTGTGTGTGGCAGCTGAAAATAATTATATATATATATATATATATATATATATATATATATATGTGTGTGTGTGTGGATAGAAAAAAAAATTAAAATGCTTTGTCTGCATCTTTTATAGATAAAAGAAACTGAATTATATCATTATTTCAAGGTTCTCTTTTTCTGTTCTTCCCCACATAAAGGCAAAAATCTTTGTGGTTAAACCAACAAAGATAAATATGTAGGGCAGAGCCAGTTTTTGCAGTAGTTCATAAAAATAGGATAGAGAGAAGAAGAATGCCTACTGAATTGGCATTCAGTCGACAATCCCCAACCCCACCAGAGTTATTCCATACTGCTCATCAGCAGAATAGCCAGATTAAAATAGTTCCTGATAAAAGCTCATTTTAATGAGGTCCCTCCCACCCCTGAATTATAAATACTTATAAGCACTTGTATTGCTAATAATTATGACTTATAATTTACTAACACTATTGTAATCACTGAAGCTTTCTCACATTGCTCCAATTAATTGAGGGCATCTGATGTAAGTAAAAGCCAATGTATTTTACAAAGCAATCAGTTTTAAAAAGACTTTTTAGACACTTACAGTAGAAAAGAATAAGTTTATATTTCATATGCCCCAATTATTGTCATAGGACTTGCTATATTTACGGAGATTGTTGGGTGTGTCTCAGCTTCCTTCATTCGACTGCTGAGAATGATAGTAATTTGTACTAGACTTCAAACACTCAAGGGTCAGTGTTGCCCAAGCTTCCTTAACCTTCTATACAGTTTGAGTCAAGATAAATAATATTAATGCTGATAATTAAGAACATGTTATGGAAACTTTTTCAATTTGAAGTTTGATAAAAGACACCCCCTTTCAATAGCAAACAAAAGAACTTAAATACAGAAATAGCCATGAAAACCAGTAAATATTCAACGGAATAAATAAAATGCTTTTGAAATAAAAAAATACAGAAAACTTTAGAAATTAAGTAAAAGATATAAAGGTCTTTTTTATTGTTTGATAGTAAGAATGATTCAGGCTTAAATCCCAATAATTACCAACCTAGGACAATGCAGATGGCTGTCTAAAAGACATGAACGAAGCTGTCTGGTAACAGTTGACCAATAAAGTCGTTATCTCATTAACAGCTTTCAGAAAGGTGGCCAAACAAAGCTAATTGTGTACAGTTATTGATATTTATTAAGTTTAACTAAGTATGACACAAGGACAAGCAAATTATATAAAGAAAAAAAAACATTCTTCTATAATTTCTGATACTCACAAAATTCTTGTTTCACTGAATCTAACTTTCAAGAGTGAGCCATCCTGTGGAATTATTATCCTGATTGTCTACATATGGGAAACAGACACACCTACAAGAACATCAAAATAAAAATAATTCATTTTTTTTTGCATTTTTCTTTATTAATTCTGAAATGCAACAACAATCACCATTAGTACTAAACCAGGTTTATCTATATAAAAAAAATCTCCTTTTGATTAATTTACAAACAACAGAGCCTAATTTATTTTTTCTTTAAACTTTTGTCTACTCAGACTTGTACTGAAATTTACTAAGTGTCAAAATCAAATCCAAGAATGATATAGTCATTAGAATAAATTCTAATGTCAAAGACAGAAAAATTCATTTGTGTTTAACAATATCAAATTTCTAAATTGCCCACAACCTAATCAAACAAACCCAAAAATCATGCCTTCAACTAAAAAATAAAAACCTGTATTCATTACAATTAGATATTCTCCCAAAGTGAAAAAAAAAAAAAAAACTTTACATGATCAATTTATACAAGAGTAGATCAATAAGTCTATAACTTGACAGTTTTCACCTGAAATTGATCTTAATTAAGTGCATTAGCAAAGAAAAGATACTGTAATTGTTTTTCCACCCCAAAACAATAAGCTATGAATATATTGATATACAGACACAAAACAAATATCAATGAAAAGTCATTAATAAACTTATGTCTCTAGATAAAGCACAAACACCACGATCAAAATAAAGTTTATTTTCATACTAAAAGTGAGTGATGAAAATTTATTCAACTTTTGTAAAGCATACAAAATGTTACTGATCAACAATTTGAAAAAAGTTTTTTTAAATTGGTGCAAATTTTAAAAAGTTTTAAGTTTCTTTCATCATCTTGATTTGTTATCACAACTTTTAGAAAAGTAAATAAAAATTGCATCAAACAGTATCATCAAAAAAAAAAAAAAAAAAAAAAAAACCTTTATTAGGGTTATTGAGAATGCCAAAATTAAATTTAATGAGACTCATTCTCTTTTTCTAAACTCTTAAATAAAAAAAAAAATAAAAAAAATAAAAAAAAACTCAATGCTGAAGAAAATTTGAATTTGACAAGACTTAATCTTCAACCAAAATAAAGTTATTGTTAGATTTAAGAAATAGAGTCAAAATTTTGTCAGTCAATTTCAAAACGTTTCAAATTTCCAAATTATACCCTTCCAAAATTTTAAGTTTATCTCAAAGTGAATTCATTACAGAACTTATTTAAACAGCAAAGATGGTGATCAAATTATATCACACAAACACATATTTTGTTTACCCAATGCAAATTGTATATTCTCTCTCTCTCTCTATATATATATATATATATATAGTCATCCGCAAACAGATCTGTTTCACTGTATTACAGCTCATTGCTTTTTACCCAGGATTGAAACCCAACTGAATTGGCATCAGTCGGCAATTCTACCTCTGAGCTATGAGTGCTCTGTAGAAGGAGGCAGACTTTTTAGTGTGTATATTATCATTATACATGCCCAATAGCTGAGAGTGTTCTAATTCATTGCTGAATGAAATACAAAATAAAAAGCCAATATTGACATTTGTCAGATTTTGTTGAGTAAGTCAGGCTAAGAACTTTTCACCACATCCTCTGACATCTGTTTCATTAAAAATGTCAGAAAATATATATTTTTTTATTGTATTTTTCTTTTTCTAATGTGCAAACAAAGAATTTCTTTGCAACCAACCATTTGGACAATTTCTACATATACTAATTTGGAGAAAAAAAAAACAAAAAAAAAAAAAAACGCTTGTTCACAAGAGAAAAAAAAAAAAGAAAGATTCCTTGTCCATCACTTTTAATGAAGCATTTATTACAGAGGAATTACTGCACAAATATACAACTATATATTATATATACAAAAATATGATTAGTGGTACAAAACTTAATTATCGCTTTAAAAAGAAAAATATTTTTTGTTACGATCCATAATGATGTTATTTTTTTTTCAAATGAAATTGAAAAACAGGCTGGTCAACCAGTTCCGCACCTCACTCAACAGAGCCAAATCAAGGTGAATAAAGAATTACTGTTAATAAAAAAAAGAAAGAAATAAAATAATGGAAAAAATGTAGAGAAAAGAAAAAAAAACTAAGTGGTTGAGTTGGAGGCCAAATATATGCTTTCTCTGTTTATACAGAGAGGGCTTTAAGGATTGAATGTAGATGGCCTCCAAAACTTTGAGGTGGTAACTTGAGTGGGACACACTTAAGATGGAAAATGTATCTGCTAGTGGCATAATTATGGTTATTAATAAGGTATTCGCGCGCACACACATATATATATATATATATATATATATATATATACACTGATAAGCTGTGATACAGCAAAACAGGCTTGTATGTGGATAACTAATATATTATGCTCTCATTACGATTGAGTTCTCTGGAGAGGAAAATTTTAAAAACAGTTTCCACTTCTGCGATATAAGCATTACTCTTCAGAAATGAATTGAGTTCTTTCAGTGACTTGCATGTGTATACACTGCTTATATACAACATGTTAAAATTTCCCTTCTCTGATCCCATGCGCCTATGACTTAGGGGTTAGAGACTCAAAGTAACACCAAATCAGTTGAGTTTTGATCCCAGCCAGAAGCAAGTGGATGTCTAGCCATACTGATGAGCTGTGATACAGCAAAACAGGCTTGTATGTGGATGACTAATTTGTGTGTGTGTGTGTGTGTGTGTGTGTATATATATATATATATATAAAAAAGGAGAGTACACACCTCCTCCCAATACCAAAGAAACAAGAAAATGTCATTCAAATATTTCACATGAGTTGCACATCATATATATGTAACTTTTTATGTACAGCAAGAAGAACTGATTTCTTTCCTACAGATTTTCTTCTGGTGTTTTGTAAGAATTTTGGGAAATTTTCATGACCAATAGAAAAAAAAGAAAGAAGCAGAATATATAGGTGAAGTTTTGTTTTCTTTTGGACAAAAATTGCTGATGAAACTGTTTTTAAGGAAGTTAGTGCTTTATGTAAAGCACAATTGTACAAATTCATGTTTCAAACAGAAAATGTTGCTTGAAGAGCAGCCATATGAAAGGTGAAAATGAAAGTCTTCAGAGCTCATGCAATCAATGAAGACTTAAACCATGGACAATATATCCAAGGTGACAGAGTTTGTTTTGGAGTTTAGGCCAGAAAATGTTGAGTGATTTAAAAACGAAAGCCTTTTTCTGTAAATTCATGCCTTGTTGGCTTAAAGAGAAAAATTATAAAATTAGCAACTGTTTGAAACAATTGAGCAAATAAATTCAATTCAAACGACCTACAGCTTCTTTTCAAAGTCATGACCAGAGATTAGCCATGGTACTATGGTTATGACCCAGAAACAAGACAAGCAATAAACCAGTAGAACATGATGAAGTCAGCAAGATCCAACAAGGTGTGGTCTACAAGTGTTCAACATGTTCATTTATTTCTTTGATGCAAATGAGGCGATGGGGATAAGAAATTTGTTAATCTTCAACAAAAAAATGAATTAGTAGTTTTATCTGAAGTATTAGAGGAGATTATGAGAGAATTTGCAGAGAAAACAATTAAAAAAAAAAAAAGAAAAAAAAGTGGAGTAACAGATAACAGAGATTGGACCTTTACTTCAATGTCCTCACCTATAAGGCATTGAGCAACTAACAATTTTAAGCCAAAAACAATACTGAAGCTATTTCCCCTCCAAACTTACTCAATGTGATTCTTTTTGTTTTTTTTGTATAAAACATGACCCCAAAAAGTTTTACTAACATTGATGATAAACAAAAATGCTAAACCACCCCTAATCCCCACTGAAGAATTCCAGAAATATTTCAAGCATAGAAAAAAGTTGGGACAAGTGCACTGAATTAAGGAGAATATTTTGAGGATTAGTGCCTCATGTCATAAAATCTAGTGAAACAGTTTTTAAAAGTAATTCTACTATATACATACTACCGCATACATATGTACAGTGTGCGACTAGTAAATTGTTGACATTTTATATTTTTAATTTTATAAATCAAACACACATATATGCATTATATATGTACTAGTTATATATATCTCCAGTAATAATACATGTCAGAACCATGATGAGGGAGCAATAACAAACCGAGTCTACCAATGATAAGTTTAATTTCATTTGATAAAGTGTGTGTGTGTGTGTGTGTGTGTGTGTACACACAGCACGTGTATGAGTAAATTGACACCATTTTATATTTTTAATTTCATGCTGTTTGCTTTTGTTCACTTGCACAATATAGAAGGTTCAGCTGGGCACTGTCTATGCAATTAACTCCACCAGAAATTTGGAAAACTGCATGTTGTACTGCTTGGCATTTGCAACAAGAGTTCTAATACAAACATTTTAGACTGTTAAAGAATTAATCTAAGGATTTGGAAAGATTTGGATGAGTCTAATGGTGATTACGAAGGTGTTTGGAGTGATCACTAGTGATGACGATGTTATTCCTCCATTCAGCTTCTCACAAGGCCTCAAGACGCAATACAAAGCCTACATCAAGTGCCTTGAGGAAGCAGTGCTGCCTGGGTCAAGAAAGTGGCTGGTGAAGACCAGGTGTCTGGCAACAAGACTATTCATCATGCCCCACAAGCAATTTCAGAACACCTCACCCCCTGTACATCTGACCAACTAACTCCCTAGATTGCACTCTCGTTGATTATGTGCAGAGTACAGCTGAGCAAAAACCAACAAAACTTCTTATAATACCAAAGATGAACTAAGGTAAGGATTATGGCAGCATTCACCAACTTAAACAAGGAGACCATCCAGAAGAGTTGTAAGAGATTCTGAAATCACTTTTAGGCCATGGTTGAAGCCAATGGGTATATTTAAGTTTGAGATATGCTATTTCTATAGATTGTCTCAGACGTAAAAAGAAAGTGTCACTTATCATCCTCATCCCCTGCTAAGGAATTATTGCATGATTGATTCCCTGAGCACTTAATGATTATAAGTAAAGGCTTAATCAGTATCTATCCTCTTTATACTTCAAAACCTTTACTTTTAAGCATCCATTCTTTTTCATCCATATGACATACCTCTTCATTCATTATCATTTTAACAATAACCCTCTACCTTTAATGATTCACAATCCTCAGATTGAGCGAATTTTAGTAATAGAGAGAAAAAAAAAAGCATTAGCAGACATTATCACTACTCCACTCTCTAGGTTAGTCAAAATTATTTACTAGACTAAATGTTTCTGGAGTTAAAAAACTTGATAATGAAAAACTGGTCACAAACGAAGCTACTGCAGAGCTCATGTTTGCTAGGAAAGTGATATTCAATTTTGACAAATGACGACTTAATAAAAAGAAAATTTGAAACTACCAGATCATTTAAGATCAATGATAAAAGTTTTCTTTAAATACTTTAAAGCCAGAAAGGAAAAATTCAACGTCTTGGTAGTATGTGTGCATTGTTGAAGGTGGACGATTTTGACATCGGAGGCATAAAATCAATTGAGGTCTAGATATACAAAGAATAAGGAACAGGTGCAATTCACCGATAGATGTAGTTTATGATACTTTTGGGGTACCTATTCCTGAAATGAATATTTCAATACTATAGGGTAAGTAAACATGTAATTTGATTGCTATGTTGGGAGTGGAACTATATTTAAAAAAATCATTTCCAAAAGAAAATGTATATCTAAAAAGAGATGTGTTGCGGAGATGAACACACTCCTCCAGAATATGACTTAGACTCAGATAAGTAGCATAAATATTGATGCCAAGAATAATCAGCAAAGTCAGAGAAAGAAGCAAGAAGTGAGAGCAAGGTTTTTTTTTTTTCCTGACTACAGAGTTCAGCAAGACTATGTCAGCTCCAAGCAACATTATATTTCTTGATTGTGTTATCTTCATTCAATGTAACAAAGACATAAAAACATACTTAAAATCATGTATTCGGGGAACCAGGGATCAAATCTTGTCAGAGCAGTTGCCATGAAAATTGACAATAAATGATAAAGAGAAACCACGTCTACAATATAAATAAGAAATTTTTGAATCCTTGAAATAATAGAAATATAGTTAGAAGTGTAGATATTATCTCAACACTTGACCAGTTTAGGAACAAAGGCTAAAAAACCTGTTACAAGTTGGCTTCCCAAAAAAAAAAAAAAAAAAAAAAAAAAAAAAAAAAAAAAAAAAAAAAACCATCAAATTTACAATATTTATCAACCACAGAACAAAAACAAATTAGATTTTATAAGAATGATAAAAATAATTAACAAAGACATGATTGAATAAAAATAACATTGAATGATTACTACTGTAGTACAAATAAATATGCTGACTAATAATTTCAAAGAGAACACTGTTGCTTAAATATAAATTATTAGATCACATGCTACATGAGCATAACTGGATCATAGAAATCCAAAGCCAATTTTACATTTTCATTATCAGACAAAAAGAAAACAATTTTAAGAAACTTACTGTAAAGCACTAAACCAGAAATATCCAATAGACAACTAATTTAGTAACAGGCAAACATGGCCAAAGTATTAAGGAAAGCAATCAAAAGTTGAAGTCATAGAAGCTTTCTCAGAATGTTAATTTAGAAAAGATGGAAAGCTACTATTTGATCTAATTCAGAAATGTGCTAGTCAAGATAATCAACATCCGAGACGGCAATCTGCCAAGGTGGTCCGATTTGGATTTGTGTTAATGTGTTCACATTGTTACCTGGATTTCATTTGAGGGTAAATCAGCAAACAATTCTAATTACTACACACGTACTGAGTAAAGCTATAAATACAAAGCAGTAAACACTTTAAACCCATTACAATAGGTATATGTAAGAAGTTGAAAATGCAACTAGAGTTTTTAAGAATATTTATCTAGAGTAACTTTATTAGTTTCACAGATCAGATTTTCAAAAGTTAAATCAAGATGGAGACAATCATGCCACAAGTCTTGAATCAAATTGGAGTTGAAGTTTTGTGTAACAGCATATCAAAACTGTGTTATTTAATGCCAAAAAGGTGGGTTTTAACTTTTTTTTAGATTAGTCAGAGTTTGATGAAAAAGTTTCGGGTTTTTTTGTTTAAGAAAATTCAAGATGTCTTCTGGTTTTGTATTTTTGAAAAAGTCCCTCAAATTGCTTGTCTAGTAATGTTTTGACCGAATTTGTCTGAAACGGTTACAGTTTAAGAGAATGTGATTAACTGTAAGGGGTACATTGTGCATATTAGAGTGTCTTCCCTTTTTAGGAGATGTGAGTTGGAGATGTGAGTTGGTGATGTGGCTGACCAATGTGAAGTCTGGAAACATTACTTCTTCCTTTCTGTTTTTTCTGTAACCTGCAAGCCACTCACTGATGGTATCTTGTATATGACTGTCATGTGTACTTTTTTTGCAGCGTTGTCTGCCTTTGTCATTTCCGTATTGAGGATGATACTATTATTTTTGGAAAGAGTGTTCATTGTGTTTAGGAGTTTTGTGATGAGAAGGTTTGATGTATCATTGTTCAGTATTGCTAAGAGAGCTGATTTGGAATTTGGAAGATAGCAGTTCAACCAACTCTCTTTCCCTGTTTAGACTCATCTGTGTAGATATAGTGATGGTCTGGAAAATTATTTTGGATGTTAAGGAATTTCTCTTGGAAAGTGATGGGGTGTGTTTTGATTTTAGATAATTTGGTTAGTTCAAGCTTTACTATGGGCTGATTTATGGTCCATGGTGTCGTTTTTGGGAGGATAGTATTATGGGTTATTTTGGGGGCCAATTTTGATTTCATTGAGCAAGTTTGGGATTCTTAGATTAAGAGGTTTGATGGCCTTTAATTAATTTCAAATAGGTTTTTGTATTTTATTTTCATGATTCAGTTATAGGCAGGATTTTGAGAGCATAAGATGAGTTTGGTATAGTATTGGAGCACAAGTTTATGTCTTCTTAAAGAGAGGGTTAGTTAGCCTCTATGTATAAACTTTCTACTGGAGATGCAGTGAAGGCTTTTATGGCAATACAGAGTCCCTGGTGGTGAATGATTTCAAGTTCTTGAAGGTAGGAAATGCACGCATTTGGTTTTGTTATTTGAGATTTTGAATTTATTTTCCATAGTCAATCTTGATATTTTTTCTTTCTATGGTAGACATATTTTTGGAGCTGTAACAAATAAGAAAGTCATCGACATATAGTGATCTGTTGATTTATAGGGGAAGATTTTATTGATTTTAATTATAAAGAAGATCACAGATTGGATGCTACCACGAGGAACAACTATTTCTTGTGGTCTTGGATCAGAGAATGTATTGTTTACTCATGTTTGGAAAGTTTGGTCCTGTAAGAATTGTTTTTTCAGATTGGGAGTCTGCCTCGTAGGCTGAGATATTTGAGTATGCCTTATGGCCATGCTGTGTCATAGGCTTTTTCAAGATCAAAAAAGATGGCAACCAGATGTTCCTTTCTAATAAATGCTTCTCAAATTAAGGTTTCTATACAGACAAGTTGGTCTATGGTGCTTCTATTGGCTATAAATCCCGTTTGTAGATCTGAGAGGAGACTGTTTGATTTGAGGAACCATGTACGATTGATCATATTTTTGAGCATTTTGCAACAACAGCAGTTAAAGTAATAGGTCTATAACTGGTACGGTTTGTGGAATTTCTTGTTTTTTGAGGAAAGAAATGATTGTGGCTTGCTGCCACAAGGTAGGGATATTGCCAGAGATCCACATATATATATTTAGGAGATAGTTCAGGGATTTTGTTGGGAGTTCTTTGAAGGTGTAGTGGATTTCATCTGAGCCAGTGGCTGAGTTGTTGGATTTGGATATTGAATTTTGGAGTTCAGTTAGGGTGAAAGGTCAATTATAGCTTTCAGTATTGTCAGAGGTGAATTTTATGTTTCTTTTTCTTCATTGGATCTAATTCGGTTAAATTTATTGGAGTAGTTTTGTTTTGTTGATGATGCTTGAACAAAATTTCCTGCGATTTGGTTGGTTATATGTGTGTTTTGCTCATATCAATTGTGTTTCCTTGAGAGAGGGGATTTATTGGAGTGTTGATGCTTTTATTTGACATTTTCTTTATAAAGTTTTAGGGGGTTGATATTGCGATTTATTTTTGAGACAAAGGTTTTACAAGAGGATCTTTTGGCTTCTTTAATGGTATGTCGAGTTTTAGCTCTTTGTTGTTTATATATGATTAGATTTTCTGATAAAGGGTTTGTTATGAATTTCCTGAGGGTTGCTTGACGTTCTCTTATGTCTTTGCACTCTTTTGTAAACCATGGTTTGTTGTGTTTTTGAAATATTGTGGTTTTGCGAATAGTTTTGTTAGCTACAGTAATGAGGGAGTTGGTAAAATGTATTATGGGTTCTTCTTGATTTATATGCTTCTGGTATTAGTGTGGTAAGACATAGTTCTTTGTAGGATTGTCAATTTGCTTTTTTTAAATTCCATCGAGGTGGGGTCTTGGAATTGTTTGTGGTCTCGAGTTTTCTATTATTGGGCTTTCCATTATTATTGGGTAGTGGTCTCTGCCACAGAGATCTTTGTATACCTGCCAGTTATATTCTAGAAAGAGTAATGGGTCACTGAAAGATCTATGGCAGAAAATGTACCTGAAGATGGATCAATGCGAGTTGGAAATTTCTGATTGTGGAGGTATAGATTGTTGTTATTGATGTCCTTTTTCAAGAGTCTGGCCTCTTTTGTTCGTCGTTTTACTTCACCATATAATATGACTATTAAAATCTCCCATTAAGATATTTTAGGGAGTTGTTTTATTAAATTGTTTAGCTCTTTTTCATTTATGAGGTCATGAGGTGGGATGTATAGTGAACAAATTGAGACAGTTTTGTGTAATGTTGCTGAAATTGCAATTGCTTGTAATCTAGTGTTGATGTTGATTTTTCTTTTGGGGGGATATGTTTCCTAAGTTGAATTGATATTTTTCTTGCTCTGGGTAATATATAGTTTTTGTGTTTTATTACTGATATTATTTTCTTTTTTTTTACAGACTTCACACTCTTGAGTCAGCTGCATGATTTTGTTTTGGCAATCGTGACATCTGAGTGGATTTGGGATATATAAGTTTACTTTTGTTTGGTGTATATCTTATCTTTACCTCAGTTAGGGTTCTTGGAGTGTTGAGGGTGAGTATATATGTATTGGTTTGTATTATTTTATTGTTCTTTCTAATAGAGATTCTGTAGGTATCAATGACACCTGTGTTGAAGTTTGTTTTTTTTTATATCTCATTTAGGCTACAAAGAGAGAGATCAGGACTTCTCACTACAGCCTTTGATAAGTTCATGGAATTTGGGGGGGAGGGAATACATTTTTATTTTCAGATTGTGAAATGATTTGTTTTAATAGTAGGTCTGAGTACTTTTTTTTTTGTTTTTTTTTTGTTACTTCTACTAGAAAGGTATTATTTGCTAATTTTTTTAACTGATTTTGGATTTATTATCAGAACTAATGATTTTCTCTATGTTGAACAGGGACAACTTTGTAATTGGGGTTTCTTCAATTGACTCTAGAAGGCAGAGTCTCATCTGAATCATTTTCAGAATCAGTTTCAACATGTAGGTGCTTTGGGATTTTTGATTGCTTGCTTGGGTTTTTTTTTTTTGTTGTTTTGTTTTTGGAATCCATAGAGTTTTTAATGAGTTCACTGACTGTGCTCCCCATCCACAATGGTGCCCCATAATGGGAAATGTCAAGGGAGAAACCCATTCACCTTAGTAAATCAGGGCTACACAATATACTCACATTGAGGAAAAGAAACCAATTACTAAGTTTTTATTCCAAAGATGAGTACTCACCTAGTGTTATAGTTATAGGTCTCTCTTCAGCATGATTGACCCTACAGCTGCAGTTTTCTGATTTGGAATTAAAAAACCTTGCAAAACTCCATAAGAGAGCCTGACATGACTAGGCGATTGATTGAATCAAGCTATCTGACCGTCCACCTAGCCCATTAAGAGCCAAAGTGTTGCAGGTTATGTGGTCATGACCAGCCACAAGGATCCTGTCTTAAAGGCATCACAGATCGCCACCCATGGCCTACAGAGTTGCAGTTGAGATATTCTTCTGCCCCAGCCAACAGGGAAGTTAGAGTTGGAGAAGAATTCTTATTGTTTTGCATAACAATTGGAAAAAAATCTTCGTGGTTTTTCTGTTTTTTTATGAGCATGTTACAAGGATAGAGAATCTGAACCAAAATTATATATATATGTAGATATAGAGAGAGAGATATGAAGATATATTTCCTAAGATTATAGTCTAGTAAAAGGCCACAATAATAGGGCACATCAAAATGAGAGAACTTGTTTTTTCACCATTCACATTTAGTTTTGTAAATGTCTTTAGCTAACCTAAAGAGTGGAGTAGTAGTAATGTCAGTGAACAATGAAAAGGTTTTTTCGTTCTTTTTATTAAAATTCACCAAAGACAATGCTTGAGAGCCACTCAAAGTAGAGAGTTACTGTTAAAATAGTAATGATAAAGGAGGCATGGGATATGAATGAAAGAGAAAGTATTAGGAAGTAAGTATTTTAAGAATGAGGAGGATAGATAATGATTAACACTTAACTTTTAGTGATTAAGTGTTGAGACAATTTGGTTTTAGTGGTAATGTTGTTATTAAAAAGTTTTTCCACTGTCCATTTCTACACATACACTTTTGAGTTTTTTTTCTATATTTAAATTGGAGATATGTTCTAATGGTTGCTTAAAATATGAAGCTGCCAGTCACTACGCATTGTTAACTTCAATATACATAGTCTACTATCAATACCTTTGTCACTTCAGCACTAAATATATTACACCCACACAGGATGACTAATATACAAGATCCTCCTATATATGCAAAATCTAATAGATTGATATGTTTGCTAGTCTAAAAAACCTAAAAGATAGTACTTTTGGTAAAAGTGATTTAAGTTTAAAAGGTGGGCTATGAACAAGTCATTCTGTCCAATTTAATAACGACCTATTTTCAATAGTACTGCTGTTACAGTTGAAGAAGGTCAAAAACTGAACTCAAGCTATTCAATGGTTTACCATCATCCGCATCTACTTGGAAAGTTGCCTATACTTGGCAAATAATTCCCAATGATTTTATGATTTTATCTTCAAAATCAAGAGTGGACATCAAAAAACTCATCTACGAACAAAAGAGATTTGCATTTGAACAAACAAACAGACTCTCACATTGCATCAAAATGATGTTGGATCTAATTTTGATTTCACTAATGCCACCCTAATCAAAAAAACATTACCAACTATAAACACACACCTAAAACATTGTCATTTTCATTTGAACCTATTCTTAAAGAATTTAACTAATATCTAATACAAAGAATACATGCTTAAAAAGATCAGCCCCAGATCAGAATGAAGTGCCACCCCACTGCACTGGCTGATCACACAATGGTGAAGACATTAGAACTCCCACTATCCAGACATACACACATTCTTACAAATACACATTACCAGTCGATGCTTGCTTAGACATACAAGAATCTTCATAAACTTACCTACATATAGAATTATCTACAATTTTAATCCATGAGAACTGACTCAAGCAAAATTGAAAATACCAGTTTGTTTTTTTGTCTGTTTTCTCTCAATCTTTGATGAAGCTTTAATAAAAATGAAACATGTTAGATGTTAGATACATTTCTTATTCGTTATTATATATATATATATATATATATATATATATATATATAAATAAATAATTCTGAAATTTATTTTTCAGTTTTCTTTTATGTACTAATATTCTATTCTATAATATTGATCACTTTGATAAAATCTTTTTACCTTAAGTGTTATCCTCAAGTAATATTCTGAGGTAAATGCACAACCAAGTAAGTTATTTATAATGTCACAAAAATATATATGTTGAATATTTTTTCTTTTTTCTACAGTTTCAAAGATCCAAAGAATAACTGATACAGGTGAAAATATAATTGCATATATAATTAAAATAGCCATTAGGGCTTTGAAAAGAGAAGAGAGTACATTGAAGAAAATTTTGAAAAACTAAATTGAAAATGCTAGGGGTAAGCTAGCTAAAAATAAATTTGCTAGGATACTATTTTTAGGCTTATTAATTATATCTACTCTCAGGTAGATCATGATTAAATTACAAAGTATTAAGTCAAAGTATGTGAGTGTAGTTAGTCATGAATTAAAGGTGGGGTAATTGTACACCCACTAATTTCTTCACTTACAAAAATAATATTTAAAATAATATCTTTATTTTATTTAGCCTAATTTCTAAATCTATAGCATATGAAAAAAAAGAAACTATAATAATGCTATACTATTCTAGTTGTCAATGATATATACTTATGTTTGTACAGATAGTATGATATAATGAGGAAAAAAAAAAGAAGACCCAAGAAAGCAAAGCATTACTCCTCCAGTGACAAGAGGCAGTCAAGTAGATCTCTGCAATTCTTCACATACCTGACAGGACACTCCATGATCAGGTGTCCAGATCAGGGCGCACATTAGATATAGGACACAAGACAGCCTTTCTTCCAGAAGAAAAGCTATTACCCAGCATCTGGGCACCTTTGTTGATCAGGGCTACACTTTTGACAATATGGAATCAAGGTCATTTATGAAAAATTTCTTCAATAAAGCAGGCTGATGCTGTGCAGATTTTAAATATGCCAGGTGAAAAGTGGGTTCGATCTTTTCTAAGAAGGCAAGGTTCAGAAGTAGTTTTTTTGCTAATACTGTGAACAAGTTTTTATAAAAATTTAGAGAAATCTTTGAGAAGAATTTCAATTGAGATTATTATCAATTATGACGAGATAAATTTAACAGACGATCCAAAGGCAAAGCTAATGATTTGCAGCTAGAAAACTAAGTATGCAGAGAAAATAACGAACACATCTAAGTCTTTCACTTATGTTTGCTTGTCCAGTAGAAGTTTAATTTGCACCTACCTATGTTGTTTATAAAGCAGAATACTCTATGGACTCCCGGCTAATGGGAGGAGTCCAGCAGCACACAAAAAGAAAGAAATCTGTGCACTTTGATGTACACTGCTTCAAAGCTTCAAAGGCAGGTTCTGCTTTACTTTTGTCAGTTGCCAAATGATGCAGAAAGAATCCTTCTTGAGGAAAATCTCTATTCACATCTCTCTGCCTATGTCATCGAGAATAGAACAGGACTGCCAAAAAGTGCTCAATACACTAACAAAGACTGACATCACCTCCATCAACACAACCTGGGCCATATCGGCATTGAAGAGATATCCATGTATCTTTTACCAAGAGTATTTACTTCAAGGATATTTATATCAGTCCTAACTAGCAAACTACAAAAATTAGTGCCAAAAAGAGGCTGATACCAAAAGAAAACAATAGCCAGGAAACAATGGATGTTTGTGAGGAGAAAAGATCAAGGAATGAATCAAGAGGAAAGAGAAGCGAAAGAAGATAAAAGGAACATGAGCAAACATAAGACAGGAACCTATTATATTGTTCAGTTTCTTTGCAAAAAAAAAAAAAAAACTAATTTATGCAATAATTTTTTAGAAAAAGTACAAAAAGTAGAAAAGAGAGAAAGCCAATCATTAACCTATTAGTGAAGTATTTTAGATATGACTACACCAAGACAGGAGAGGAATTTTGTTAATTTAATGATCCAGAAATTGAAGACATGGAAACTGAAATTAGATCTGGTGTTAAATATTTGCCTAAACCTCTCATTATTAGAAAAAAAACTTTGCTTTAATGTTCCCGAAATGATTAATATGATTATAAAGCCAAGGAAGAATAAGTAGCACCAATTCTTTTGCATGGTATATTTTTCCACATTTAAGTGAGTTTATACTCAATATATTGCTAAATAATAAACCATATAGACAGCATCACGTAAATGTTCGGGCCAATATCAATTGTACTCTGATATTTAGTAAGTTAGTATGAATCCTGGCGAGGCTGCTCAGGAAAAGATGGTATGAATTATTAGTCAGTGTCAGACTGACAAGACATTTCTGAAATTGTGGGGATATTTGACATTCATCAATTCATGTATGTACTGAGATTACCTAATGGAAGGCAATACTGGCCACAGACCCTTCATAATTGTGACTAGAGGCATTTCATCTAGAGTTGTTTGTAGTAATAGACAAGCGCCACTGGCTGAAATCACATCCACATTCTATGCAGGAAGTACACACATGCAGGACAGTTGAGAATTCTTTAGTGTCTATAGGGCATGAGAGTAGAAGACTCACCAGGGTGTCATCCTTAGGACCATAAGACAGAGCAGCTTACCTGGATACAGGACACTGCTAATGAAAGAGGAATATGTGGCCTGGTCCAATAATACAAGATTCCAGTGTAGTATAGATACCAAGGCACTATGCAGGATGATTGTGATTCCATAACTGTGTAAAATGTGGTCATGTAGTATTGATTGGGTCTGCAAATCTGTCTAAATCCATCATTGATTGGGAGTCGCTATTTTAAACCGATTTATGACCATTAACATCCATTTGTAGAGTCCACGTACCCCAACAATGATGAGTAATCCAGGGGACAATGCAGCATGTCATTGGACTCAGATTGACCAGAAATTATTTGAAAAGCATTTTAGAGACTGACCAAATGGTGTGGTCAACATATTAACCAAACTGAGCTTTTTGGGGTTGTTGTGGAGAGGTTTATTTGTTCAAAAAGATCTTATGCCAACAAATAATAGGGGAGTTGTGAAAAGCTATCAAGCCTCATCTCCTGAGAGGTATTCTGACCACTTGTGGAATCCATACAACACCAAATTGCAGCACTTTACTGAGCTTGAGGGATATGACACAATATTAGGCACTTCGTCCATGTCTATGTGAATAGAAAACAATATTTAAGCAAAGAAAATCTTTAAGAAGCAATAAAATCTGCTGCAAGTCTAAACAGATTAATGAAGCTTATAGAAAGTCAAAGAGCTCATTAGCATAGAAAAATACTAAAATAATGAATTATTTAGGTATATTGGCTATTGTGTTGTTAAAATATATATTTCTATGACCTCAGTCTGTTGGATTTAATTATAAATAAAAGTGTTTCAGTTTCTACAATAAAACTTAATTCTACAAGAAACAACATTAATCAGGTTAAATATTATAAGCTGAAACTCACATATATTGTTCATATTCTAATAACCTGTAAATTTTATCAATATCCAATTGGTTAATACTAATTTTAAGAAAACCAAATTGCACTGTAAAATCTGAATTTGTTATATTTAAAGGTAAAAATTGGTCAATATACTATATATATTCATACACACACAAGTGACTTAAACTAATGAATATACCAGTTTAATATTTACTTTTTATAAAGAGTGCTCAATACAGAAGTAGAGCCTGATGAGGGTGCATTGAAACCTGATAGTTTAAGAGTTGCAGTATGCTATTATTATAAGTTATATATATATATATATATATATATATATATATATATATATATATACACACATACACACACACACATACACACACACACACAGCCTTTGAGATTTCACTCACCTGATTGACTCAGGCGATTAAAGTTCACTGCTTCACTCGACCGAGGTTGATTAAAAATTTCACAATGAAGTGTGTCCCTTCAAATGTAGAAAAAGGAAATCCGATTCCTTTTACAACTCAAAAAGTATGCCATTGAAGATTCAGAAGTTACTTAGAATGACCTACAATGACATTATTGAACTCTTTGGTTTTATGCATGGCACCTAATTTATGTCGAAATGTGTGGTTACACAAAAGACAGTGACATCCCACAATCATCAAAGCAAGATCTGACAAATGGAATTTAGATTGACAAGCTCCTGTCTCACTTTTATTGTCCCGGTCAATGTAAACATTTAATTAACACCTCCAGAGTGGAGCCAAAATGTCTGTAGCCCAGATTAAAGACACTCACAGATTTTTAGAAACTCATTTAGAAAAATATTACCCTCTGACTCAGCATCTATATTTCCTCCCTGCTTATGAAATGTAAAAACAAACATTTGAAAGAAAGAAAAAAAATATGCATACTTCTTTCAACCGCGCACCAAAAAACAAATTATACAAGTAATTTTTTTATAGAAAATTGTTAAGAAAAATCAGATTTGTTAATTTTTTATCATCTATGAGATGGAGGTTATAGTCAAACAGAAGAAAGAAACGAATTTAGATACCCTCACTCAATTGCTAAAAAAAAGAAAAAAAAAAAAACAGCATACTAAAAGGGCCCAAACTTAATAAAAACAAAGTTTTATCATCAAAATGTTTATGCTGTTATTAAGAGGAAAGATCAAATTTTGTTATTTTCAAAATTTTTTAAAATCCTTTCTAACACGTTCGAAATTTTAATTAAAATTCCATTTTTTATTTTCCGTCAGTAATTCATGCTATGTTTACGTAAGGCGACTATTAAGAAAATGGAGTCGGTCAAGTAAAATGATTTTGGGAAGAGTAAATTTTAACTTGCTCTCGACCACCGGTTGAGTGATTTCTCATCTAAGTCTCAAAGGCTATATATATATGATGAACTCTTCTGTTGATTTTGGCATGAGTATCCAGCAAACATTCAGTTTTCATTTATGTCATATGTGACACTTCAGTCACACTAGTGACTTGTATACAAGCTCACATATTGTGCAACACCAATGATCACAGGACATAACCATTGGAATATTTGCTAATGCTTTTCCCTGTTTTCTTTCATCTCTTAGTCAATACAACCAATTTCAAAATTTCTGATACCACCCTGACATAAATATCTCCAGTTATTTATATCTAAGGCAATTCACTTGAAGTTCGAATGAGGCACATTGACAGCTGAGCAGTTAGTCTTTAGCTTGTCTTCATACCAGAGCCACAGCCATCCAAGCGTTCTCTGTCAGCTGGGCATGCATGAGAACATTAGGTATTCTGTCATCATTCAACCTTACAACATGACCAGCCCAGTAAAGTTGTGACTGCATCAGGAAAGTCTCTATTCTAACAATGTTGCATTTTACAAAAAAATCAGCATTGCACACCCTTTTGTGGAAGTCATTCAAATGATTCATATTGGACCTATATGAGGTCTGATTCTTAGCCATACAATAGTGGGATCAAAATGACTGCTCTCTAAACCCATATTTTGGTATCTAACTTGATACCTCTCTCATTCCATTGACAATGACGAAGTTTCCCAAATGCACTTGTAGGTTTGGCAATCTAATTTGTTATATATATATATATATATATATATACACACACACACACAATGAATAAAATCAAACTTTAACCAACAAACTGTCTTTGTGGAGATTATATATATATATTCTAAATTATATTTTAGAACATGTACAAATTTTTTATACCCACTACAAATTGTACATTTTGTTTCAACATTGAAATTACAATGTCTCATCAGGTGGCGTGGAAAGGAATGAAAAGCCTCTTTTCTTATATTTGATGAGTTGTGTGTGGGATGTTGGTGGGGGTTAGCGATAAGAGAATAAGTCTTGAAAATTGTCCATTAGAATTTTGAAGAAAGTGATGTGGGTAGGGAATATAGTTGGTTAATGAAAGTGTCAGGAATTTTGTAGACAGATTTAACATTAGAAGATGGAGTGTGTTTTATGGCCTCATGACTAGACTATTCTTTGGGTTTATTAGAGGAGGAGAGTAGGGAAGTGTAAAGAGTGGGGAGGAATTAAATTGGACCGATCTTTAATGTTTATTTGTACAAATATAGAATATTTTTTGTATTTAAGCATAGTTTTTATAATTAATCTAATTTTGTATATTTAACCTTAATTTGAATTTAGAAAATCGATTTTTTCTATAAAATTTTAAATTAGACTACATTTTGTGGTGCGCAAAAGGTAAAATTTAGTGTAAGAGTGTTGTTAGTGCTATGAAGGTATATATATATATATATATATATATATTCTAAACATATATTGTCAAATATAACAGACAATGAAAGTCTATTATGTTTAATCATGAGCCGTTCTAAACATTGTATTTTAGCTTTAATTTCAGGTGAAAATAAAGATAAAAATTGTCTAACATTTAGATATTTTTTTATTATGCTGGTTCTAAGCTTTCAGCTCACATGAGCCATCTTCAGAGAGGTCACAGGGATGTTAACAAAGACATCCACCATCAAAGATGATATTTTCTGTTGACAAAACATTGCTATGCAACGATAACAGTCACCAAATAGCAGACACAGGTCGTAAATTTGTAATGTGGTTCTATGACATCATACCACGTGAGAGACTGAAATGTTAACAGAACCATATGTCTAAATGCAAGTTTTTTTTCTATGTCACGATTTCCTCTTCCAGATCTTTGTGTTACATTTTTTAACTGATATTAGCCAGATTGTTTTTTTTTTAAAGGTTCCCCCCAGCAAAGTAATTAAATCCAGTATGCTGCATTAATGTTCATCATTAATGGAAGGAATTTAAACAAGCTATCATTTCACAAGTTGCTTTTATTTTTATGTTTGAAATTGATTATCAAATAATTATTTCTAATAACTGACTTGGAAACAACAATCAACATTAAAAACTTTTAGCTACAAATAGGAATATAAACACTTTCTCAAAAGTGTTCTTAGCACAAAGTATTCACTGTGCTTATTGTGGTATTATCGACCAGTGAATAAAACCAAATATTAAATTTCAAAGCACTTTTTTCTAAATAATGGTATATCGAAAAGAAAATACAATATTTGACAGTGTATAAGACGCACCCCAATATCAGCAGGGGAAAAAAATCAAGAAAAAAAAAATCAGTAATTAGGAAAATTATTAGCAAATGGTACAGCCTATTAAACACTTATAATTAAGTACCTCCACACAATTGCTGAAAAAACAGCATACAATGATGTTGGCACAAAGTTAATAAAAACAAAGTTTTATCATCAAAATGTTTATGCTATTATTAAGAGGAAACATCAAATAATTATTTTTTAAAATTTTTTAATTCTTTCTAACAAGTTCATAATGTTAGTTAAAATACCGCAAAATTGTACATTTTGTTTCAACATTAAAAGGACCATGTCTCATTAGATAGTTAACAATGATGGCATTTTTTAATGTAGATAAACTTAAATGATTTTATAAATAATATAGTTTTAGGATATATTCTGAAGAGAAAAATTTTGATGAATAATGAATTTTTATGAGAATTGTTTTCATTTTATTTTTTTTTTGGTTAATTAAAGTTTCAAACATCTTTTAAATTTCTTCCAGTTACTCAGTGTCTTAGGTTATTAATTCATTAAAAAAGTCTATTTACAAATCAAAAGCTTAATACAAAGAATTTTAAATGAAGATTTTTAAAATAATTTCTAAATTCTGCACATTTTCCTTTATTGTGGAAACTTATAAGAGACATCATTAAAAGGTCACATGTTTCAGGGTTGTTCCCCTTACGAAATGTTAAATTGGTTTTTATCAATTTTTGTTCACCATGCTTCCAGATGGATTGATAACGGGTGCTGTCAATGCCTACTCGATAGGTCAACAAGTTAGACCTTTGTGATTAAGAAATACTTTTATTCTAAATTTCATGCCATAAACAAGTAATATTTGTTTCAAATTAGATTAATTTAAATTGAAAAAAATTTTTTTTAAATCTAAAAATTTTAAGATTCCAAGAGTATTTTGCTGAGTGAAAATAGTAAATTTCAATTAAGCTAAATTTAAAGCTTCAAGAAAAAGTTTTTATTTTTATCTTTAAAAATTCAATTTAAAACTTAAGCATTGAAAATGTAGTGGAGGTACCTACTTACAATTCTGATTGTATTTATATTGGAAGTTATTGAAAGAAAAATATTAATGAAACAAATATATTTTACAAATATAAAATTTGAATGAAACAGTACTAATATTAAACATGATGAAATTAATATAATGAATATTATCAATGATAACACTTTTAATCTGCCTTTTAAATAATGATAATAGGGATATAAAAGTTACTCCAAAGTCTAAGCTAATTTCGATCAACTACCACAAATTCTAAACCTATATACGGCATATAAGATGCAGGATTAGTATTAAAAAAAAAATTTTAAAAAAGAATAAAAGTGTGCCTTATATGCCCATCAAATACAAGAAAACATTTTTCAGACACTAAAATAAAAAGTTTGTCTCATATTTTTAAATTATTAAACTTGCCACATATGAAAAAGGTAGTAGTTAGTGTTGATGGGAATTCTTGATTAACAGTGAAAAAAAAAAAAAAAAAAAACAAAAAAAAAAACATCAAAATGGTAAAGAGAATGGAACAAATATGTATTTATGCTTTTTCTCCAAAGATAACCACTTATTTTGTCTAACCTCCTTAATTATACAATCTCAGAACAACTCATAACGGAAAGGAGGAAATAACTTTTTCAAATAACGAGAAATGACTGATCAAATCTGAATGCAAACTGTTGAACTGAAATTGTCAAAGTGAAAAATTTTAAAAACTTTGTAGCATGTTGAATCTTTGGAAAACAGCTTATAAAAGTTTCAAGATCTGTACCCGACATTAAAATTAACTGCATATTTATCAGGAGGCAAAAAAACTTTAACCTATTAATTCCCACTGTTTTAAAATCCAGACCACCATCCTATTTTGGGGATGGTGAGCATTAAAGAATTAAAATCAATTACATCTTTCAATATATAAACTTTTGCTAAATAAAATATAAAAGTGAGAGAAAGCAGAGAAAAGATTGCAAACAACTGCAATCTTGCCAAAAAGAAAAATCTATTAATTAAAATTCAGTTGCCAAAATGAAAATCAGTCAGTTAAGTGCCATACGTGAAATACACTTGGGCGATCAAGTCTCGAAAGAGACATGACTGACTGGGCAGAAGATTATCGGCAGTAGGTTGCCATTGTTTTCTGCGGTAGACTGGTTGCCGACCAAGGCTATAGAACCCAATCTGTCCTGTTATTTAACCCATAACTGGAAGGAACAGACGGATTAATACCTTTCCCAAGCGTATTTGTGCGTAAGTGAATGCAATGAATTCAACTGGAATTCGAAAGTACAGTCCCCAAAAATAAGTGGAGAGGAATGGGAGACATAATTCAAGGCTCTTTATTAGAATATCAGGCTGAAAAAATTAGAGAAATATTTCTAAATTTAATTCAAATTAGCACACTTGTTTTGAAATATTGCCTGAGACCAGTTGAGCCTCTTTAAAAAAAAAAAAAAATATTTGTGACTGACACATATCCATAAAGAAGCAACATCCTATGATCCATGGTCGATCAGTTGGTCTACTGATTAACCCAATATGCCTCGCAGGTCACAGTAATGTCAAATATGCAATCACCCAAAAATATTATCTTCCATTAACAGTACATATACAAAGGAATTACAACAGCAGCAAGACTATAAAACAAAACTAAGAATATTTGATATCAAATAATTTTTTACGAGGCAATGTAAAAAATGTTCTTGGCTTTAGTATTTTCCAAAAATTTGACCAAATATTTTATTTTTAATTTGGAGAAAAAAAACAACTTTGTTCAGGGCAAGAACTTTCATCAACTCCCTGCTAGAAGTCACCATTTTCTCATTTTTTTTTTTAAAACACATAATCAAAGAAAGAGACTGTCTGTACTGAACGCAAAAATTATTTTTATTAATCTGAAAAGCATGTAACAAAACTGGGTCTTAAATAATTTTTGGGACTTACGTGAATTATAATTGGATTGAATTCTTTTTAAAAGTTAGGAAGATCCACATATTGACGTCATTAAAGTTTTCTAATTTCCTTCCTGTTGGAATGTTTGTAATTTTTTGTGTATATCATTGACTAATGCTGTTTCATTTTCTAAAAGACATGAGGTTCTTTGCATTTGAAATGCAAACTTTATTATAAGTTTGAAAAACAATTTTATCTTTCCATAATTTTTATTTTTTCACTTTTCAGAGATAAAATAAAAAAAAATTAAAAAATATCTATGCTGGGTAAAATCTTTTTAAAAAATCTAATTCCATACAATTGACATTTTTTCACAACTAAGTTTCTCAATTGAAGGAAATTTAAATAAAAAAATGAAATATAAAGTAGAAAGATAAAAACTGGATTGCTACACATTTTCTACTTGTTGTAGTATGCAAAAAAAGAAACAAAAAAAAAAAAACAAAAATAACCATGAGAAAAACAATATTCTTAGGATAATGAAAAATATTGGGTGGGGGATAAAGTTGTGACAATTAATGCTAGAGACTTAAATTCTAATCAGCTGACTTAGAAAAATGGCTTTTTACAAATTAAAGTGCCCTTTTTTTAAATCAATGTTGTCAGTTAACACATCACTTAATAAGTCCCAAGCCTAACTAATAAAACAACAACTTTTATGCAAAAGTGGACTTTATTTATCAACATTAGTCTCCTTCTGGGGTTTTACACAGATTTCAACACTTCTCTAATGATTCAATGTCTTTTTTGTAGAATGATTTGTCTTTGACCTCAAAATATGCCTCAGTTTCCGATATCACTTCTTCATAAGAGCCAAATCTCTTTCCCTGGAGCATTCTTTGTGGTCTGCAAACAGCCAGTAGTTGCTGGGGGCCAAATCTGGAGAATAGGGTGGATGTGGAAGCAATTCGAAGTGCAATTCATGTAGTTTTGCCATCATTGCAATCAACTTGTGACACGGTGCATTGTCTTAGTGAAAGAACACTTTCTTCATTTGTGTGTGTTTTTTTTGGCAATTTCTTCCTTCAAATGCACAAATAATGCTATATAATATTCGCTATTGATAGTTCTTCCTTTCTTAAGGTAATCAATGAACAAAATACCTTGCACATTCCAAAATATGGATGCCAAAACCTTGCTGATGTTCACTGAACTGACTGCCAATTTGACTTCAGAGTGAAGTGGTGGATCCATGTTTCACTTATTGTCATATATTTACACAAAAAAACTCCTCGTTGTGTTGGAACAGTTGCAAACAGCGCTCTGAATCGTTGACACTGTTTTTGATCGACTGTGAGCAAACGCAGCATCCACTTTGAACACAACTTTCTCATTGACAAATGTTCATATGAAATGGTGAATATGTTCAACTCCTTTGCTATCTCACGCAACTTCAATTTACAATTGGCCAAAACAAGTTTGTGGATTTTTTTTGTGTGTGTTTTCCGGGACAACAGCCAATTTTGGGCGACCTGAGCATTCAGCATCATTTTTGTCTGTACAACCGCATTTAAAGTCAGTATACCACTTCTTAGCTGTGCTGTCCGACAGAGCAGAGTCCGAATAACTTATGCCATTGCTTTGCTTGAACAGTATTTTTCCCCATCAGAAGGCAATGCTTTGTCAACAAGAAATTCATATTTTGAAAATTGGCAACAGTAGTTTCACTTAACTATATTTTGTAAACTAACAATCTGACTGGGACCAAATTTTGTCACAGACCATTTAAAGGTTAGTAATTCATAAATCATATGGATTTTTTATTACTAACGCCATATATATCAAGCCCGGGACTTATTGAGTGATGTATTATGCTTAAAAAAAAACCCAACTTTACATTGTCTTTTAGGCTGCTGAGACCCTCCCAATAAAAATGACTAAAGTTTATTTTTTTAATTCATTTTACAAGGCACGTTTCAGAAAGAAACGTTAAATATTTTGTTAATTATTCTTTAAATTTAGTAAATCTCAAACGACAATGGTTGAAAAAATAAAATAAAAAATAATTAAAAATGAACTATATACCCTCTCTCTATATTTCTGATACAGTATTTTTTTCCTGTGTAGTATTATTGACTAAAAATAAAAATCTGAAAAAAAACAGAAGTCGATAAGTCCCAAGTATCAGTTTCTGCGATAGCCGTGAAAAAAATAAATAAATAAATAAAAAGATTTATGCTTATCACAAAAAAAAGTCCAAAGCTTAACTTGATCTTAAAAGTTCAGAATTTCTCGAAAAACATTCACGTCAAGAAAATCTTCTGTAAATGTTCTTAAATTATAAAAGTCGACAAGTTAAATTCAAGTTACACTAACAGCAACCGCGTGAGGTTTTCGTTCCAATTAATACAAATTTGGTACTGGTTTTGGCTAAATTTTTAAAATCAATCAATGTTAGTTGTAGTTTTATTTCCTAAATTTAAAATATCACTTTCATCTGAACTATCTCCCCACAACACAACCTCCTGAAGTAATTTTTAAAACATTTCAAAATTCGTGACTTAAAAAAAAAAAAGAGGAAAAATCAACGGTCACAGACTTTTTACAACCATTCATACTAACCTTATGAATCAAGTGTGTGAAACATTTGAGTTTGACTCCAGTAAGTAAAGTTTAAAGTATTTTTTTTAATACAGAATCCTTCAATCAATCTTTCATTGTTTATTAAAATGAAGATTAATAAGTAATTTCGCCACGTTGCAATTTTTTTTTTTTACAGTAATTCATTTTTCCTTTTTTGGTCAATAAAAAATGGGAAACATTTCTTTTTGCTTTTCAAGTATAAACAAAAAAAAAATTTAATTCCCAAAGTTAGTACAGAGTACAGTACATAACTGAAAAAATTATATTTTTTTAATATTTGTTCTCTCTTTTTTAAGACATAAAAATACTTTTGAAGATCTTTTAGACAGCTAAAAAAATGTGATCGACAACAAAGTCTCTTTCTTTTTATTCACTGTAAAAAAAAGAAAAAAAAGTAATTTCAGAATTTAGAAAAACCGAGTGGGGTAAAAAAAAAATTAATAAATGCAAAGATCTTAATTGTTAGAAAAAAATATGCGAACATTGTGTAGTTATTTCAATCAATTTTATCCACATTCTTCGAAGCAATGGCACCGAGAATTCATTTTTTTTTAAATTTAATATATTTTCATTTCCCCTACCCCTGCATCGACCGAGAAAATGACTAAGACGAAGGGCCTATTTTTAAGTTTTTTTTGTTTTTAATCGTAACGAGGTTAGTAAATAAGCGATAAAAGTCTCTGATCATCATAGCAAGTTATTCAAAAAAATGTGTCACAACATAACAGCTTAAAAAAAAACGAAAGCCACTTAAAAGGCATGAGTCACAGATGACAATCTGGCAGGTTAGACCAGTTCTTTCTTCAGGAGGGTTCTTTTTTTCATGTTTGTGTCTTGTTAAAATACTGAAAAACACATTTTTCACTTTACTAAATAAACATAACAGCATTTTCTTAAAAGTTTGGTTGGTTTGTTTTGTTATTTTTATCTTATTCCCACGAGACTAAACTGCTCATTTGTACTACCTTATCAAAATTGAGAAAGAAATCTCACACTTTTTTTTAATGCAATTGTTTGTGCATTTGCATATACCTCAACAATACATTTTACTCAACAGACTTCTTTGGAAGGATGGACAGAGAAAAAAAAAGATCCTAGTTTAAGTCTATTGTCCCTTTAATTCTGAAATGAAATCACTTTTTATATGAATACAATTTTTTAAGAAAATTCTTTTAAACTCGTTCATGACTCAATGCAAAATAGCTGGAAAAGAGTAGCAAAAGCTTCCTGTGTGTGTGTGAGAGAGAAAGAGAGACAGGTTAGCAGAAAATAGTAAGAATACCAAAGGCGAGACTAGTTCTCTAATGTGTGTGTGTGTGTGTAGAAGTGTTAGAGAGGTACCAAGCAAACCATATGACGATTGTTGTAATAATGTAGAGAGGTTGGGATTGGCGAGACGAGAGGTAGGGGTCTGGTACATGTTGATGGTAATGCCACACATACATATGATGCGGATGTGTAATAGGAAAAAAAAAAAAAACGGTCACGCCCGGTAAAAAAAAGAAGAGGCGGTAGACTACAACGACGGATGGAGGGAAAAAAAAGATTTGAAATTTGATTTCTGAAGATTACGGAAGGATGGCAGACGAAGCAGAAAAAAAAGAGACTTGTATTTAGTTGGAAGATGATCGCTACTAAATGATTGTGATGCATTTCGTAATGATTAAATTGTTAAATATAAAAATGTTTGCATGAAATTTAAATTTAGGGTTACTACAAGTGATGATGATGATATACCAATAATCACCCGCCACACGGATTTTTAGACTAAAAGAGGTGTGACATCATTCAACACCAGCAATAAAAAAAGCAGATTTTTTTAAAATGCTAGATGCTAAAATAATTTCCTAGCAACAATCGTATTTTAATGCGCTTAAAACAAAACAAAAAGGCTAAAATCAAGAGCTTTCATTTAACAGAATAAATAGGTCCTTTTCCCCCGATTATTCTATTAATATTCTATCTCCAACTACTACATAACATGAGAGAGTAAGTGCGTATTATGCGAGGAATTTTTCAAGACAGGATTATGGTAGGTCTTCTTAAACTAGTTCAAGAGGTGCGATCGAGTGGAATACCGGTTAATAAAAATGGTATTTCAAAAAAGTACACCCTTGTCTGGAATTTATTTAGTGACTACGATTTCCGCACGAGAATTTTTTTTTTTTTTTACATAAGCAAAATAATTGATGGTGCACATCAATAACGGCTTCAAAGACGAAATTAAGTGGAAATTCGCAAACATCAAATGTCGTGAAAGTTTACATTGAGAATAAGCTTTTGAAAATAAAAGCAAAATAATTTTTAATAAGAATTAAATAGGAAAGAGAAAATTAATCTATTAACTTAAACTCAAGATTTTAAAATAGAAGTGAAATTAGTTTTTGAAGGTTTCTTCAACACCGAATGATTGGAAAAGATATTCCTGCCATAATGAATTTTTTCAATTCGAATTGAAGAAAACCTGATGGATAATTAAATTTAGGTCTAGATTTTTTTACTTCATTTCAAATATGTGTAAAAATAAAATAAAGAAAAGCGTCAACAAAAAAAAAAAATAGAATATTTTTCTGTAATATTCGCGATTTGTTCAATTTATTATTTTAATAGAATTTGTAATAAAGATATTTCAATAAAATATAACACTTTAAAATATTGTCACCATGACAACATAAAAGATCTGCCAGTCAAACTTAATATTTCTTGTAAAATTGATTAAAAAAAAAAGTAAACGGGATTTACGGAGGATGGGGAGGGGCTTTTAAAACTTTTAAAGAAAAAACTTAATTAACACTTTAACAGTAACACTAAATGCGTTTTTTAAAAACTTAGGTAAGACTTGAGAACCGATTTATTATTTTTTTAAAAAAGTTTAGCAAATTGATAACACGGAAGAATAAGATTTACACAAAAATGGGAATTAATATAAAAATATTAAAGGAGAAAATAAAACATAAAAGGAAAGTTTAAAAAAATGGCTGCGTTTAAAAATGATTTTTAGTTTGTAAAATTTAAAATAGAAAAAAAATTGCTTTAAAGATTAAAGTTCAGTTCAATTGTTTATATTTTGAACTAGAAAACAACCACATGGGTTCTTTAATAAAGATAGTCTTTTTTTATTCAATTTCGAAAGAATCAAACAAGATTTTCTTTACCGGTGTTTTGCAAACTACTGCCTTTAAAGAGCAGTAGTTGGAATATTTTTCCGTGACTTCAAAGGAAATCAGCAGACTAAGAAAAAAGGTACAATTTAATTACTTCTGTTTTTGGATCGATCTGATTTTATAACAAAGACATTTAAAAATATCTTTACAAATCCTTCACGTAAGGAATTTTAAAACTAATCCAACTTTAACAGATTTTGTAACCAATACACTGGCTAAAAAAAAAAAAGGAAAATAATGAAATACATCATCGTTTAAATGGCTACACTATATAACAAAATTTACTAATTATCTAACACTTTTAAAGACACATCATAAAAAGAAACCTAGTAAGAATAAATCGCAATAAAACTAGGATTTTCTAAGTATTTTTTAATTTTTTAAATAACAATTATAACATACACCGTGGTGGCAGCCGGCCATGCAAAAATAAGATGACACACACAACAGTGATTCCCAAAGAACCCACCTACCTTATTTATTTGTGGATTTGCCGGTGCGACACGCGCTTGTATTCCTTAAAAACGTCAAACAGATTCTGGTGAAATTTCCTAGGTCTGCAAATTCAAGTGAATTGAGAATGAGTAATACCAAGGTAAAAAAGCCGCCTAGTTCTCCCCATAAAAATAACGTTGTCACCTCATAATTCAAAACGGCGAAAACTTCGACCGCGTGATAACAACTGTGACCTTCAACTGAAAACATCCGCCTAAAATGGCGATAGCAAATAGTGCACACTTAAATGAAGTTTAAAAGTGAATCGAGACTATCCTGAAAATATTTCAAAATAAAATACATAAGAAAGTATTCTTTGTTTTAAAATTAGTGAATGATTTTTAATAACAATTCTATTAAGTAGTTGTAACTAGTTTTTTGTGGTTTCCGGAAGTTATTGCGGAGTGATTTTGGTAAACTGAATTTCCTGTCGACTGGAAAAGAGAATTAAAAAATGACAAACATCAGACAAGAAGAGGGAAAACAATAACGAAGCTTTTAAAACGTTGCGTGAAAGGTAGCATGTGAGAAAATGGCAAATATCAAATAAAAAGAAGCTAAAGAAAACTGTCGAAAACAAAAGCCACTATTTAAACGTAAACTGTTAAATTACGAATAAGTTAAATTGCTACACCCATCGAAAAATTTCCAAAAAATGTGTGTATGAAAACAAAAAAGTAGAGTAGACATTTCGAGGGGAAAATAATAAAAGAGAAAATTTCAAAGTAAACTTTTACATTTAAAATACACGAATGAAGAATAGACATTTAAAAAAAATCTTGAAGACTTTTCCATAAGATTCGTGGGGAAAACAGATGGTTATGGGTTCTGAAAAATTTCAAATAATTTCCTATTTTTGTCTTTAGAAATGGTAAAAAGGTTGTTTTTTTTGTTTTTTTTTTGTAAATACATAAGTTAAAGTTAAGTCATTTATGTGAAAGAAAGACAAGTATTGTTAAAACTAAAAGTTTAGCTATTATTATTATTTATAATTTGTATTCGAATGCGCATTAAGGTAATTAAATTCCTACCAAATTTTTTTTTTCGATTAAAAATCATTTATTTGGCAAATTTCTATTATAGCAAATTAAAAATAATTTAAAAGTTCATGAAAAATTTATTTTCATTAAAAAAATGATTTATTTAAAATAATAATTAACTTTTCTCATTTAGAAACGGTTTATCAAGGTGGAGGAAGACTGTACTGCTTCAATCTTCTAAGTTTGGATTGTCTACCAGCTTTAAAAATGGCATTCAAAATCTGGCATTTATTTAGAATTGAACACTAATTACTGGTGCCTGGAGGAAATATTCAGTTACCAAACATGACATTTAATTTCTTCATTCAGTATAGCTGAAACTAATATTCTTACATCTATTTTAAATTTGAAAAATTAATTTAAAAAAATAAAAAATATTTGTGGTCTTGTTACTGTAATATGTTTGTTCATTTTTGCTTTGAACAATCACAGAAATGTAGATTCCAAAAAACTAATATCAAAGATGCAGATGATTGTTCTGTTCCACTAGTCAGTCAGTTAAGTGCCATACATGATACATGCTTTGGCGATCATGTCTTGAAAGGGACATGACTGACTGGGTAGATTATCTTGCAGTAGGCTGCCATTGCTTTCTGCGGAAGACTGGCTGCCAGCCAAGGCTATAGGACCCAATCTGTCCTATTATTTAACCCATAACTGAAGGGAAGAGACGGATTAATACCTTTCCCAAAGGTATTTGTGCATAAGTGAATGCAAGGAATTCAACAGGAATTCGAACTTCGCTCTCCGATTTGTCGTTTCAAGCCAATATCCACTGCACCACCCACGCACATGCAAAGGAGAAAAAGAAAAAAAATATTATTTGTTTGATTAAAAGTTTTATTGTTTAAAGATAGTTGAAATAACCAGCAAAAATATTTATATATATTTCTGAGTTGGACAAATTTTTCTTCAGTAAAAAATAGAAATGTAACTGCTTTTAAACATTGATTGATGGATTACAAGATTAAATGAAAAAAATTGCTAAAAATAGCTTTATGCCATATGCAAGAAAAATATATTTTTTTTTGAAATTGAAGAATAAATTAATAACTAGAGCAAAGGAAGTACAAACTAAAAGAGTTGAAGACTTGATTTCAGTAGAGATGGTGATATTTGTCAATACACCTTCACTTAATTCTTCAAGTGAAAAACAAAAGTTTAAACAAAGCTAATAAGGTTCTTACAACTTTCTATGGTTGAAATTCTATATTCAAAGCAAAATAAATTCATTTGAAGGTTTAAAACAACAAAATCTTTCTTACATGGCTTTTTGCTCATTTATAATTTGATCATTTTAATTTAACAATGTGTGAGAAAAATAACTAACATTTAATGTTTAGAGTAGAAATATGAAATAATAATTTTAATATTTCATTATTGGCACAAAATTTTCCAACTTTGTTGATAAAAATGTGTCCAGTGTTCTGTTTACTGGGTCAGTCAGTTAAGTGATATACGTGAAATCCACTTGGGCAATCATGTCTTGAAAGAGACATGACTGACTGGGCAGAAGATTATCCCACAGTAGGTTGCCATTGCTTTCTGCGGTAGACTGATTGCCAGCCAAGGCTATAGAACCCAATGTGTCCTATTATTTAACCCATAACTGGAGGGAAGAGACGGATTAATACCTTTCCCAAGGGTATTTGCGCGTAGGTGAATGCAACGAATTCAAACTCGAATTCCAGTTTACTGGGTATGCTGCAAAAAAGCAGTAAAAAAACAAACAAATTCATAATGATAGATATTTATCCTCTTTTTATTAACCATTAGTCCTCTGTATGGAGATGACTTCATTTTTTAAATAAAATGTTTTTACAGTCATGGCATGCAACTCTGATCATCAGACAATAATGTAGTTGAATGTTTTGCTAGTGCTGTCATATTCTACTATGGTAACAGGAAAATGACTAACTGAAAATCAAAGATGATGCTACTGCAGTTGTCTGAACACTTATACCCAATTGATGAAATACTTATAAATATTACAGAATGCTAAAGGTTAAACAGCCAATAAATACTTTTTTAAAATGATACTTTTTAAATTTAATCTTCGCCATTTCCATTCACTGTATCAGTTAATTGCCATATGTAATGAATGCTTGGGCAATCATGTCTCTTTTGAGACATGACTGACTAAGCAGAAGATTTTCCTGCAGTAGATTGATTGTTATACAACCCAATCTGTTCTGCTGTTCAACCCATAGCTGGTAGGAGAAGATATGGATTAATACCTTTCCCAAAGGTATGTGTGCATAAGTGAATGAAACGAACTTGACTGGAATTCAAACTTGGCTCTCTGATTTCTCATTTCAAGCCAGGAAATTGGAGATCCAACTTTGAATTCCAGGACTTTTTCCAAAACATATATTTTACAAAAACTCAACCCATTTCTACCCACTGGGTACTTTTCCCAAAACATATATTTTACAAAAATTCAACAAAAAAAATACTTCTCCTTTTCCCTCCCTCCAAAAGCCCACTTCTATTGAAAACACTAGTTCTTATTTGATCAATGAAGTTAAACAGTGTTGAGTCCAATCAGTACTTAGATGGGGAACCGCTTAAGAACACCAAGTATAGTAAGTAACCTCCTACAATCCAAAATGGCTTTTGGCTTTAAATAACCCACAAAAGGTTGATAAGCTATAAAAAACAAATAAAAGCCCAACACTCATCTAACCTCCTACCCATTATATTTTCTTTTATAAAATTTTCTCTCATCTATCCCTACTACTACACAACCCATTCTCCCTACCAATTGCCTCCTTGCCTTACTCCATAATTCTTGCACTAACTTCCATAGCAAAATTGTACCAACCTACTTATTGAAATACAGAGCAACATTGGTTTTCAAATATCTCACATATCAAACAAATCAGTTTTTGAACATAAAATTCAAGATGAAAATGTCTCGGTTATTAAAGAAAATTTCAGTTCTTGAACAACATTGCCAAACCGAGTTAACCCAAACAAAATCATTTCTGCTTTGACTGCCATGCTGAATACATTCATGTGTTGTGTTGCACTTTTCTTTTTCAATTTTATTCTATTGTGCCTTTTTTCTCTTCATTAGCTCTTGGTCATGGCTTAATCAAAGTTGAGAGAAAAAATCATTACAAAACACAAAAATGGTATTCGTTTGTCAGATCTTGCCATGCAGTATGATATACCTAAATTGACAATATCTATTATTTTAAAAAATAAGGAAGTGATAAAAGCAGCTGATGTTGCAAAAGGAGCAACTGTTATTAGATGTCAGTAGATATTATTAGAATTGGATTTTGATAAGGAAAGATATTGAAGAGCTGGTAGAAGACTTCTATATTGAGTTTACCACTAAAGACCTTGTACACTTTCAAAATAAACAGCAAAAGACTTTGGCTGAGGAAATGTCTTCTGAGGGGGGAGGAAGGAAAGGAGGATGTGCTAAGTTCTTTAATCAAAGAAATGAAACAAATTAATCTATTTTATATTGATTCCAAAGGAGAAAACAGTTTCAGTTAATGAACATGGCCTTCAAGAACATTAAGTTCGCAAACCAAGATTCCACTGTACTGGAAATGTGAAGAGTTGAGTCAGTGAAACATCAACACCCACAAATAGTGTGCATAAAGCACTATCTAGATAAAATTTCCAGAAAATACAATCATAACAGGCATATTGTCATAGTATGAAGAGGCTCCATGCAAAAAATAACTGTAGTTTAGCTCGCATTCACACAAAATAGCAATACAGCAGCCTCAATATTATACATATGATGAGTGGGTAGACTCTTTAGGAGTTACTCTAAGGTTTAAATCCCTGACTATGAGATGGATAATGACTGGCTTGAAAATATTTACCTCCAGAACATTTAATGAAGAGACAAACAATCCAGGAAAGAAAGCAAACATATACTACTAGAGAGAATATGTGTTGTCTATCCATAACTCAAAACACCAATTCAGACATTTACAGCAAAGTCCCATAAGACTGAGTTCATTATATTCACTTACACACAAATAGCCTCCCCTCCCCAGCTATTTAGTAGGACTTGAATTAGTAAATCATTATTACCTAAAAAAATTCTTACAATCAAAAATTTAAATAACCTAAAAAAAATTGATAAACTGTAAAAAATCAAATCCATCACTCAACTTTTATCACTAAAATATGAACTTATTCAAGTCTCAAGTCAGCAGTTATCTACTTTCATTAACCTTCTATCTTGAGTGACTCTTAGGCCTTGTACTGGGTGAACAACAGTAAAAGAAATAATTACAAACAACTAATAACCACAGGATCATATACGCAGGTGATAAAAATAATGAAAACGGAGTCGGTTGACACTGAACCAAGACATGAAGAATCGTGTTCTGGGGTACTACCAGTTATCCGAAAGAGTCCTTGTGGTCAAACTGAAAGGAAAACCCTTCAACATTGCAGTTATAGTAGTGTATACACTGACAATGCAAGGTACTGAGGGGAAATAGAACCTTTCTACTTTGTCTGTAACACTCACGAAATTAGAACTATCATGGGAGACTTGAATGCCAAAGTGGGCAAAGAGAGAGAAGATATAACAGACAAACTCAGACAAGAAATCAACAATAACAAAGGAGAAAAATGGGTACAATGATGCACAGCAAACGATCAGGTAATAATCAACACCTGGTTTCAAGAACACCCAAGATGATTATAAACATGGAGAAGCCCAGAAGGTGACACAAAGAACCAGATCGACTATATAACTATAAACAGAAGCTTCAGGAATGTAATTGTTTATTGTAAAACTTATCAAAGTGTTGAATGTGTAAACGATCACCTCCTGGTCATATGTAAACTCAGGATAAGACTTTGGAAACTGACAGCAGCCAGACCACAAATACAAAAGACTCGTGGAGGACCTTGACCTGCAGGAAAAATACACAGTGAGAAAAATATGAAGGAGAAATTGGAAACCAAAACTGAAAATGGCATGCACTAAAGGAAACATTAGTGACATCAGCCATTGACATTGTGCCAAAGAAAAACAGATAGAGAAGGAAAAATGAGTGGATCACAGATGATATTCTCAACATGATGCAAAGGAGACAGAAAATGATGCCAAGACATGGAACAGAATACAGGAAACTACACAAGGCAATATGGAGCAAATACAGACAGACTAAAGACGAATAGCTCAATGAGAAATCTGCTGAAATAGAGAGATTTAGCACGACTAATAAAGGAGACATGCATAAAAAATAAGATGTATAAAAACTAAGGATGAAACACTCATATTAGAGAAAGAGAAAATACTTCAGCGGTGGGAAGAATAAATAGAGAATCTCTTCTACGACAAGCGAGCAACTGGCAATACACAGAAATACTGATGAAACAGAAATATTAAAATCAAAAGTGGAAGCTGCACTGACCAAACTGAATAGAAATAAAGTGGCAGGACCAGACAGTATTGTAATAGAGATGCTGGCAGCCTTAGACAATTTCGGAGTAGGCAAAATCACAGAAATAATAAATAAAATCTACAACAGTGGCTATATCCTGGAAGACCTAAGCAGATCGATTTTCATAGCACTACCTAAGAAGCCAAGCAGAAATGAGTGTGAACTCCGCCAAACAATCAGCTTAATGAGTCACGTAACAAAACTCTTCATCCGAATTCTGATGAACAGAGCATGCAGCAGAACCAGACCAGAAATAGAACAAGAACAGTGCGGTTTCATCAAGGACACTGGAACAAGGAACATGATATTTATGCTTAGAATGTTGTCCGAAAGGACAATACAAAGGCAGAAGGACATGTACTTGTGTTTCATAGACTACACAAAAGTATTTGACAAAATACACCACAAAAACCTGATAGAGGGACTCAGCAAACTTGATATATTGTATTGGCAACAAACTGCCTGCATATGAACAGGAAATGAGTTCAAGAGATACATAAGGATAGATACATAAGGATAGATACATAAGGATAGATACATAAGGATAGAAAGGGATGTAAGACAAAGATGTGTCTTCTCACCAGATCTTCTCTTTTCCAATTTTTTCACTCTCTTCTTTTTTTTTTCAATTGGAGTAGATAGACTAAACTATTGCCCGTTTCACACTCCACCCACGTCTATTGAACAGGTGAGGAGTTTCATCCCTTGTTCCTTGTTTAGGATGTGGTTTCCGGCTTTCTCTTTTCAAATCTTTTCACTCTTTTTTTTTTTTCAATTGGAGTAGACTAAACTATCACCTGTTTCACACTCCATCCACGTCTATTGAACAGGTGAAGGGGCTCATCCCTTGTTCCTTGTTTAGGATATGGTCTCCAGCTTTCTCTTTTCTAATCTTTTCACTCCTACGTAGCTTCAGTGGTGTTACTGCCTTGCTTGGGGTGATATGATTTTAAAAAAAAATTTTTTTTCAACTTATACAGCGCAACAATTCTGAGAGTGCCAGAAGTCCTGCCAGGATTCATCATTAGTGGCTGCAATCTGAACAATATAAGATATGCAGATGGTACAGTGCTGGGAACAGACACAAAAGTAAACCACAACACCTCCTACAGGAAGTAGTTACAGAAAGAGGAAAGAAAGGGCTACATATAAACGACAGGAAAACTGAATGGTAACAAGAAAACTGCATGGTAATCAGTAAAAAGAGTAACCCAAATAAAAGTAAAGGATACTAAAGTCAAGCAGGTACAGAAATTTAAATACCTGAGAAATGCCCTAACAGAGAACAGAAAGTGCGAAACTGAGATTTGAAGTTTATTGGTATGGCCAAGGTTGCATTCCAGAAGCTAAATAGAATATTGAGAAACAAGAAGGTTTAGCTGGAAACAAAGAAGAAAGTTCTGGATTACTATGTGATGTCTGTCATTCAATATGTCAGTGAATGCTGGATGATCTCATCAAAGATGAAAGAAAGAATTGAAGCAGCCGAAATGTGGTTCTACAGAAGGATAGTGAGGATACCATGGACAGAACATATGAACAACAATGTGGTTTTGGAGAGGATGGACATGAAAAGGAAACTGATACATAACATCAGGAAAAGACAGCTGAAGTTTCTGGGACATCTAATGGGGAAAGAGGGCTTGGAAAATCTGATGCTCACAGGACAGATAGAGGAAAGGAGAGACACAGGAAAGTAACACATGACATACTTGATGGACTTGAGTAGATGGATGACAAAGCAAGATTTAAGTGGGATAACAGGAGAAGGTTTATTAAGAGCTACAAGGAATAGGAAGATGTGGAGGACTATGTTCGCCTACGTCCTGGAAGGACATGGCACATAGAAGAAGAAGAAGAATGTCTTCTTGCTACTAAGCCCCCAGCACAAAATCTTGTACTATTTTGTTCATTCAATAATAAGTTTCAAATGTAATGCAACAAACCAACTGAAAAGATTTCTCATCTACAAGTTCTTATGTCACACCTTTTGTCATGCTTATGAAAATCATCACTAATTGAAATATAAATACACGTCCAGCACCTATCACATTTCTTTCAAGCTAACTTACTTATCAGTTTGCTATCTTGAAGACAACTCATTAAAACTGATCTGCTTGTGCAAATCTTATACACATCATTATACACTCTTTTCCTATGACCTCCATATTGTCATCTTGCAGCATGCTGATAAAAGGAACTCTAACCCAAAATTTTTATATAAAGCTATAGCATCATTATTCGTTCATCAAATTTTCTATAAAGTTACATCTACAAGTCAAATTTATATAAAAGATATACAGTCCATCATAGAAAAACGATTCTAGTTTTAATACAATTAATTTGTTTTTGGAACTGCTAACTAGACAAAGAGTTATTTATATTTGGACTATTGTCCTCATCTTTGTTGTTGTTATCACGTCAGTTTAGATTTTGTGCCCTCTGGCCTTCCTCAGGTGTATATCAATCTGGGTAACCTACAGCAAATTCTAAACTGAACCCTTTATTTAATCTATGGGAGTAGACTGTTCTTGTTCCACTGCCCTTATCTAGGGATTTCATGTTTAGCTCTTGTTTCATTGTAAAATATTAGCAGTTTGTTGAAGAATGCATTTTCCCTCCTTTTTTGAGATATGCTACACATCCAGTTTTGTATATGAATGTATATAAAATGTATGTAAATGCTGAATTCACTTATTTTGAGTCTGTTGGAATTTTCTACCAAATGCTTGTCAATTGGTAACAGCCTTTTTATTACAACAAGGCCATTAAAATGAAACAAAGAAAGATAAAGAATTTTTGGTTGAAGGTTTGTGATAAAACACACAGAATTAAAATATTAGTAGGCATAATTTAAAGAATCATTTTTTAAAATTATTTTTTAGTCAAATGAAAGAGATTTAAAAGTCTCAAATCTCTTTTTCAGGATAATTACTCATAAATTTGCACCCTATGAAACTGACATGGGAGGGACATTAGTTTAAATATGTTTTTACTCTTCTTGGAGTTAAACTTGATCATGTATTGTAGATTCATTTTTAAGTGAGTATTTTTAGTGACACATAATTGTTATTTTTTTTCAAAGAGACAAAAAATACAACATTTTATAAATTTGATTCTTAGAAAATTTGATTCACTTATAAGAAAACTTTGGAAAGCAGACCATAAAAATGTTTTCTATATATACATAAAGTTTTTAAGGCCAAAACTAATAATTACATTCATCAATTTTTAATACAAAGAACAGGAAGAAATGAGAATTTTATGAAGCACAAATGATTAATTAGAGATTCCTCATTGAATGAGGCTCAACAATTGGGTTTCTGAATTGAGATTGATAGCAATCAAATTAAGATATTATTTGAGAAAAGTCAAACGTAGACAATATAGAAGATAAGCCAACATCCTTAAAATATCCAAATCACTTACACAAACTTGCTTCTGTTAGTCACTTTCAAGTTCCATCTTAATTTTAACATTTTACCATAGTTCTATTTTCTTCATTTTTATTAAATCAAATTTAATATTTGTCATAAAAATATTTGCATCTAAAGTGATTTCTTGATGAATAAAATTTACTTATAATAGATATAGACTTAACTAATTGGAGTAGATAGACTTAACTAATTGGAGTAGATAGACTTAACTATCGCCCGGTTCACACTCCACCCACATCTTTTGAACAGGTGAAGAGGCTCATCCCTTGTTTACTGTTTAGGATGTGGTTCCTGGCTTTCTTTTTTTCCTGTCATTCTACTCTTAAGTAGCCCCATGCACATCAGTGGCATCACTGCCTTGCTTGGGGTGATATGATTAAAAAAAAAAAAAAAATGAATATGTATCGACAAATTATAATAAACAATGTTTTACTTCTTAGTTTTGTACAACACTATAAAATAGACAGTAGTAGCCAGTTACTTCCCCTTGTTTTGCCCACCTCAAATTTGATGAGAGTTAAAATCAAATTTTATTTGCTGACCAATCCAATTGATTCATATTAATGTAAAAAGCCATCTTTTCTTATTGATAGCAATCAATCTGGTTGGTCAGAAAGAAGAATCATTTTTTAAAGTTAACTGACATTTAAGATTTCCAAGACAAAAGACAGTAAAATCTGCAACTTTAATGAACAAAAAAAAATATCTAAAATTTTAAGGCCAAACAAAACTTTGCTAGTTATTTAAATTAGGTTTTAAAAGGTAATCATATTGACTTCCATTACTTTCTCACCAACATGATGTGGCTTTTCTTTTTCTTTTCTACAAATATTTTTATGGCAACTGTTCTGATGAGCTTTTTTACCTGGTGTTTGAATCTATGTGAATTAAGCATCCTACTGCTAAGAAGGTTGGGTCTCTGTGTTGGGCCACAAAGTTTTTCTCATCAAAATCGATCTTGCACATTTATAAATCTATCATTCATCTGTGTATTGAACACTGTTAACTTATCTAGTCAGGTACTCCTGCTAGACATCTCGAGGTTCTCAATAAAATCCAAACAAGGATCTGCAATGTAAACGGTCCTACCTTGGCATCTCAACTAAATATTTTCAAGACAATTGCTCTGCTTTTTCCCTGGTGCCTCAACCACATGAATTTAAGCGTGCTACTAGATTGCCATCTAGGTCCTACCCTTTTACTGTTGAAATAGTACTTCTACTCCAACAATTTCTTTTCTCACACTTTCTGCCTGTGGAAAATCTTTCTGTTTACTTGCTTTCCTGATAGCTACAATCTCCAAAAATTTAGATACAATGTCAATTGCTATTTTCTATCCCATTCATCTGTTTCCTGACTTCAATAACCCCCTGAATCAAGTCATTTGTCTCACTGTAATCCCTTGCACACCAGTGGTGATCCCATCTTGCTTGGGGTGACATGATTAAAAAAAAACAATTGGCAACTAGGTCTCACCATTTTACTACTGAATTAGTTGCACCTGTCACTTCTATTCTAATAATTTCTTTTCTTGTATTTCTCACCTGTGGAACTTGCTTCTTGCTTGTTGTCCCCTACAATTTTGTAATCTTGCAACAACAAGTACAATCTTATGAATCTTTATTTGACTAATTCAGTTTTAGTGCTGAAAAACATTCATTTTAGTATAGTAAATGGTTACAAGCAAAAGGAGAGATGCGATGTGCTTATTTTATTATGACAAATCTTCAAAAATTTAAATGCAACATCACCCAAAATTTTCTGTCTTCCTGATGTCATATCCTGTTGACACTCATACATTTTTTAACATCTAGAAGAAAAAGCTTAACCAGCAATTATTGTAAAACTGATCCAAGATATAAAAAGGTCTCAAAGCATAAAAAAATAACCTTCAATGGTCCATGCTTGGTAGGATTATCATCTCTTGGTTGCCTCTCTTTCTTTGGACAGAGTGCGACTCTGAGGGAAGAAGAAAAAAATTGCTGTGAGTTTCTGGGGAACCGCTACCTGTGGATGTACCACTCTCATTGCACTAGAAAGAGGGTATTGGTAGTCATACCGATGTCAGCACAACCAACAGTTGCAGAAGCTGGCCAATTTTTGGCCCTGGTCCAGGTGTACATCCTTGAGTTCACCACATTAAAACCGACCTTGTGTCATCGTGTCTCAGTGAGGAGACTGAGCAAATACTACTCTCCATGGCCCAGATGACTAGGGATCAAAGTGTTGTATCTCCAATCATCAACAGCAATTCCGGCCAGCCATCATCATCCGCATATCCAGCTCGCCATCGGACACTGCTGCAGCCGTATCCAGCTCCTTCTACTCCAGCTTTCTCCAGCCCCAGTCACCCTCACCAGCAGAACAACGTCTTTTTCACCTTCTACACAAACAGGCAGAGATATTGTTTTGCCTCATGCACCTTATTTTTGTTAATGTATTTTCTTTAATGAAAATAAACTAGGCAATATATTTTTTTAATCAAGTCTTTATTTTGTTTGTTATTGTCTTCTGTCATTCAAGATCTGTTTGCAGGCCAATATCACACCCACATCACTGCTCCTTTATTGTCCTTTCCTCACCCCCCCAACTAAAGTATCCTCATTCTCTTTTACTCACTGTAATCCCCTGTATCCTAGTGGAACTATCACCTTGCGTGGAGTGAAACAATAAAAAAAAGATATGATATGGGTTTTATTTCACTGATTTTGATATGGAGTGTGACAGATGAATAACTTTTCAAAAATAAATGAAAACTTTTGGTAAACTCTGAATTAGTAACAGTTCTTTTATTTGACTATTATAATTTATATGCAACAATTTGATTGATATATTACCTTGACCAGCAAAAATACGATTGACAAAAATATTTTCTGCTTTGAATTGTACTGACAGGACACAATATCAAAGACAGAAACACTGGCAATAACCGACAAAAATATGATAGACATCAGTTAAGTAACAACCCAAAAAAGCAAAAATGTATAGGAATTTGGGGTTATATAAGTCTGTGATTCGAGAGAGAGAGAAAGAGAGAAAGGAAAAAAAAAACTCCCGCCGGTTAACAACTCTTGCATGATCCTGTCTGGCTACCCTCTTACTCCACACAAACATCACCAACAAAGAATAAAAATATAAGTTTATATTTTTATATATACATACTAGCAGTATAGCTTGGTGTTGCTCGGGGATAATGAAAGCTTTAAAACTAATCCATGGTCCTGGAGCTCAGACTCTTTGGATGCTGGCACGAAATACTAAAAAGCAATAGTTGTTTCCAGTTAAAGTGAAACTGTAGACTGAAAGAAAAATGAATGGATGTAAGTCAAATTTTCATTTCCTGGTATCGATATCGAATAAGTTTTTTTCATCGTAAACTGAATTTTGAAGGCTAAATAAGTCCTCTGAGTAAATGGTATGATGGCTGAGACTAAGAACTAAAATTATACCTACTTAGAGCCAAACCCGAAGCAAAAACTAAAATAAAAGGGCTGAAAAAAATGCAGACATATAGGCAGATAAACAGACACACCCACACAAACATCTTGCATTTAATATATATATTATCGATTTTCTGCACAATTGTAAGAACTGCAACCTTGAAACTTCTGAATATCATTTCTTATGCCTTTGTCTATGAGTGTATCTAATTTGATTAAAATCGGACCACTCCTTCTATAACCCGATTTTTTCGATTATCGATTTTCGATATTTATCGGGTGTACCTCGACACAAAACCTAGCTAAGAACACTCACAGACACTTATAGTACAATTGTGTAAATTTTCAAGAAAATCGGTTCAGCCGTTTCGGAGTCTATAGGTAACATACACACACACACACATACACACACACACACATACACACACACAGAGAGACAAAGTTCCATTTATATATAAGTTTAGATTTAGATTTAGATTCTTGTCCCTCATTGTCTGTCAAGAGGATTGTTGTTTTCCAGCAGCTGTAATATAACAAATGTATAGCATACGTGTAATTTTCAGCAACCAAATCTAATAAAACATTTAATTAAAGTATGGAAATTCCACCTGATTATAAATGGTTAATCACTCATTATAACCTTTTCATTCTTCCTATTAGGTGCTCATAACACAGCCTATATAACACATTATTTTTTAATTTGATAATAACTCTCTATTATTGTTGTAATGTAAAAGATTACTGCATGAGTAATAACCCAAAATGGAGGTTGGAAATAAATAGTAATATTTATAATATCATCAAATACAAAACTCACAAGCTGCTAGAAGCAAATAACCACTGCTAGTAGAGAATTGGTAGACAGTAAGAAAAGTACCACCCTCTCAATATCAATAAAGTCTATTGTGTATATATATATATATATATATAAGGATTGGGAGATATCCATTGCTGTCCATACATATGTACATAACAATTATATGATAAATATAATAAAAAAAATTCTTTCCATTAACTCTCTCTTGCTTTAATTCACTTTCCTTAATGTAATAATTTTCTCTTTCTCTGTCCTTTATGTAACCTCACTCTTTTTCATATTACTCTCACTTCCTAACAACTCTCTCTTCATAATGCAATAACTCTCTCTCTCTCAAATATAACACTCTCTTTATAAAATAATAACTTTCTCTATAATTCAAACTCTTTAATGTAAACTCTCTCTCTCTCTCTCTCTTTCTTATATAAAATGATTTTAAAACATAACTTCCTCTTAATAATGTAGTAAGTCTGTCTTTTTTACTTTACTTTCCTTAAGGTAATAACTCTCTCTTTCTCTCTCTCTCCTTTATGTAAGAAATCTCTCTTTTTATTATAACTCTCACTTCCTAACAACACTTTCTTCATAATGTAATAACTTTCTTTCTCTCTCTCGAATATAACTCTATTGTTAGATTTCATAAAATTTGATTGCACAGAAAATCCAAGCTTACACGCACCTACACCTTTTCATGAGTCAAGAAATATGCATACACATTTATACATTCACCAATAAAAAAGCTTCTTTCACAAGACAATCCACTAAATTTTACCATGTGCTGATGCTGGTAAAAACAAAACAAATACAATTTCTTATTTGTTGCCAATCAGGAGAAAGAAAAAAGTTTTTAAAAATAGATTTGATCCTATTTTTCACAATCATATAAATGTGTGTAATTTTGCCTTTCTTTTTAGAGAGTCACTGGTTGCCCACAGGATGCCAAGTTCAGGTGACCTGCATTTTCTTACTCTCTCACCTTCTCTTTCATGCTGCATTCACTGATTCTCTTTCTTCCTCATGTACGGTCAATAAAGAATGAAAGAACATCACAGAGAGCTACTAGTCATCTGACTGACGCCAAGCCCAGATGACCAGCATTTTTCACATCCCGCTAACTGATTCTTCCCTTTCCTCATTTATTTGTTGGCAACAAAAAAGAAAAAGGAACATCATTTCTGTTTCAATTCACACTCAGGATGAACTTTCACCTACTACAATTCTACACACACTAGCAACATCAGACTTGTCTTTTCTTCACAAATTCATTTTGTCTAAGAAAACTAAACTCTTAAACATACATTCAAAAGAAAAAGTTTATCTAGAACTTTCAAACATAAATATTGTTTCAAAACAACAAAATTGGTGTCATTCTTCTCGCTAAATAAATTTACACTTATTAAGACAAACAAGACACTTTTATCTTTTGTTCAAATTTTTTATTCTTTCAGATGTAGTGGGCTTGGTTACACTTGACAGAAAGCCATTTTGCGAGCATTGCAGACACTCCTTACTGTCTTTATAATGTATATAACCCTCTCTTCATAATCTAATAACTCTCTCTCTCTCACAAATATAAGGCTCAATTCAAGTTATAACACTATTCAGAATATCTCCCTCTGTTGTATATCAATAAACAGACAAACACGCATATATATAAAAATATGAGTTATATTTTTATTAATGAACGATGGACCGTGTAGCCTAGTGAACAGAGAGTGAGAGCGCGCTTCCAAGGTTGACGGGGGGGTGTCGTATCTGTTGCTCCTTTGGTCTGGTCTGGCTCTCTGCCTGACTCTGTCTCTCTGCCCAGACTCGTCTGCTGTGAAATCTGTGCCCGAGGTCTTTTTATCTCCAAACCGGTACTTCTGATTTTTGCCTCGCCTACGCACGTCCACGTAATTCTCAGGGACACCTGTTCTGCTTGCCTCTTGTAGCCATTTCCGCTACTGCCGGAAATAAGGTCAAACAAACATCCGTTCCTTTCAATGGCTGGAAAACGCCCCCGCTTGCATCAGCTTCCTTCTTCGGGTGGGGCCAGATTATTATATTACATTCCTTGCCCACCCATTTTCCAAAATGTTTGCCTAAGAACATTTTAAGCGCAACACCCTCACTCTCCTCCCCATGCCACACAAGCCCGACAATAGTATAAAACATGTGTCGAAACAAACAAAACAAAAAAAAATATATAGGGGAGCCTATATCGGCAACCCAACAATGTTCGTATCCATCTTGAAAATTGTTCTACCAGCTCGATGTTTCATTGTTCTTTTTTTTTTTTCTTTCTTTTTTTCCTCCTTTTTTTTTTTTTTTTTATATCCATTTTCACAGAATTGGGCAAAGTTCTTAAAAATGTTCATTTTCATTCTCGACTCTGTCCATAAGCGTAGACTCCTCGATGCATAACCCACATGATTATAGGCGGTAACCGCGCCCAAGTTTCTAAACTAACATCGAGTAAATGACCTTTGACCAACACCATGCTTGCTTCTGCTCGAGTTTATTGTTACACATGTAACCTCATTTAATTTAATTTAATTTCAAACATACTATGTTTGAACACAGAAAAAATGGCCATTTCTGCTGTACATAACATTCATAGTCTGACCAAGAAATGTTCAATAGAAAATGAAGAAAATTACCCTGATTCCAACGTTAATCCGCATGCAATTTACTTGTGGAGGATATTAATTTAGTCTAAAAAAAAATGGACCCGTGACTTGTAGTTCCTTAGTTTGTACAATGCTTTCCATTCCCTGAACTACTTCCTCTGGATTCGAAACCAAGCATATCTGATTTGTTAACATCTCTCTGTTTAACGCAGAGTGTTGAACGCCCGTTGACCCCGGAGTACTATTCACAGCGGATAACTCAATTTCCTTTTCCGAAGCACTGTTGCTTCTTTTACACTTAAAAATCCGCTTCCTGGCTATTATTCCCAGGATTATTATTACGCCGACCACGCCAGCAATGACTCCTATCGTCAACTTCTTCGGGAGTTCATCATATCCTTCACTAAATCTCTCCATATCTACCTGTTCCAAGGTATTTACTAGTTTTCAGAAATTAATATATCTTCAAAAGATATTTCCCAAGTCACATAAATGAAAATTCACAGAGGATGTTGAATTGATGGGAACCTGCACAAAAGCATAAAAGTGAAGTACTTTTACGTAAATAAAAATAAGTTTTAGATTTTAATTTAATTTTCCCAAATCTCCCCAAATAATCCGATTCCACCATATTGATAACAAAATATCTTTTCAATATCTGACTCATATCGCGAAACACTGAGATGCAGGTGAATGTTTTAAGAATATATATAATCGGTGTATTCGCAAAGAAATAACCAAACAATGCAGTTGTTTTCAAGCAACGATGTTGAGATATATTTATAATTGGCGATTTTGTTGGCTGTTGTTAACTGCATAATTAAAATTACACTTTAAAACTCTCGATAACATTTAAGTCATTTCTATGCTGTAGAAATGTCATGCAAAACACAAACATTTTTAAATTTTGACAATATCTGTGTAAAGATTACAAATTGACGTTTACGAACAAATTCTGTTGACGAGATCAAAATTAAAGAACCCTTTCGTTTCTCTGATTTTCCTATTGTGGTAGCATTCAGCTACATTTATAATTTGTTAATGTTTACCAATTTTGATTTAGTTCATGCAATACAAGGCCAAATGGAGAAAATGGAGAGGGTCATTTTACGCTAATACTCCAATTGGGGAAAGTTTGTGTACGTAGAACATCGATTGTTTTTTTTTTTTTTTAATTCGGCTCGAGTACTGGTCAGAAAAACTCAACTATTTCAACCATACAACTGACCTTCATAATCACATTGAGAATAGTTGTTCGTCAATATTTCTATCGGGTTGTCTGGAAAGTTCATGCCGCTTTTTAAGTAAAATTAAGACACAAACCAAAATTATTTCATTAATTATTTATTCTACGAAATATTAACTATTTTCTTGCACAAACCAAAGAAAACATTGTTATCAACAAGTTAATCCAATTATCCACTCTAACTCACTTCACATATATGGTAAAATATTAACAAAAAAAGAAAAAACAAATCACCAACTCAGATGCCCTACACCTACAGACACGCAAATATTTCAACTTTCTTCCTCCCCGTCAACTTTAACACCCCACTCCTCCCCGTCAACCCCAAACCTAATGCGCTACTCCCTACATGTAGTCTGTTTCACCACCTCCGTTCCACCGAACAATCCATATTTCTCATTTCTACGGTCAGATCGGCAAAAGTATGCTGTCCCATTTTTTTTTTTTTTAACGAGACCTACTATAAACACGAGCAGAGAACACACACACTATCACATCAAAGAGTCACTTACCTTTCGTTGATGGCTATGGTCTATATTCGTCTGCTGCCTCTATTTTCGTCTTCTTTCTATCTGGTGGCAGTAATTCTGTTGCCGTGGTAAACCAGTTCGTATCAATCTGTTTAGTTGTTTCAAAACAGCAAGTCACTAGCACCAAAACGTATAAGTCTGTTGTATATCAATAAACAGACAAACACGCATATATATAAAAATATGAGTTATATTTTTATTAATGAACGATGGACCGTGTAGCCTAGTGAACAGTGAGTGAGAGCGCGCTTCCAAGGTTGACGGGGGGGGGTGTCGTATCTGTTGCTCCTTTGGTCTGGTCTGGCTCTCTGCCTGACTCTGTCTATCTGCCCAGACTCGTCTGCTGTGAAATCCGTGCCCGAGGTCTTTTTATCTCCAAACCGGTACTTCCGATTTTTGCCTCGCCTACGCACGTCCACGTAATTCTCAGGGACACCTGTTCTGCTTGCCTCTTGTAGCCATTTCCGCTACTGCCGGAAATAAGGTCAAACAAACATCCATTCCTTTCAACGGCCGGAAAACGCCCCCGCTTGCATCAGCTTCCTTCTTCGGGTGGGGCCAGATTATTATATTACACCTCTTCATAATGTAATCACTCTCTCTCTCTAGAATATAAAGTTTTTTTTCACAAGATAATAACAGGGTGTTTCTCTCTCACAAATATAACACTCTCTTCATAATTTAATCACTGTCTTTCAAATATAACTCTATCTTCATAATTCAATTACTCTCTCATTCAAATACAATTCTCTCTTCCTAATATAACTCTCTCTTCATAATGTACTAATGCTGTATTTTGATTATAAATATCTCCTCATAAAGCAATTACTCTCTTTTTCAAATATAACTCTCTCTATAATTCAAGCTCCTTAATGTAATAATTCTCCCTCTCTTTCTCCTATATGTAAAAACTGATTTTAAAACATAACTCTGTCTTCATAATTTAATAATACTCTTAATTTAATAACTCTCTTCATAATGTAGTAACTCTCTCTTTCTTGAATTCATTTTTGTTTATGTAAACACCCCACCTCTCTCTCTCTCTCTCTTTCCCTTATGTAACAAGTTTCTCTTTTTAAAATGAAAAATTCTCACTTTTTTACTCTCTTTCTGGCTCTCTCTAGAATATAAGTCCCTCATAAATATGTAAAAGCTCTCTCACTCAAATATACACATCTTCATAATATAATAACTCTCTCTCTCTCTCTCAACTATAACTCTCTCTTCATAATGTAATATGTCACTCTTTTTCAAATATAACTCTCTCTTTATAATGTAATAACTCTCTATAATTCAAACACCTCATTGTAATAACTCTCTCTCTCTTTCTCCCTTTTGTAAAAACTAATTTTAAAACATAAATTTCTCTACATAATCTTGTGACACTATTTTCTTAATTTAATAACTCTCTCTCTCTCTTTTTAATGTATTCTCTCTTTCTTTAATTCACTCTCCTCTATGTAATAACACTCTCTTCATCTCTCTCTGTTCCTTAAATAACAAGTCTCTCTTTTTATTACAACTTTCACTTCATAACAACTCTTTCTCTTTCTCTCTCTCTCTATAATGTAATAACTCCCTCTCTCTTATGCAAAAACACATTTTAAAAAAAATAACCCTCTCCATAATTTAATAACTCTCTCATCCTAATGTAATAACTCTCTCTCTCTCTGTCCCTCATGTAACAAATCTTTCTTTTTAATATAACTGCCTTTTCTTTCTTTATAAAGTAACAACAGTCTGTCTCTATCTCTCTCTAGAATATAACTCACACTTCCTAACCATTCCTTTTTCATAATTCAATAACTGTCTCTTTAGAATATCATGCCCTTGTCAATATGTAATAACTCTCTCTCTCTCTCTCTCTCTCTCTCTCTCTCTCTCTCTCAAATATAACTGACTTTATAATGTAATAATTCTCTCTCTGAAATATAACACTCTCTTCATAATGTAATAACTCACTCCAGAATATAACACCCCTGTCAAAATGTAATAACTTTCACTTCATAATGTAATAACTGTTGCTTTTTCTCTTTCTGAAATATAACTCTCTCTTCATAATGTAATCTTTCTCTCTCTAGAATATAACTCTCTCTTCATAATGTAATCTTTCTCTCTCTAGAATATAACTCTCTCTTCATAATGTAATCTTTCTCTCTCTAGAATATAACTCTTTCTTCATAATGTAATAACTCCCTTTATAATTCAAACTCTTTATTGAAATAACTATCTCCCTTATCTAAAAATTCATTTTAAAATATAACTCTCTCTTCATAATCTAATAACACTTTTTTCTTAATTCATAAATTCTCTCTTCATAATATAACTCTCTCTTTCTTTTATTCACTTTCCTTCATATAAGAATTCTCTCTCTCTCTCTCTCTCTCTCTGTCCCTTATGTAACAACTCTTATCTTTTTAATATAAATCTCAATTCCTCACAACTCTTTCTTCATAATATTACTTTCTCTTTCTCTTTAACTAGAATATAACTTTCTCTTTATAATGTAATAACTCTCTCTCTCTCTTTCAAGAATCTAACTCTTACTTCATAATGTTATAACCTTCTCTTTATAATTTAATAACTCTCTCTATAATTCACACTCCTTAATATAATAACTCTCTCTCTCTCTCCCTTATGTAAAACCTCATTTTAAAAAAGGACTCTCTTTATAGTTAAATAACACTCTCTTCGTAATATAGTAACTCTCTCTTTCTTTAATTAATTTCTCTTAGTGTAATAACTCTCTCACTCTGTCCCTTATTTAAGAACTCTCTCTTTTTAACATAATTTTCACTTCCTAACAACTATTTCTTCGTAATGTAATAACGTGCTCTCTCAAATATAACTTTCTCTTCATAATGTCATAATTCTCTCTCTCAAATATAACTCTCTCTTCATAATGTCATAATTCTCTCTCTCAAATATAACTTTCTCTTCATAATGTCATAACTCTCTCTATAATTCGCACTCTTTATTGTAATTTACTCTCTCTCTCACTTATGTAAAAATTCAAAATAACTCTTTTTTTATGATCTAATAATACTCATTTCCTAATTTATAAATTCTCTCATCATAATATAGTAACTCCCTCTTTCTTTGATTCACTTTCGTTAATATAAAAACTCTCACTTTTTGCATTCAAATTTTATTTTTAGCTGCAATATTTTAAGTAAGAAATTTCTTATTTTTTACTTCCTTAGAATATCTTGTTCTTTACTTTTCCAGGTTTAATACAATCTTAAGAATATTATTTTTCCATGTAATCCATGATTTTTCTAGGCATTGCTATTAATTTAATATAAATTTAATGCTGAAAATCACATTCAAAAATATTAAAAAGAAAAAATTTATATGCAATTGATTAAAAAATAAAAAAAATTGATTATATAATTAAAATTCTGATAATCAAAGTTTGATTGATGAAAATGATAAATGATATCATCAGAATTTAAATGTTGAAAACTACATGAAAATATATTAAACAGAAAAAAGTTATAAAAAATAAGATTTATTATTAGAAGCGTTAGTCACTCATGTTGGTTGGTTGTTTTGTTTTATGGCATATCAACCTTGGCAGGTCATTTATTGCCAACTAAATTTTTTTTATTTATTTATTGCTGGTAATACTTTTTTCTTTCAACAATTTATTGTTGTTTTTTTATATAAGTTTTTGTGTCTAGTAATACTTTTTCTTTTTGAGTATCAAGATTCATTGGGATTTGTTTTTTAAGGGCAGGGTCCCCAAGTTCTACCCTGTTATTTAACCCATAACTGGAGGGAAGGGACAGATTAATACCTTTCCCAGGGGTACCAGTGCTTAAGTGAATGCAGGGTATTCAACTGGAATTCGAACTCGGTTCACCGATTTCCCTTTTTGAGCCGATATCCACTGCACCACAACGCATATCCGTCACTAAACACTTACAGCACCTGGTATTCCCAAGCGGTCACCCATCTAAGTAGCGACCAGGCTCAACGTTGCTTAACTTTGGTGATCGAGCAAGAACCGGTGTATTCAATGTGATATGGCTGTAAGCCTCATTCACTTATGTACTTATGTTGTTAGTCTCCCTTTTCAGACATCATATATTTTGATGTAACTTTTTTTCTACTGAACCAAAATTCAAACATTTTTTTTTTCAAAATGTAGCTAAGGAGGTGTCCTATCTAATTCTGTAAACTGTTTGAAATTTGGGGGGAGAACTGAATTAGTGGTGAAGCTTGAAAGTTGCCTCAATGTCGGACTTAAGAATATATTCAACCACTGTCATGCTTAAATGATAACTCTCTTTTTCTCTCTCTGTCTTCATGATATAAAAAATTCTCTAAAATATATATCTCTCTCTCACTCTCTAGAATATAACTCTCACTTCATAATGTTATAACCCTCACTTTATAATGTTATAACTCTCTCTATAATTCACACTCTTTGATGTAATAACTCTTTCTCTCTCCCTTATGTAAAAATCTCATTTTAAAAAATCACCCACTCTTTATAATCTAATAACATTCTCTTTCAAATTAAATAACACTCTTTTCATAATATAGTAACTGTCTTTTCTTTAATTAATTTTCCTTCATGCAATAACTCTCTCTTTCTCTCTCTTTTTAATATAACTTTCACTTCCTAACAACTCTCTCTTCATAATGTAATAATTCTCTCTTTCTCAAATATATTTCTCTTTTCATAATTTAATAACTCTCTCTTTTTCAAATATAACTCTTACTTCATAATTTAATAACTCTCTCTCTCTCTCTCTAAAATATAACTTTCTCTCTCTGAAATATAACTCTCTCTTCATAATGTCATAACTCTCTCTCTCAAATATAACTCTTCTTAATGTAATAACTTTCTCTCCCTCTCTCTGTCTCTCTCTCTCTCTCTCAAATATAACTTTTTATTAACAACTTGTAAAATGTAATTAAATCATATTTTCTTTTCTATTCCAATTACAGAAGTTCCTATGTAGAAAGTGCATAAGTCCTAGTTTTATTTTCTCTGCCCTCAACAAAACATTTCTTTGTCAAACTTTAACACAGATTCCCAAATGTATCATAATACACTGTATATCATTATCAGTTTTTCTTGTCAAAAGCCAGAAAGTAAAAACAAAAACCTACAATAGGTCAAAAGTTGAGATTAATGTTTTTCTTGAAGTAAATCAGTCAAGATGTTTTGTATATAAACAATTGACAAGTAAAAACATGTTTGTTGATGCATATCATCAAGTATCTTTGGAGGTCAGATTAAAAAAAATTCACTTAAGTGTATTGAAAAGAAACTAAAGCAGAATTTCTATGTGTGTCACCTGATGATGATAAATGTTTTGTAAATATATTTATATTATATATTTAGATAAAGAATATTAGGCAGGAAAGTTTAAAACTATATTTGTACTTACAAGTATAAGATTTGGATCAGGTTTTACAGTTAAAAAAGGTGAGGCAGTCAAAAATAACTAATATATTTGCATACGAGGTGCTGACCTATAATAGTAACAAAATAGTAGTAAATAGAAATCACTTAAAAAAAGAAAGGCAAGAAGTAACACTTAAATTCAGGAATAAAATATTTTTGGGACTCTTGGATCTTCATGTCAAAAAAAAAAAACAGTGTGTCAAAAGGACGGCTTTTTCTTTGACATTGCCATTATTTTAACTACCATAACTTCACAACAATATTTATTGTTTTAAAAAGCAATGATTAGAATTGTAATAAAACCCAAACATGTTAAAGTAAATTAATGTATTTCTTTTGTTCTTAAGAATTTAAAAGACAAATATTAAAAACAATTTGCATATTAATTGTTTATTTAGATAATTTATTGACTATATAATTTATTGGAATAATTGGCAAAGCATCGGTTAATTGCCAATAAATTCAAATTTATAAGCTGGTAAAAAATAAGGATTTAGAGTTGCTTCATCTATTATCATAATCAAGTAAAATTTTATGATTTATGAATAACAAATAGTTATCACATTTAAGTGTTTACAAGTTGCTGAATGACAGATATTGAATTGTATTAGTATAAATGGTATTAAATTTTAGAATAATACAAATATAAATATTTCTCATCAATAAACAATGTAATAAATAAAACAAAACAATAGCGATGCCAACACATGTCCATGTATTTACAGCAGAATAAAAAAAACAACATGCAGCCACACTGTTCAAGTTAAAAGGAATAAAGAAGTAAAGCAAATTGCAAGCATATGTGCAATTTTTGCCTTTCACAGAAATTTGAAAGTGAGCAGATAAAGATGAAACAATGAAATTTGCCAGTCTATGTGCAATTTTTGCCTTTCACAGAAATTTGAAAGTGAGCAGATAAAGACGAAACAATGAAATTTGCCAGTCTATGTGCAATTTTTGCCTTTCACAGAAATTTGAAAGTGAGCAGATAAAGACGAAACAATGAAATTTGCCAGTCTATGTGCAATTTTTGCCTTTCACAGAAATTTGAAAGTGAGCAGATAAAGATGAAACAATGAAATTTGCCAGTCTATGTGCAATTTTTGCCTTTCACAGAAATTTGAAAGTGAGCAGATAAAGATGAAACAATGAAATTTGCCAGTCTATGTGCAATTTTTGCCTTTCACAGAAATTTGAAAGTGAGCAGATAAAGACGAAACAATGAAATTTGCCAGTCTATGTGCAATTTTTGCCTTTCACAGAAATTTGAAAGTGAGCAGATAAAGATGAAACAATGAAATTTGCCAGTCTATGTGCAATTTTTGCCTTTCACAGAAATTTGAAAGTGAGCAGATAAAGACGAAACAATGAAATTTGCCAGTCTATGTGCAATTTTTACCTTTCACAGAAATTTGAAAGTGAGCAGATAAAGATGAAACAATGAAATTTGCCAGTCTATGTGCAATTTTTGCCTTTCACAGAAATTTGAAAGTGAGCAGATAAAGACGAAACAATGAAATTTGCCAGTCTATGTGCAATTTTTGCCTTTCACAGAAATTTGAAAGTGAGCAGATAAAGATGAAACAATGAAATTTGCCAGTCTATGTGCAATTTTTGCCTTTCACAGAAATTTGAAAGTGAGCAGATAAAGATGAAACAATGAAATTTGCCAGTCTATGTGCAATTTTTGCCTTTCACAGAAATTTGAAAGTGAGCAGATAAAGACGAAACAATGAAATTTGCCAGTCTATGTGCAATTTTTGCCTTTCACAGAAATTTGAAAGTGAGCAGATAAAGATGAAACAATGAAATTTGCCAGTCTATGTGCAATTTTTGCCTTTCACAGAAATTTGAAAGTGAGCAGATAAAGACGAAACAATGAAATTTGCCAGTCTATGTGCAATTTTTGCCTTTCACAGAAATTTGAAAGTGAGCAGATAAAGACGAAACAATGAAATTTGCCAGTCTATGTGCAATTTTTGCCTTTCACAGAAATTTGAAAGTGAGCAGATAAAGATGAAACAATGAAATTTGCCAGTCTATGTGCAATTTTTGCCTTTCACAGAAATTTGAAAGTGAGCAGATAAAGATGAAACAATGAAATTTGCCAGTCTATGTGCAATTTTTGCCTTTCACAGAAAATACACAGTTAGCAGAGTAAGAAAAAACAATGAAATTTGCAAGCATATGTGAGATTTTTGCCTTCCACAGAAATTAAACATTGAGGGAAAAGAAACAAGGAAATTTCCAAGCTTATGTGAGAGTATTTGCCTTTCACAGAAATTAATCAGTAAGTACAGGAAGAAGAAACAATGAAACTTGCAAACCTGTTTGAATTTTTGATTTTTTACAGAAATTAAACAATGAGCAGAGGAAGCCAAAACAATGAAATTTGTAAGCTTATGTGTGATTTTTGCCTTTCACAGAAATTACACAGCAAACAGCGGAAGAAGAAATTAAACAGCGAGCAGAGGAAGAAGTAACAATGAAATTTGCGAGATTATGTGAGATTTTCCATTTTACAGAATTTAAATCGTGAACAAATTGAAAGAAAACAATGAAATTTGCAATTATATGAGATTTTTGCTTTTTACCAAAATTAAACAGTGAGCAGACGAAGAAAAAACAATGAAATTTGCAAGCCTATGTGAGATTTTAGCCTTTCACAGAAATTAAACCATGTGCTGAGGAAAAAGAAACGACGAGATTTGCGAGATTATGTGAGATTTTAGCATTTCACAAAAATCAACTAGTGTGTAGAGAAAGAAGAAAAAAAAGAATGTTTTAAGACTACGTTGAAAAAAATTTACAAGCCTATGTTTTGAAAAAATCCAAAGCAACAGTATATTGATGGAGGTTCAATTTCATTAGTCAGATACTTATCATGTGTAATGAAGCAATAGGTGAACATATCTAAACTTATTTATAAATGGAACTTTGTGTGTGTGTGTGTGTGTGTATCCGTTACCTATAGACACTGAAACGGCTGAACCGATTTCCTTGAAAATTTACACAGTTGTACTATGAGCATCTGCGAGTGTTCTTAGCTAGGTTTTGTGTTGAGGTACCCCTGATAAATATCAAAAATCAATAATCGAAAAAATCGGGTTTTAGAAGGAGTGGTCCAATTTTAATCAAATTAGATATACTCATAGGCAAAGACATAAGAAACGATATTCAGAAGTTTCAAGGTTGCAGTTCTAACAATAGTGCAGAAAATTGATAATATATATATATAAAAGGCAAGATACCGGGTCTGATCAAAATCAGTTTTTCAGCGCTTTTATTTTAGTTTTTACTTCGGGTTTGGCTCTAAGTAGATATAGTTGTAGTTCTTAGCCTCAGCCATGATACCATTTACTCAGAGGACTTATTTAGCCTTCAAAATTCAGTTTACGACGAAAAAAACTTATTTGATATCGATACCAGGAAATCAAAATTTCACTTACATCCATTCCTTTTTCTTTCAGTCTACGCTTTTGCTTTAACTGGAAACAACTATTGCTTTTTTAGTCTTTCATGCCAACATCCAAAGAGTCTGAGCTCCAGGACCATGGATTAGTTTTAAAGCTTTCATTACACCCGAGCAATGCCGGGCTATACTGCTAGTATATAAAAAAACTACATATTCAATTTAAATTTTTAAAAATCCTTGATAATTGCTAATATGTCTAGAAAAAAAAATATTTGTATGAATGTAAGAAGATCAAAATATCTTGTATAAAAGAGGGGTTGCCTCCCAAATACACTATACAGATATATATATATATATATATAGTTACGTGAATTAATAATTATGCATATGAGGGTACACACATGTATAATTATTATTGAGGTGTTAAGAAAACAGTGCTCAATGTAGTATGAACTGAGCTATTTTATATATATTAATAAATATACATATTGTCCTATGTTGATGGCACAATTTGGAGTTTAATGAATTATGCAATCATCAGAAAACTGAAAGTTTAATAGATCTGAATTTAAGTTTACTCAATGTTCATGGGAATTCCAGCTTAAAAAGTTAATTTACTGCTTTTTTTTAAAACACAAACAAACGTCATAACAATAATCAATAATAAAGTTAACAATCAACCCATAAAATAGTCACAAAACTGCAATTGGATTCTCAGTTATTTCCATTCAATAATAATTTTAAACATAACCATTAGCACTACTCAATAACAATTACTTAATAGTTCTGTCTACCTAATTTCACTAAGAAGTCTTTGAATCAACTCATAGAATGGTTTTCAGGAACTTTTCAAAGATGTCATACACTGGGATCCCCTCCTTGGGACAATAACACTAGCAAGTCACATTCCGGAAACATTAACTGCAGTAAGATTCAAATCTGAGTCTCATGTTTGGAAAGCAAACTGTCTAACCACTCAGCCACACACACCCATATATAGTTGCAATGACTGAAAGAATGCACTACAAGAATATTTTATCTTCAGCAGGTGCTCCACTGTTGTGGCCTTGTACCAGACTAGATTAAATCAATATCTACTAAAAGCCTTTTAAGAAACTTTTGTGTCTTCTTTTCTGGATCATATTTTGTTAAGGCACCTCTTTTTTACTTTGGTACTTTGACCTTTTTACTTATAAGTTCTCATTCTAAAAAAAGACCCCCCCTCCAAAAAAAATTCCAAACTAATTATTAAGGTACTAATACTGCCAGAATCTGTTGTTATATCTCATGCATATTTCATTTCCCAACTAGAAAGACAAAGTTCACATTCGACCACTGCATGACTCTATTACATTTTATATTAACCAGCTTGTCTTTTGCATGGCGTATCAAAGAAAACAGCTGAGATCGATGAGTTTATTAAATATGAATGCCTGTCAGTGTCTGTCTGTGCGTGTTTGAGCAGATAAAACATGAGGGAGAAAGAGATAGAGGAAAATATTTTTATTTAGTTTAGTCGAATACAAGGATCACATCATACCATTTTTTCAAGTTGGAGACAGCTTGCTTGCCTTGAAAATCAGCATTTAAAATTTCAGATTTCACATCAGTTTTGACATCAACTAATGGCACTAATGGAAAATATATAACTACTTAAGTATCAAACACTAGATTTTCTACTCATTTATTTTATATTTGATTTTGTGTCAGTCAAACTTAGTAACTTTTTCTCTTCTCTCTCTCTCTCTCTCTTGTATATATATATATATATATATATATATATATATATACCATGTTCTTTTATATAATTCATGTGTTGATTGTCAATTTTAAAAGTTTGTTATGATAAAAATGAAAATGAGGGAAAATAGATTCATTTTTATCATATGATGCTATTTTATTTCCAGAAAGGAAAAAAAAAGCTGTAGAAACTGCAAAAAAGGTTATGTGTTTCTTTTTATGGAGATGGTGCCATAGCTGAGATAACTATTCAGAAGTGGTTTACTAAGTTCAGAAGTGGAAATTTTTATCTGGAAGACCAAAAGTGTTCTAGAAGTCATTGATGATGACTGAATTGAAATGCTGATTAAGATTAATCCAAGTCAAACAACACAAGACATTGCAGAAGTACTCCACATATATCATATAAATGTTGTAAAGCATTTGAAAACATTTGGATATGTGAATAGCTACAATGTTTCAGTGTCTGATAAATTAATGAAAAAAATTTAATGGACATCATTTCAATTTTCAATTGTTTGCTGAAACACAACACAAATGACACATTTAAAAAAAACAATCACAGATCTATGCAAAATGGATTGAAAGAAAGTGATGCTACACATTTGGTGGGATTGCAAGAGCCTTACATATTTTGACTTCATTCTTTCTGCAAAATCGGATCATTGAATTCAGATAAGTACTATTTTCAACTAGATGAATTGAAGGCAGCAAACACTGTAAGGTGTGTCTGGAAATGGCCAATCTTCTACTATCAGTACACACATCTCTTTGCACACCGGAAAGAAATTGGCATAGCTTGGCTGGAATGTCCTATTAAACCAGTGTAATATATTACCTTGATTATTTGTCTATACTTCTGAGATGAGGTAGTAATTCATTATTTACATTGTTTGGACTATTGTTCTCACATTTATTGCCAATTTTACAACATTTCAGCCAATGTATGCTCCAGCCTTTTTCATGTGCTAAAAATTTCAAACCAAGTGCTTTATTTTGGTCACTGGTGTATATTATTCTCATTCCATGTGTGATGTCACTTCTGAGAATGAGAACATCATCATCATCATCATCATCATCATACTACCAGCTGACAAAGGCAATGCAACTGTAGTGATGGAAAAAAACAGAATACACTGAGAAACTGGTAGACTCATTAAAAGTGGTAACTATAGCAAGGTAAAGAAAGACCCAGTGTTGAAAACAGAACATTAGCTGTCACAGATCCTAATCAAGAACAAGGATCACTTCCAGCCAAAAATATACTGGCAGTTGTTTCAATGCTACAGCAAGCTACCTCACATGTATGATCCACCTAAGATTCACAAAAGCAGTATTTCACTCAGGCCAATTGTTAACAGCCAAGGCTCGGTGTACCACCTTCTGAGCCACTTTCTTGTAGATATAATTGACCCACTAATAGGAATGTCACTATCATATGTACGAAACTTCACTCATTTTGTAGAAATTACCAAAGCTGCTCCCATCCAATGCAACCAGATGGTGAACCTGGATGTGGTTAGTCTGTTTACCAAGGTACCCACGGTGAAGGCAAATTTAGTAGTCAGGGACAGACTAGCCTTGAACTCTTCCCTAGGAGAACATACCAGTATACCACTAGATAACTTGATGGAGATGCTGACTTTCTGGACACAAACAACATACCTCAAAATGGAATCAGACATATATCGGCAGGATGAAGGCTTAGCATTAGGTTTGCCATTATAATCAACATTGACTAATATATAGATGGAATAATTTCAAGAGATGGCATTAAAATCCACAGCACTAAAGCTGACTCTATGGCTGAGATACATTGATGACACCTTCATACAGAATGAGGTTCTGGCACTAGTGGATTATGTGAACTCAATAAGATCATCGATACAGTTCACAATAGAAAAAGAGAATGACAACAAACAAGCCTTCCTGGATGTACTAATATCTTAAACAGAGAGGGTGTTCAAGACATTTGTATACAGCAAGTCACCAGACAATGCCTCAACTTCAACTCCCACCACCCATACAATGTAAAGAAAGGGTTTGTTCACTGCCTGCAATATCGCACAAAAGTCATAAGTGGCAACCCAGAGACATATGAACAGGAAATGGTCAATATAAGCAGTACCTTACAACATAACAACTACCCAGGGTACATGACAACAGCTCCAACAAACATGGAAGGAAGGATGCATGAGGATAACAACTCTCAGAAAACAGCTTTGGTCTGTCTAACCTTTGTGAAGGGGTTATCAGAGAAAATACAAAGGATCTGTGGTCCATATAACATCAGGATAAGTGGTGCTACATTTCACAGGTACGCCTCCCAAGTAGGACCTCTAGTAGAGAAGAACATAACTAAGGACTGTGTATATCATTTTATGTCACTGTGGAAAAAAATATAAAGGAGAAACAAATTAAGGTAAAATTGAAAGAACATCACAAGGCTGTAATACAAGAGGAGATGAAAAAAATCAGGTATAGATGACCAGATATGAAGGAAGAAAGAGGATCACCATCACCTATAAGATGAAGTCAAAATAATTGATAGATAACACCACTGGAAACTATGTAGACTTAAGAAATTGTTGCATATACTAGGCCACAAAAATCTTCTCAGCCGACCAAGCATAGAAAGGAATACAATATGGGAACTAGCAATACAGAATGCTTATTGATAGAGAACACCAGTGGAAATTATATAAACTTAAGGAATCATTGCATCTGCTAGGCCACAAGAATTTCCTAAGCCGACCAATCATTGAAAGGAATACAATATGGGAACCAGTAATACAGAATGCTTATTGATAGAGAACACCAGTGGAAATTATATAAACTTAAGGAATCAGTGCATCTGCTAGGCCAAAAAAATCTCCTAAGCCAACCAATCATAGAAAGGAATACAATATGGGAACCAGTAATACAGAATGCTTATTGATAGAGAACACCAGTGGAACTTATATAAACTTAAGGAATCAGCACATATGCTAGGCCACAAAAATCTCCTAAGCCAAACAATCATAGAAAGGAATACAATATGGGAACCAGTAATACAGAATGCTTATTGATAGAGAACACCAGTGGAAATTATATAAACTTAAGGAATCAGTGCATCTGCTAGGCCAAAAAAAATCTCCTAAGCCGACCAGTCATAGAAAGGAATACAATATGGGAACCAGTAATACAGAATGCTTATTGATAGAGAACACCAGTGGAAATTATATAAACTTAAGGAATCAGTGCATCTGCTAGGCCAAAGAAAATCTCCTAAGCCAACCAATCATAGAAAGGAATACAATATGGGAACCAGTAATACAGAATGCTTATTGATAGAGAACACCAGTGGAAATTATATAAACTTAAGGAATCAGTGCATCTGCTAGGCCAAAAAAAATCTCCTAAGCCGACCAATCATAGAAAGGAATACAATATGGGAACCAGTAATACAGAATGCTTATTGATAGAGAACACCAGTGGAAATTATATAAACTTAAGGAATCAGTGCATCTGCTAGGCCAAAAAAAATCTCCTAAGCCAACCAATCATAGAAAGGAATACAATATGGGAACCAGTAATACAGAATGCTTATTGATAGAGAACACCAGTGGAAACTATACAAACTTAAGGAATCAGTGCATCTGCTAGGCCATAAGAATTTCCTAAGCCGACCAATCATTGAAAGGAATACAATATGGGAACCAGTAATACAGAATGCTTATTGATAGAGAACACCAGTGGAAACTATATAAACTTAAGGAATCATTGTATCTGCTAGGCCAAAAAAAAATCTCCTAAGCTGGTCAAGCATAGAAATGAATACAATATGGGAACCAGTAATACGGAATGCTAAAGAAAAAATTGCAATATGAGCTCTGGTACAAAATAGTTAATGAGACATTAGATTTATAAGTCTCAGAAACTTATACATTGAATTCTCAAGGACAGATGGCCCTGTGGATAAAGAGGTTGGTTTGTTCCAACAACTTTGGATTAATTTATGTATTATATATTTTGAATAACATAAGTTCATCGGTTTAATCATTTTCTTTTAATTTTTTAATCGTTTTGTTGTCATGCATCTTGGCTTGGGAAAGGCATATATCTCCATCCCTGAAAGAGTTACTAAAAGTTTTCCTTTTGTCATTAATAAATCGTTTTCACCATTTATTTTAACATATCACCTGAAGATGAACAGTTCAGTTTTGTGTTGTGATATTATGCTTTTATAAACCATTGTAATAACAAAACTACTATATATATATATATATATTCGTATGTATGTATATTGACATTATTCGCACCTATATATATATATTTATTTCCAAATAAATAAGAATAAAGAAAATAATTACAATGCTCAAAAGTTTAAATTTAAAACAGTGCTCAATATAAAAATAGAGCAATGAATATTTATTATTAATTATTACTTTAGAACATGTACAAACTACAAACTACTACAAAATTGTACAATTTGCTTTAACATTGAAAAAACAATCAATGTACAATTTTGTAGTAGTTTGAAGCTTGTACAAATTCTAAAGTAATAATTAATAAATATGAATATATATGTATGAGATAAATTTATGGCTTGGAATCCATTAGTCAGATACATGTCACGTGTGATAAAGCAATGGATGAATATTAAATGTAGAAGAAAAAACTTATGTCTGTTTAACTGTGTGTGCCAATGTGTCTTTTTAAATAAAATAAGAGAAATTAGTTATGAATGTATGCGTTGAGAGAAATTATGTGTGAATTTGTGCATTTATGAGTCAGTAAAGAGGTATACATTGTCAAATGATGGAACAATTTTCTATTCTAAAAATCGTGACAATCATGTATGAATCATAAGCAAAATATATTTACATTTAAAATTCTAGTGAAGATAATGTATAAAAGTATTAAGCAAACTTTTTATAAATTAAAAGTAATTTTTTTAAAAATAATGTTAACGGTTAGAATCTTTCAATAAAATAATAAAATACTGAATAACTAGGTATTAAAATTATAATAACATACATAAATATAAATTACCATACTAAATCATTGCAATATTACAATTAATCAGAATAAATGATATACCATAATAAATAATAAAATCAATGGTGATAATAATAATAATAATAATAATGGTAATAATAAAAAGAATAATGATAATAATAAATAATTATAAATTAAATATAAGGATAGTAAGAAAAAATAGGTAATAAATAGGGGAAATAGGAAAAATAGGGAGAAAACAAATAAATTAAGGGATCTGCTTCAGAAGGGGAAAACAATATTACATTGTTAAGAAAACAAAGAACTATCTATAACTTATTTAATAATATCTGTTGGTATTTTAGATTTATGAATTATGTATTTGTGAAAAAATTGTAAGTAATGTAATGTTTTAATTGTGTATGGTTCGTAGTAATGCTATTAATGTTTTCAAAGTACTTCCTTCTTAAAGGGTCATGTTCTTTTTAATTAAACTGACATTTGAGAAATCAAAATTGTGTCCTGTGTTATTTTGATGTAGTACCAGAGAGTTGGAACATATGTCCAAGCGTAAGTCTCTTTTATGTTCATAAATCTGTGCTTTTAGATTTCGTGATGTTTCCCCAAAGTATACGATATTTCACTGTAAACACTGAATTTTATAAATCTCGGCATTCAAATTGATGCTTGGTGTCTTTTTTAATCTGACAATATCACCAATAGTTTTGGAGGTGGTGGTAACAATTCTGGTATTTGGGATTGTTAATTTGTTGGAGAGTTCATATGAAAAGTTGTTGGAAGGTAGTATTATAAAATTTGTGTGATTTTTGTAGGTATTTGTTTTTTGGTTTTGCGTATTTTATAAGCATGTTTTTTGGCATTGAGGATGAAATAATGTGGGCAGTGGAGAAGTTTAAATGTTTGTTCAATATATTTGTCTTCTTCAGATAAATAATTATGGCTGCATATTCTGAGGGCTCTAAGGTAGAAACCTATAATTAAACCAGATTTAATTCTTTGGTTGTGGTGAGAATAGAAATTAATAAGATAGTTTTTGTTGGTAGGTTTACGGTAAACTTTAAATTCCAATTTATCATTATTACACATTAATAAAATATCAAGGAACGGTAAAGAATTGTTAGTTTCAATTTTATATGTGAATTCAATGGTAGGTTCCAACTTATTGAGTTTTATGACTAAGTTTGATAGGTTGGTGTCATGGGGTAAAATAATAGAATGTCATCTATATATCTTAAATGTTAGGTATAATATGTTTAAAGGAACTGGATTCTAAGAGCTAGAAATAGTCAAGCAAGAACATCACTAATAGGAGATCCCATGGGTAAACCAAATTTTTGTTTATAAAACGTGTTGTTAAAAGAGAAATAACAACGGTTAGTGATTAATGTGTATATTTTCATGATTTTTTGGGATAGGTAGAGGGAGCTTTACTTTGGATTTTTTTTTTGCGATGGTTTCTAAGAATGTTTAGACATTTTTTAACAGGTATGTTAGTATAGAGTGATTTTATATCCACACATAGATAAGTTAGTCATAGTAATATTTCTAATCTTATGGAGTAAGTCGGCTGAGTGTTTGATATTTGTAGTGCTAATGGTGTCTAGGATGGTGTAAGTATATCAGTGATAGCTTTAGCTAATTTATGGAAAGCACTGTTGATACCAGGTATAATAGGTCTAATGGGAATGTTTGGTTTATGAGTTTTGGGTAAGACATATATCTGTGGGTATAGTGGGGTGATATTCTAGTAATTTGGACCAAGACTTCTTTTCATTTTTTAATAGTTTTTTTTACTGTTTTGTTGAAATGTTGTATTTCAGTGTTTATTATTTGTTCAGTGGTTTGTATATAGGTGTTGTCATTATTTAAAAGGGATTCTAATTTTTCAATGTAGACGTCCGTGTCCTTTATAACTATACTTCCTCCTTTATCAGATTTGGTTATAATTATATTTTTGTTTTTTGACAAATTATTTAATGCCCATATGTATCTCCTGGGTAGTGTGGTTTCATTGTTATTGGTGAGGGTTGTTGCTAATATACCATGGACAAAACTTTTTTCATAATCCATGTGGTTGAAATTATGGTTTTTAATTAAGGTGATGATGGTATTGTATTTCTTTAGTCCTGTGGCAAATTTTAGACCTAGGCTTAAAGCCTAAGTTTCAATTGTAGATAGTTTGTATTTGGAGATATTTTGGATGAGATTAGGAATACCGATCTCTTTCCATCTGCTATTGGTGCATGGATTTTGAAGTTCAAGTTTTAAACAGTTTTGTTGATTGTTATTTACATGCGATAATGTCTGTCGCAAAATTTCAGCTTGAGAAGTAGAGAGGATGTTTTTATACGTAACATTTTTCCAAAAGATGTGGCTTGGGGGTTAGTGAGTTTTTTTTCATGTTTGAGCTTCTCTGTAAATGTGAAGAGGTAGTCATGGATATGTTTGGGAAAAATGTCCTTAGTACTGTGTTTTAAAGGTGCTTTTAGGGACAACTTTTTCAGCAATGCAATTGTAAAAGAAATTCCTTCTGTTATGTAGTGAGTAAACAGATAGGAGAAGTTTTTTGTAAGTGAGAAGGTCATGAAATTTCTGTCTCATTGGAATGATTTCCATTTTCAGGTAAAATTAGTTAAATATATGGATTGGAAGCCGACAAGATAAATAAAATAAGTAAAGAACAATTAGGAAAAAAGTGTCTTTAAGCTAACATGTTTCACTTATAACAAGCTTCTTCAGAGATTTATTAAAGACAAATGATTTAAAAATCCGAGAGACAGTATGTTCATTGAAGTATAGTTTCATTAGTCAGATACATGTCACGTGTGATAAAGCAATGGATGAATATTAAATGTAGAAGAAAAAACTTATGTCTGTTTAACTGTGTGTGCCAATGTGTCTTTTTAAATAAAATAAGAGAAATCAGTTATGAATGTATGTGTTGAGAGAAATCATCTGTGAATATGTGCATTTATGAGTCAGTAAAGAGATATGCATTGTCATATGATGGAACAATTTTCTATTCTAAAAGACGTGAGAGAATCATGCATAAACTGCAAATGAAATATACTTCCATTTAAAATTCTAGTGAAAATAATGTATAAAAGTATTAAGCAAACTTTTTATAAATTAAAAGTAATTTTTTAAAAAATAATGTTAACGGTTAGAATCTTTCAATGAAATAATAAAATACTAAATAACTGTATTAAAATTATTATAATAGCATAATTAAGTGATAATATATAAATAAGAAACATACATATAAATTACCATACTAAATCATTGCAATATTTACAATTAATCTCAATATGTATATTTAATTTGTTTGAACATTATTTTTAATCAATACTTATATTTGAGTAGATATTCTGTTTTTAATTTAATAATTTCTTTATATATATAACTCTACTGGCCTGAATATTTATGAGAAATTTTGTTAGGAAAATGTATGTCATTTGGATTTGAACCTGCAACCCCTAATAACATAGGGGAAGCCATCAATTGAGCTGATGCATCTTAATCACTCAACTGAAAATCATTTCACAGTAAACAAAGCCAAATTAAGCCTTATAAGCTTTGTCTACTGTGAAATCCTTAATGGTCAATCTGTTAAGATGCATCAGATCAATTGATTGTGTCTCCTATATTGTGAGTAGTCGTAAGTTCAAATCCTACCAAATAGCACATAGTTTCCTAACAAAATTTCTCATAAATATACAAACCAGTAGAGTTATATATATAAATATACTGTTTAGCTAAAAACAGAATATCTACTCAAATATGAGTATTTAAATTAAAAATAATGTTCAAACAAATAACTTAAATATGTTGGTTGTTAATTCCATTTCATTAATCTCTGGAACTTTTTGTAATATATATATATATATATATATATATATATATATACTTTGGGAAGTTTTTAATGAAATTTCCTCCTTATTTGAGAAGGATTATTTGTAATTTAGAAAGGATGATCAATAAAATTAAGCAGCACAAAATGTCTGTCTTTAATATTTGTCTTAACATTTGCTCACCAATTTTTTTTTTATAATCATATCACCCCAAACAAGTCATTATACTGCCACTGTTGTGCAGGTTGTTACATAGAAGGAAAGTTATGAGAAGGAGTCACAGAATACAGGAGGTGTCAGAAAGCAGGTAGGAGAGGGATAATACTGCAGAAATAAGATGAGAGCATGAGAGAGAGGATGCAAGTTAGTGAAATAGGAGATGACTATTGATATTACATTTAAATTCTTGGAGATTGTAGCTGTCAGGGAAGCAAGTAAATGGAAGGGAATTCCACAGGCGGGAAGTGCGAGAAAAGAAGCTGCTGGTGTAGAATTTGTGTTTACATCTTATTGGTTTCACAGTAAAAGGGTGGGACCTTGTTGCTAATCTTGTGGCTCAAGTAAATTCGTATATAGGTGGCACCAGTCAGCTAAGTTCATCAGAACAGAAGTTCTGAATGTACTTGTAGAAGAGACACAGGGAAACCACATTGCACCAGCGAGAAAGTGACTGTATCTGAGCTGCCAAGTCGAGATCAATCACATTGCAGATTCTCCGTTGAATTTTGTCAAAGACCCCAAGGTGGATAGCAGGAGCACCTGACCAGATATGGCAGCAGTATTCAATGCACGGGCGGATGAAAGATTTGTATATGTGCAGGGTTGTTTCAGCCAGGAAAAATTTCCTGGCCCTGCACAGAGAACTGACCTTCTTAGCAGCAGATTTAGCTATAGATTCTATATAGTCATTCCACTTGAGGCCTGTTGTGAGAGTTAACCTGAGGAGGTGCAGTGTTTTACTTTCAGGGAGACTAGCCTGATCCATGCTAATGGGGGGCAGAAGCGACTGTCTGTGATAGTTAATAGATAGCAATACACACAATGTATAACTTATTCATGATAACCCATTTGAGAATCAAGATAATATTTCAAATCAAAGTGTGTATAAACATATATGAGGGGATGCTGAGTTTTCAGCATGTTTTCAATCCATACTTCCCAGAATATGACCAAATGGATCAAAATATTGAAACAATAGAATTCCTTTCCAATATGGCTTGGAAATATTCAGCTTCCCTTTGTATAATGTCAAACACTTCATGTTGTTTCATATTTTCATGTTTGAGGCTTCCTGAATATGAAACTAAATTAAAAGTAAAATTAATAAAGCTAATAAGTGAAATGAAAGCTTTAAAACTAATCCATGGTCCTGGAGCTCAGACTCTTTGGACGTTGACACGAAAGACTAAAAGGCAATAGTTGTTTCCAGTTAAAGCGAAACAGTAGACTGAAAGAAAAATGAATGTATGTAAGTCAAATTTTGATTTCCTGCTATTGATATCAAATAAGTTTTTTCATCATAGACTGAATTTTGAAGGCTAAATAAGTCCTCTGAGTAAATGGTATCATGGCTGAGACTAAGAACTATAATTATACCTACTTAGAGCCAAACCTGAAGCAAAAACTAAAATAAAAGGGCTGAAAAAATACAGACATACAGGTAAATAAACAGACACACACAAACACCTTGTCTTTTATATATATATATATATATATATATATATATATTATCGATTTTTTGCACTATTGTAAGAACTGCAACCTTGAAACTTCTGAATATCATTTCTTATGTCTTTGTCTATGAGTGTATCAAATTTGATTAAAATTGGACCACTCCTTCTATAACCTAATTTTTTCGATTATCGATTTTTGATATTTATCGGGGGTACCTCGACACAAAATCTAGCTAAGAACACTCGCAGCTGCTTATAGTACAACTGTGTAAATTTTCAAGAAAATCAGTTCTGCCGTTTTGGAGTCTATAGGTAATGAACACACACACAGACACACACACATAGACACAAAGTTTCATTTATAAATAAGTTTAGATAGATATTTTTTTATCTCATGAGATAATGGTATCACAATTCAGTCGTTTGGTGATGAGACTGGCGTGATCACTCCAGGGTGCAGGTTTGGCAGAGAGCATATCGATGACATGCACTGCTCAGATCACATTGGCCCTCCCTTTCAGCTGTACTGACAAAATTCAAAGGAATGCAGGGGCATTATATTTGTGGCAGGTTTGGCTGTAGGAGTTTCTAGAAGTTTGTCAGTGTTGACAGCCAACCGCCTTCAGGGCACCACTTCAGATTTTCTGTCCATAGACTTTTCTATGTTTGGATATAGCCACAAGGCAGGAGAGGTTTAAAAAGTTTTCCCCTTCTTAGATGAACTGCATACCTGAGCTGACAAACTCTATCTACTGAAGGCAACTGGTTATGAGATGCCAGTTATCTGTCTTCAGTCTTTCTCCAGCATAGATGATGCTAAATTGCCCTCTTCCGTTTATGACAACCTATGGAACATATATAATGTACATATATAAACATTAAATATATTATATATTTTAAAAATTCCCCAAAATTAAAATATTTTTTAAAATATATATATATATATATATATATATATATATATAACATTTGTTATGAAATATGATTTCCTCTGTCTAGTGTTAGTCATTAATCACACATATCATATTGTGTCCTTCCCCTTACTGCTTGGGCCCTTATGTAATCCTTATGCCTTAGCTAATTTACATATCACTGCAACATTGGATAAACAAAAACACTGGAAAGCAAGACAAATTATAAAAGACAGAAATATCAAAAAGTTTGATAACTGTAGAAAAAGATGACAGAAAAAAAACTAAGAATATAAATTGAGATTTAAGTCTAAAATACTCAGAGATTATAAAGTCATTATTTAACATACAATAAAAATAATCTTTTTGACAGAACTAAATTCTAAACTATCAATTGAATAAATGAGAGTAGTGTTGTGATGTGAAGTCTAGCAGTAATCCTTCACCTAGCCACTTATTCTCAGTGACTGAGTTATATTGGCTTTCAGCTGCACTTATGCAAATTAGGCATATTAATTTGCCAGTGTTACTACATCTCCCTGAAATGTATTGGTTTTATACCTCTAGTAGTTCTTGTACTTCTTCTCATGATATACTCTCTCTCTCTCTCTCTCTCTCTCTCTCTCTCTCTCTCTGGGAGATCTAGATCTGTCCTGCACCCATCTGTATTGTCTTGCATTACTTGCCCAAACTATCCAACTCATTCTGGCCCTCTTGATCCTGCATTATTTTGTCTTCTGATGTTTCATTCTGTAGCGGTTGTTCTAATGGCTCATTAACGGATGGAATTGTATCCATTTCTTCCTCATTTTGCTCTTCGTATTCACCCTGGCTCCTTATTTGATCTGCACGGGCTAATATACTCTTGCCATTTTCTCTATTTATTATAGTTGTATTGTAGCCTTTTTGTATGATAAATTCTGCCCTTTCTGGATTAGCTTCTTTGTTCTTTTTGTACCACATTTTTTCATTTGTGGAATACGACATAGTTAGTGGAGCTCTAATTTGTCTTCCCATTAAAGCTGATGGGCTTTCTTGTCTTCCAGCGTGTGGTATTGTATGATAGCATAAAAGCAGCCTTGGTAGAAAAACTTCTACTTTTTCTTTTTGCTAAGAGCATGCTTTTAGTCCCTTTTTTATGGTCTGCACCATTCTTTTCACCAACCCATTTGATATGGTTTACATCCTATTTTTTCTAACCATAAATTTAGATCATCATCACAAACTTCTGGTGCATTGTCAGATAACAGGGTTTTTGATATGCCATTTCTGAAAAATATAACCCTTAGGATCTGTTTGATGGTAGAACTTTTCTTGTCTGGCACCCAGATTATTTCAGGCCAGCCTGAAAAAGAGTCTACTAAAATTAATAAGAATCCTACTCCATTAATATATGCATGATCCATATGCACCCTATTCCATGGCTCCACTTCTCTGGATCATGAATGTAGTCTGTGTAAAATTTCTTAATTCTTTACACTTTTTGCACCTTTTTATATAATCTTCGATATCTCTTGAATATCTGGGCTGCCATGCTTCTAATTTTATCCTTTTTTGTGTGGCCACTACTCCACAATGTATATTGTTATGTACACTTTTCATTACCAATTTTCTTTGTGTTTCTGGGGGAACTATCTGATCCCCATTACAAACCACTCCATGTTCTATTGTTAATTTGTACCTTATTTCTTTGTAGGATCTTTCTGCCTTAGAACAATTTCCCCAAGAGTTTTTTTCTCATTCTCGATAATATCCTACTTAGTACTGGATCATGTCTAGTTTCTGCAGCCATTCTATCTAAAGACAAAACATCAGTCTCTACCCAATGTAAGAATGCATCTTCAAATTTTTCTTCTGTTTTATCTTGTTTCCTTGTAAGATCATAATCTTGATAGTGCGTCTACGTGCGGAATTGAATTTCCTTTGACATATTCTATATCAAAGTCAAATGCCATTAATCTGATTGCTCATCTTAGTATCGTCGATGTGGTAACTTTGGGTAATTCTTTCCTTGAGTTGAATATAAACTCTAATGGTCTATGATCATTTCTTAACAGAAATTTTTTTCCAATTAAAATTTGTCAGTCTCTAGTAGTTGTCCATACGATAGCTAATGCTTCTTGCTTTATATTTGAATAATCAAATTCGGTATTCGTCAGTCTTCTTGATAAATACATTATCGGATCTCCTTCTTGTGATGATATTCCCGGATATTGAATGTTCACTTGAAACTGTGGTTAACATCACTTCCTTTTTTGAATCAAACATTTTCACTACTGGTTTTTTTGCCATAATTATTTTTAATTTGTCAAAAACTTTTTGTTGTTCCTCTGACCAAATAAATTCAACATTCTTTTTTCTTAAATTTGCAAATGGTTCAGTCAAGTCCGTGTATTTTGGTAAATATCTCCTGTAAAAATTTACTAATCCCAAAAAAGACTCAAATTCTTTTTTATTTGTAGGTGTCACTACTTTTAGTATTTTTTCTATCAAGGCTTAGTCTGGTGATATACCTTCTTTTGAAATGGAATAACCTAAAAAAGATAGGCTACTATTATTGCTTATGCATTTTTTCTTTCATTTATTGTCATTGCTTATGCATTTTTCTTTCATTTATTGTCATTCATTTTAATTTATTTAAGATTATGTCTGTTTCCTTTTTTAATTCCCTTTCATCAGTGGCTTCTATGCATATATCATCTTGGTAACAAATCATATTTTCCATATTTCCTAAAACCTGTTCAATGACCCTTTAAAATATGGCACTTGCAGTTTTTATTCTATATGGCATTCTTTTCCATCTTAGTAACCCTATTGGCGTATTTATCGTGGTTACTTCTTTGAAGTTATTGTCTATCAGTATTTGGTGGTATGCTGTTTTTAAATCTATTTTTGAAAAAACGCTCATTCCTGCCAGTGCATGCAATGCAACTTCAACTTTCGTTATGGGATAGGAATCTGAACAGATTTTATGATTTATGCCTAATTTTGTAGTCTCCACAAATACGTAAATCACCATCTGTTTTCCTCACTACTATGCTGCCTCCAGGGGGAACATGTTCAAGAAGGTCTTGTTCTGTTAATTTTCATAGTTTTGTTACTACTAATGGCAACAAATGTACTGGTACTTTTCGTGCCTTATAATAAGAAGGGGAGACATTTTCTTTTACTTTTAAACTCGCTTCATACTTTTTTAACTTCCCAGTGTTTTTCATTTTTATCTCATTAATCACTTTAGTAGAATTTATGTTAAGCATGTTGTTTCCAAGAAGTTTGTGGTTCTTTTTACAACTTCTGACAATTATAGCTTTTACTTCAAATTTATCTTCTAACTCCAAGAAACTTTCAAAGTATCCTAAAGTTTTTATGACTGACCTATCAAATTGGTGGAGTTGTAAACTGCTCTTTTGTAAGGGTGGCTTTCCAAGGTGTTCCCAAAAATTTCTTGGTATTAGCGTTTTATCACTCCCAGTATCCATTTGCATATCTAAATTGTAGTCGTTAATTTTAACCTTTAATTCAACATCTTTTTTCTTTTGTTCTATATTCTTGTTTTTTAATGTAAAGATGTCCGTATCAGTTTTATTTTCTTCCACTCTTTCAACATTTTTCTATTTTGCTTTGCATACTGCTTGAAAGTGGGTTTTTTTAAGCAATTATTACAAGTTTTGACAAATGCTGGGCATTTTTCCTTTCTTTATTTGTGATCACGTCCATAATATGAACATTTTCTTATCTTTTTTTACCATGTACGTCTCAGCAAATATTTGTTCACCGGGAAGACTTTTATATTGGTTGTATTTTTGTATCAATTTTTGTTGCTGTATAAAGTCAATACATGTATTTAAAGACATATTTCCTATTTGTAGTTGTTCCATTATTTTATATCGATGTGATGCATTAATTAATCTTAATTGAATCAAGTCCTCTTCAATAGTTTGTCCGTCTTGTTCGAGTTTTTCAAATTCGCAATATCTACTCACATTTCGTAGACGGTGTAGATAATTCATAATTGTTTCGTCAATTTCTTGTTTTAACGACATGAATTTCATTCTTTCCACCGCTACCAGTTTTTTCTTGGGTCTTATATTTCTCCTTATAATCTGACTTATTTTTTCGAAAGTCAGGTCTTCCAAGTTTGTGAGATATGCCATGGTGGAGAATTTCATTATCGCCTCACATCCCGCTATAGCCAAAAATAAATCCATAATTTCATTTTTGCCTCCCTTCTCCTTGTTGCCTTTCAGCTTTTTACTTCTCACACTGGCAGAAAAACAGCGAATCCATGCATCTACAAAATCTAGATCTTCTAGAAACAAATGGGATTCTATCGGCGACACCATTGTTGTGATGTGAAGTCTAGCAGTAATCCTTCACCTAGCCACTTATTCTCAGTGACCGAGTTATATCGGCTTTCTCTTGCACTTATGCAAATTAGGCATGTTAATCTACCAGTGTCACTACAAGTAGAAAATGCAAAGTTGATAAATATAAGTTTAGGCAAGCAAAAACAGAAAGTAGAAATAAGACAAACAACTTTCAGGTTAGTTGTACAAAAATGACTAAATACTAAGATAAAAAAAACTTACTAGCAGTGGAAAAAGTTGAAAGAAATAATAATAAAAAATGCATATACAACTTCAAGTAAATATAGTAATTACAATATATATAATGAATAAAATAAAATAATAATTGCAAATTATATTAAATGAATTATATGAAGATATGAATTATGTATGAATTATATGAACCTTCTTTCTCTGAAAGATGAATTTGCTTGTGCTACTAGATTGGCATTAAGGTCCCACCCTTTTACTGTCAAAATAGTCAAATGTAACTTACACTTCTACTTTAACAGTTTCTTTTCTTGCACTTTCTGTCTGTAGAACTCTCTTCAATATACTTACTTCCCTGTTAGTTACAATCTCCAAAAGTTTAAATGCAACATCAATTGCCATCTTCTACCTCCTTAAATCCCACCCACCTCCTGTCCTTTCTTTGGCATCCCCTGTACCTTGTTTTTTCTCTCTCTGTAACCCTTTTTGCACCAGTGGCAGTCCTGTCTTGCTTGGAGTGAAATGATTATAAAAAAATCTGTTTTTAAACTATATTTAAGCAATATTTACTTTTTTTTCAGTTAAACTAAGAATCTATTAAATTCTTGGAGCTTCAAACATATGATCCATTTCTCTTTGAGTTCTGTACACCATATTTATACATGTTGATTGATTTTGTACTATTTCCCCTTTATAAAAAATGCATGACTCTCTCTTTCTCTGTACACTCTGTCCCATCACCAGTCAGCTTGAATAAAATCATATCACTTGTAAAGGGACAGATGTCTGAACAATTACTTTACATGTCTACAAGACACAGTCGGTCAGTTAAGTAACATACATGACACCCACTTGTCTTGAAAGAGACATGACTGACTAGGCAGAAGATTTTCCTGCAGTAGGTTACCATTACTTTCTGCGGTAGACTGGTTACCAACCAAGGCTACAGAACACAGGTAATTTATATATATCAAGAGAAATGAACTTGTCCTCTTGATATATATAAATTACCAGTGTGACTTTCTGGGAGAGGCAGTGATAGAGCAGCAGTTACAAGCAGTCAAGTTAGCAGTTAGTTACAGCAATTTAATGAAGCAGTTAACAAGAGCAGTTGACGACAGCTACTAGTCAGGCGATAAGCAGCGTAATAATACCTTTGGACTTACTTATTTCTATATTACTTATTATTAACAGTTCCTTTGAATATCTTGTTTCTTGTTATATTAATACACTGTTTTGAACCTACCTTCTGTTTTCTGTGTTTTACTTCTGGCACAAACCGGTCACTATGACTTTGTGGTAAAGTTTCACCACAACTCCACAACAAATTGGCGACGAAGAAACAAAACATAAATAAAAACATCACTTATTTTCTACTTTTCCTAACAAGGCTTACTTAATGATTTTTTTCTAGTTAGACATCATTAAGACATTAAGAATTTAACCAATTAAAAAAAAAGCAAAGTAGGAAACAATAAATCTAATTCTACATTAATGGCTAATTCTGGATTTTACAAACACGAGGAATGAATATTAACAATATCTTGATATGTTTTTCTTTTGTTCCTCAGCTATGTTTATTTGTCATTAATATTGGCTTGGTTGACCAGCTGTGACTAGATTTAACACAAATGTGACCATTTCTTTAAACAAAAATCAACAGTTATACAGATTAAAAATCGGTCATAGATTTGTGTTTTATTGTGTCGAGTTATTTCTAAGTCAAGATCTGGATTGAATTCTCAATAAAAAGTTAAATACAAAAATTTCTCTTTTCTTACTGAATATAAAATTCAAATATTAAATGATACATTTTATTGTCTAGAGTTCGAAGGTGAACTATTGTCATTACTTGATGAATTATGAAGACTATTATCCTTACCTTTGTTGTTTCAATTACTGCATTTTCATTATTGAGCTTTCTGTCTTATCCCAGGTATCTATCCAATTCAGTAATCTATAATTGAAAAAAAATTCAATTTTACCATCTTCTTTACTATATTCTTCGTATATAGCTATACACACATGAGGAAGGCCAGAGAGCATATAGGCTGGAATTTAGTGCTCAATACAAAAAAGTGGAGGATATATAATAATTGATTATTTTACAAATAATTTGAAGAATAATCAATTCTTTTTTTTTTTAATCAGTATCACCCTATGCAAGGCAGTAAAGCCACTAAGACACAAGGAGTTACAGTGTATAGAAGAATTAAGAAGAGAAACATTAATAATGATCAGGAAGAGGATTGATAGATAGCGATTGACATTGCAGTTTAATTTTTCTGATTAAAATTGACAGTTAAATCTGTTTCATTAGAAGTTAAGCTTCTTTTTATGTTGATTATCTCAAGTGTTGCCAACAGATGTGGCGTCAGGTGACTGAATAACAAACTATCAAAATTCTTATTGGATTCATTTCAGTCAGGTAAAAAAAAAAAAAGATATGAAAAGTAAAGCATTCAAAAGAAAGAGTTATCTCCCTTAATCATTATTCCTTCAACCTCAAAACATTTGTTCGTTTAAAGTAATTAAATATATCTTAACTAGTTTTATTTCTTTATATCACGAGGGTTTGGGGTTATTCAAGGCAGTGGTGGGAAAAAAAGAGTTCTTTCAATGAATGAATATTCAATGTTGATATAAAGTTGAAATGATATTTAATCATATTTGGATTTTATAAAATATTCTGATACACTCTAAGCAACAAGCTTTTACAGACGTTTCTAATTTTTTTTATTTCTGCAATGTAATTGGTCCTGACTTGGTATCTTGACTTCAGTCACTTTCTCACTAACATGACATGGCTTCTCTCTGTCTTTTCTACAAATATTTTCATGGCCATCACTTTGACAAGCTTTTCCCCCTGGTGCTCCATCCACGTGAATTTATGCATGCTACTAGACTGGCATCTAGGTCTCACCCTTGTACTGTTGAAATAGTTAAATGCAACCACCACTTCTATTCAAACAGTTTCTTTTCTCACATTTCCCACCTTCAATGTCAATTATCATCTTCTATCTTCTTGAATCCCATTCATCTTTTATCTTTTTAATACCCCTTGTACCCAGTCTTTTCTCTCACTGTAACCCCCTGTGCACTAGTGGTAGTCCTGCCTTGCTTGGGGTGAAATGATTAAAAAAAAAATTTCATATCATTTGAACATATTATGGAATTTTGTCTGCTTAAACTTATTCTACAATATTACCAAAGGAATTTTACTACAGAATGATTACAGGAAGTGTAGGTTCCTGTGTATGGATTATTACACATTCATCATGAACAATTATAAAAATCATCTCATAAATTTAATATTATATAAAACTCTTCTTTATTCTTTATTCTTAAATGATACCAGACACATCATTAAAGCATATTCTGTTAGCTGACCAACTCTAAACAAAATAAAACTTCTTTTTATTAAAAATTGTTAATGAAGCACAAGATTTCAACTATGAAGAAATCAACTTAAAGAAGAATTTAGTCAGCTTATAATTTTTTTTAGCCATTTCACCCCAAGCAAAGCAATAAAGCTACTAAAATTTGAGGAGTTAAGGAGTATTAAAGAATATGAGGAAAAACACTATTAAGGAGATTGAACAATAAAAGAACAGGAATTAAGAAGATAGAAGATAACAATTGACATTGCATTTCAATTTTTGAAGTTGAGTGGAACACATGAAGTGAGAAGAGAGTTCTATAAGCAAGAAGTGTGAGAGAAGAAACTGTTAGCATAGAACTTACAGCTATATCTACCCATTCCAACTGGAAAATGATGAGACTTTGCCAGCAACTTAGTAGTACTATTTTCATGCACACACACACACACACACAAATGTATGTATAAATACTGAGACAATAATTTGTGGTACACTAGTGTGCCATTACATGGTGGTTCAGAATCACTGATCTAGACAATCAGCAAAGAGCAAAAACAAAAATCATCAAATATTAAACAACTTTAAAATAACAATGCCAACATTATTCAAATTATAAATCATTGAAAGTTTTAACCGAAGAAGAAAAAAAATAAAACTGATTGATGTCATTTTTTATTCAATTTTTACTGCAATTTTCTTTTCTTTTAAAAATGAACAAAATTTTCTAAAAATTTTTTTTCTGCATTGCTAATAGGAAATCCAGTCTAGAATAAAATGTAGAAAGATATTTATCATTTTTGGATTCTAATCCACAGTGTAAATGTCTTCATTTCTTTTTTTCTTTTGCATAGCAACTGCATTTTAAAAATCCTTACAAATGTTATGACCCTACTTACCAAAGCAGTGAGTTTTACACTTCACACATTAGAAACTTAAGTCTAAGAAGTTCAACTTTCTTTTAAAGAATCTGATAATACTGAACCTGTTGCTTACTTTCATGAAGTGGTTCCTTTTTTGCATTGATTGCTACTCTGAATTAAGATTGTTTGATGAATCAAAATAAAAAGAAACTAATGTTGAGACTGCTCTTGTTAAAATCCTGAGAAGTTATTTCCTGTATTAGATGAGACGGCCACCATGATTGTCTCAACTGCTTCCACAAGTACAACTAAAATACAAACTGTTCCTAATTTTGGTGTCAAGCCGAGGGAATTGAATTTAGATTTTGAATTGCTCTCTCTAGAAATATGGTAGACAAAAAGCAGGAACCAGAACAGCAAAGGACAAGTAGAGAAATTAATTTTCTTTGCTAAGAAACTTTAAAGAATTATCAATTGTTTTCATTAAATTTTAAGACTAATGGCCAAGTTTTTTGTCATGTTAAACTTTATTCTGACTAACTGCATTGATAAATGTGACTCAGAGAATTTATCCTGAGTATTTTAAGATTTGAGGTTCTTGAGTTCTGAAGGAGAAAGGACATGGCCACACCTTCTCTGAGTGGAAAGTAACTTAATGAATTAGTTCTAACTTGGATAAATTATTTCTTGTATAAGTGATTGTTTTAGGTTTTAAGATGCAACATTTACTGACGTATGCATAGATATTTACCTCATCCTCCCACTAAGACACAGACGGGACACAAGTTCAAGGTTTAATGTGAGGAGCCCAAACACGTGTGAATGGGAAGTGGCCAAAAATTGATCTGCCCCCACAACTGATGGTTGTGCTAGCCTCGATGGCAACCACTGATCCACCCCTTTGATGCAATGCGGTGGTGCAGTCTTGGAACACTATCCCCCCAGGACTGGGCACCTCTCAGTACATTTTTCTCAGATGCATGTCTGTCCTACAACAGAGTCATGGTGCTGTAAGCATTTAGTGACGGATGTGCTTTGTGGCGCAGTGGATATCGGCTGAAAGAGAAATCAGTGAGCTGAGTTCGAATTCCAGTTGAATACCCTGCATTCACTTAAGCACTGGTACCCTTGGGAAAGGGTAGAACTTGGAGACCCTGCCCTAAAAAAAAACAAATCCCAATAAATCTTGATACTCGAAAAGAAAAAAGTATTACTAGACACAAAACTTATATAAAAACAACAATAAATTATTTGAAAAAAAAAGGTATTACCAGCAATAAATAATAAAATAAAAAAAAAATTTAGTTGGCAATAAATGACCTGCCAAGGTTGATATGCCATAAAACAAAAACAACCAACCAACCAACAACAGAATCACATTCTTCCTGAAGACAGAAACACAAATGAGACATGATGATCCCCACTAGCTAAAACATGACAGGTAAGTATACTTACATACTGATGAAAAACAGTCAGTCAGAGGCAGCAAAAACCAAGCAAATGATGATGATGATCCACATGTATCAGATTTGCATATGTATATGAGAAAATGAGGAGACAAATATGAATTTATACAAAATTCTCTAAAGTTTACCTGTATATCAACATGTGAGAAAGATTGAAAAGTTGACTGGTCAACTCATTAGGATAAAATAAAAATAACGAGTTGGTCATTTATTTTCTCTGGCTTATCAACCCTTTGCGGGTTATTTAAAGCCTGAAAATAATTTTAGGTTGTAAGATGTCTTTTTTGAGATAATAAAGATTTAGTGTGATAAATATTACTAATTAACCCATAACTGGGAGGAGAAGAGGTGAAATTATACCTTTCCCAAAGGTATGTGAACTTAGATTAATATAACAAACCTAATGGAAATTAGAACTTGGCTTTCTGATTAACAATTCCAAGCCATTATTCATTACACCACCCCCACATCTAAGGTTACTACCAGGCTCGACATTGCTTAACTTTGGTGACCAGATGGGAACTGGTGTTTCAATGAGATATGGCCATAAAACTAGAAAGAAATTTGAGTAAGTAAAGAAATTTTAGAAATTTCTAAAGAAATAAATTTTATAAAAGACTAGCAGTATAGCCCGGTGTTGCTCAGGTGTAATGAAAGCTTTAAAACTAATCCATGGTCCTGGAACTCAGACTCAGCCTAAAGAATATTTGTGTGAAGTTTGGTGAGAATCGGATAAAAATTGTAGATTTGTATAAAGGACATACAGACAGATAAACAGACACACACACAAACATCTTGCCCTTTATATATATATATATATATTATCAATTTTCTGCACTATTGTAAGAACTGCAACCTTGAAACTTCTGAATATCGTTTCTTATGTCTTTGTCTATGAGTGTATCAAATTTGAATAAAATCAGACCACTCCTTCTATAACCCGATTTGTTCAATTATCGATTTTCCGTATTTATCAGAGGTACCTCGACACAAAACCTAGCTAAGAACACTCGCAGACGCTTATAGTACAACTGTGTAAATTTTCAAGAAAATCGGTTCAGCTGTTTCAGAGTCTATAGGTAACAGATACACAGACACACACACACACAGACAAAGTTCTATTTATAAATAAGTTTAGATAGAAATAATAATAGAATTTCCATTCAATTCAATTTAAACATAAGTGAAAACAATATCTTATATACAAAAGATAGATCCCTATTAAATATAATAAATGTGGTATTTTATCTTTATTCAGAGCAAATTCAGTTTTCAAATAGTTGTGTAGGTTGAATAACATTTTTAAAAAAATGTGCTCACCAATCCTAGTCGGAATTGAAAAGAAATTTCTGAAATCACTTTGTACAGACATTAATGGCAATTGTGGTAGTTATGACTACTAATAATACTACCAACGCCTCCGCCACTTGACTGGAATGTACTATATATTCAGATAACCCCCGCCAACAGTTTTTATAAGGCACAGGGAAATATTTATATAGTGCTGCACATAGATGATACAGTTGCTTAATTGGGCCAAATGGTTTTACTCCCACTGCACCCCAATTATGTATATATATATATATATATATATATATATATATATATATCTGTTTACATCTCTCTCTCTCTCTCTCTCTCTCTCTCTCTTTGTATTATAAATGTAAACTTTTATTTTAGTATGCAGTCTCTTATCCAAATCTCTTGAAACCAGACATAATTTGAGATTTGGGAATGGTAGCTTACCAATCATCCTGGAATTAGCCATTATTAAAACACAAGAGAACATTCATTTTTGCCTCCATAATGTCTCCCTTCAGTTCATTTGTGACTGTAAAACTTCAACAACTTATCTTTATTATTCTTTAATTCTTAAACCCAGGTTATTCCAACAGCATAAACCTTTTTAAGATCCCTACACAGATGTACCATGGATGATGACAAATGATTCATCCTCTCGTTACTCATCAGGGCAGCTGAAGTGCCTTTTTTTTAAATTTTTTGAAGTTGTCAAAATCAAAAATCAGAAAACAATCAAAAATCTCAGTGAGCAACAAATACAAGTTTGAATGAGAGAAACATTGAAACACAATAGATTTCCAGTAGTAAAAGTTAAGTGTGAATGAAATGTCAGATCAAAAGTGCTGGTGACAAATGTACATTTCTGGATGCAAACATGTCCTGTACTCCACCAAAAAAAAAAAAATTAATTTTCATAATTTTAGATAAGAAATTTTGAATCTGTATTTGATTCTTTTTGTATCAAAGCAAATTGCAAATAGTCAATTTCAGTAAACAAATGATAATTATTGTCTCAGTTTAAATATAAAAATAATGGTTTCATTGAAACAGCCTTAAACAGACAAGAAAAGAACAACAGAATAAATTTAAAGCTTGTGTGCATTTCTATTCTCGTAATAAAAAAATCAGAAAGAAAAAAAATTTTCCTATAGTTCTTTGTCTCCATCTGAATTTATTAAAGTTGCTTCCAACAAAGTCAAATGTTATTGTTTATAATTCTACATTTTAGGCCATACTTCACTTCACAAACAATTAAATAACAACAAAAACTTGTATTCTCAAAAACTTTCAGAATAACAAAATGTATATCAGTTCAAGATTAAATAGTAAACATATTTTTTTAATCCTTCTTTTTTCCAATAATTATTTCACTCCAGACAAAGAAAAAATGTCACTAATGTGCAAGGGGACTACAGTGAGAGAAAAAAAAAGGTACAAGGGATGTCGAAGAAAAGATAAGAGATGAATGGAAATCAAGTAAATAAAAGATGGTAATTGATGTTGCATTTAAACTTTTGAAGATTGTAGCTATTAGGGAAGCCTGCAAATAAAAGTGAGTTCCACAAACAGGATGTGTGAAAAGAAACTGTTAGAGTAGAAGAAGCTGTTATATTTAACTAGTTTGACAGTAAAATGGTGGGACCTTAATGCCAATCTAGTAGCACATGTAGTTGAGATATCAGGAAAAAAAGCTCATCAGAGCAATTGCCATAAAACTACTTGTAGAAAAGACAGTGGGAAGTCACACCGTGTTGGTGAGAAAGTGACTGAAGGCGGAGATATCAGGAAAAAAAGCTCATCAGGGCAGTTGCCATAAAACTACAGAAAAGACAGTGGGAAGCCACACCGTGTTGGTGAGAAAGTGACTAAAGGCAGGCTGCCACCTCAGGATCCTCCTCAGTATCAAATTCTCAAATCAAATCTAGTTTTTATGTTTTTCTCAGCAGACAATTTTTCCATCTTCTTTTGTGTTCATTTTCTTCCACATTAACAATTAACATTTAAGAAAATAACCTTTTATAATCATTATAATTCTTCTACAATTCTTAAAAAAAAGCGCAACAGGTTCTATTTTTATCAGAAGCCAGAGTAAATTAATGCAAGCCATCAAATCTACTCTTTGAAGAGACCGTGCCATGTTTGATCAACATTCAAGCAACGGTGCCACCTGCATGTTTATTAATTTATTCTCAGGGAAAAAATTATCAGATACTCTATTCGGCTTTCTTGAACCACTTCTCTTTCTATACGGCTGACAAACAAAACATTCCTAAAGTTAAACCAAATATGCATCCTGACTAACACTTTGAAAATTCACCCTTGGCATTTTATAAACAGAAATAAAATCATAATAGAAGATTCCATTTCTTTAATGCTATCTTCATTTAACAAAGTTTTAAAACAGGTTAATACATTTTTTGGTTAGTTTGGGGGTTAGGTGTATTATTCAGTTAGTTAAGTGCCATACGTGATACACGCTCGGGTGATCATGTCTCCAAAGAGACATGACTGACTGAGCAGAACATTTTTTCTATGGATTACTCCCTCATGTCTTTACTAGGTTCACCAAGATGGCCCTCTGTTAAATGGCTATAAAAATGAGACACTTCTTGTCTTCTCTATTTTTTTTCTCTTTTCCTTCTAGCATGCAATAGAAGCAACACCCATGCAGGACTGTCTTCCTCAGAGGGATATCTTTCCCCTGGGTAACTGAACTGTTTCACACACCCACACAATACCTAACTTTTAACGTCTTCTTTTTTCAGCTATATTTGCATGCGTACTAATTTATTTTCTCATCTTTGTTAATCGGTCAATTGTCATATAAAAACACTTGAAAATATCACCTTGTTGAAGTTTATTTCATTCCCTTACACCTTTACAAGGAATGACAAGCTGTCATTTACACGTGTCAATTTTGTTTGCCTTGCTGCTTTTCGTCCAACCTAGGAGTAAATACTGCAACAAGAGAGAAAGAGAAAAGAAAAACGAAGTGTATGCATCTTAGCCACATCCTGTGAGTAAAACTTGCATTAATCCCTGACCATGAATAATACCATAGTACCTGACTTTTGTGCCTGGATGTCTTGAAAAATAATCCGTCTTGGAAAATAATCTGCATCTGAAATTTTCATTTTTATCTGGCCTTCAACCCTGACTTTTTACATTGAAGAAATGTAATTATCTCAGTTACAAAGCAGATTCAAATAATTTGAAACATTAAAAAATTTTGTATGAGTCTCTATCTCAAAAATTGTTTATAGTTTTAAGCAATTTGTTTAAATATTATTTTTTCTTTTCTTTTAATTGCATCAAAAGTAGAAATTTAGCCAATACTAGATTATGAAAAACCAGACATTTTTGGTAGAGAAGATGCTTTCAAGAAAAAGTAAGAAGATATGGAATCATTTTACAGTTGACTTTACTAAATGTAACTGTAAGTCCTATGCTGATAGTTTCTTCTCTCACACTTTTAGCCTGTAAATCTCTCTTCTGTTTTCTTGCTTCCCAGTCAACTTTGATCTTCAAAACTTTAAATGTAAAGTTAATCATTACCTTCTGTCTTCTTAATTCCTGTTCTTTTATTGTTTCGTCTCCATAATAGTGTTTTTTCTATCATTCTTTAAAAGTAGCCCCTTGCATCTTAGCTGATTTCTTGCCTTGCTTGGGGTGAAATGATTAAAAAAATGATGACAAAGAGCTTCAGAACCAAATCAGTATAAATTATGCATGTCATTTATTGATGCTAAAATAAAAAAGAACAATGAAAATAAAATAGTCCTTTAAATAGTTTTTTTCTTAAGATATTTTCTAATATAATGAACAGAGAAAATCTTTTTGTGAGTTTTTATTTTCAGTTTCAATTTTTTTTGTTTTTATAATGGGCACCGCTGTTCACATTGGCAAGGGATTTACTTCTGTCCGTCCAGCTATGAATCTCCATAGAAATAGGACTGGATCTTTTTTTGAAAAAGTACCAAAGTAAAATAACATCTAGTCTTTTTGATTCCTTATAAAAAGAAAATAGCAAAAAGAATAGCAATATCCGTTTCTCTTTCATAATATAACACTCTTGATTTGGTAAGTAACAATCTTTCGTTTGATTCAAAAGATCATTGCTTACCAGTTAAAATCAAGTATTGCCACATTTTTTACGAATGAAACGCTTACTGAATTTACTTCCTTTTTTTATGGAAGAACATAAAAGCTGGTGAACCGAAAGTTGTTCATGATTGGACTTTAAAAGTTCCAGGTGTCACAGGTTAGTAAATTATGTGAAGAGTTGTAGCTGACGGATGGCACATAAGTTGACATCCCATAAATATCAACTGCATTACCTTGAAGAAGGGGTATGATGTTGAAAGACACGAAACACCTTAGCTAAAAGCACCAAACAGATGTATTTCACAAAAAGGTTGATAGGCAACTTTATAACCTGTACCACTTACGATAAACATTTTACTAATTTTATAACCTTGAGCAAAAAGGAAACAAAAATTAAACTAATCAAGTTCTTAGTTAAATTTAAATTTGCTTAAATAAAGAAAGACAAAATTGCCTATAAATCACATTGGATCAAAAGAAAGGGAAGAAAACTAAAAAAATGATGAATAATTTATTGAATAATAAAGCTAGAGAATCACAGTCTGAGCCTTGAGACTTTTTTCTGTCATGTTTTGAATCTGGTAAACTTGAGGGAGATTCTAACAAAACCCTTCATGTCACCCCTGGTGCAGGTTGCGCTTACTTCTTTTATCATAGTTAGTATTTCTTTTATCATAGTTGATATCCTTGATGATTTGCAAACCCACCTTTTTTTTTCCTAATCTCCTTAGGGCTCCATACTAATCAGCAAACAGAAAATGAAGATAGAAACCAAAAGGCAGGAATCAGTATCTTTATCCAATGAAGTACAGAATTAAGAATTTTAAATATTTCAGATGTCTTCACTTGATGTTTCTACTTATCTTACAAGACACTTTTAAGAAGACAAAAACATTATGTAGATTTGCATTATAATTCAATAAAAAGGGTTACTTACTGAACTTGTTTAATTATTTAAAAGATTCTCTCAAATGTTCGAAATAAAACCAACATTAAACAAATGTAAGAATAGGAAAGTTAATGCTTTTTTTTAACAATAAAAATAATATACAACAAAACAGACTGAAAAAAATTGTTTTTGGCAGGAAAAAAATCATCAGTGTTTTTATAATTGTAATTAAAATGAGCAATTTTACTTTTATTTAAGCTCAAGTTTTAGCATTTGTTTTGGAATTTTGTTGTTTATTAAACAAAATAACTCACAATATAAATATTGTATAGAGAATAAAACACTACTTGTGTCTTATCAAGAGATTGTGCTGGTTTTGAGCTGAAGAGTTTTAAACGGTTTAAAACTAGCCAAACCCTCTCAATCAAGGAGACATTATTACATAGTCTATGGTCAGTGAGTTAAGTGCCATACGTGATACACGCTTAGGCGATAATGTCTTGAAAGAGACATGACTGACTGGGCAGAAGATTATCCCGCAGTAGGTTGCCATTGCTTTCTGCGGTAGACTGGTTACCGACCAAGACTATAGAACCCAATCTGTCCTGCTATTTAACCCATAACTGGAAGGAAGAGATGGATTAATACCTTTCCCAAGGGTATTTGCACATAAGTGAATACAATGGATTCAACTGGAATTCAAACTCGGCTTCCCGGCTTCTCGTTCCGAGCCGATATCCACTGTACCACAACACACATAACTAATCAAAATACAAGTAATTTCTAATTTGAAGAACATAAGAACAGATTCTAAAAACTATTTATTGGGCCATTAATGTTAATATTTGATTATTTGATAATAATTTAAAAAATTTTGAATTAGTAATACTGATCTCTATTTTAATCAAATATTAATATTAATGCCACAATAAATTGTTATTAGAGTCTGTTCTTATGTTCCTCAAATTAGAAATTACTAGTATTTTGATTGGTCACCACAGACTATGTAACAATGTTTCCTTGGTTGAGCGGGTTTGGCTAGTTTTAAACCGTTTAAAACTCTTCAGCTCAAAACCAGCACAATCTCTTGATAAGACACAGGTAGTGTTGAAACAAAATAGCTACTTTTGTAGTGATATAACATATTTATGCTATAATTTCTGAATAAATATTATTTGTTCTACTTTGTATTGTGCACTTTTTAAGAATAGTGTTTTTTGGATACAGAATTTTATTCCATCCATACCTACCATATATATGTGTGTGTGTGTGTGTGTGTGTATATATATATATATATATATATATAGGTGGGGGATAAACGATATATAAATTTTTTATATATCAAGAATAATTTTAGAGGAAAGAAGTATGACAAAGGAGAAAAAATTTTCATGTTATACATTTAGGACTTCATTTGATTAAGTTTGTGTTTAATTTACAATATATTGATTGATGCAACTATACATGCACATAAACGAAAGACGCTGGGATATATATATATATATATATATATATATATATATATATATCTTCCGATGAAAAACATTGTAAGTAAAGGGGGAAAAAAATTCAATAATGCAAAAAAATGAGTATTTTATTTCAATACAGAAATCAGTCGGACTTTGACTCCTTAATGAAGGGAAATAACTCACATCTCCCTAATAACAAAATCTGCGATCTCATTGTAATGGTGAGATTCCATACAGGAAACATTCGGCTTTAGTGCCGGTTGAAATTTATATTTTCTCTTAAAACGGTTTTTATTTTTTCTGCAGACTCGTTTTCTCAAGTCCACTGTTATCATTCTTTCTAGTATTGATTGGGGTTTCCTTTCTAACCTTTTGTTTATGTAGAGACTTAATAATAACATTAACAATCAATGTGTAAGTGTAGTAAATCACAATTATTGTTGGATACTAATGAGTCCCAATTATTCTTGTACACAAGACATCGAGGGGGGGTGATTAAAATGTGGGAATGAAAACTGCAAGAATTTGGTTGATATCTGTTTGGGAAGGAATTTGAATAGCGAAGGCAAAATAACGTGTTTTCACAAAAAGCTGATACTTTCAACAAGTGTCAGTCAGTTAAGTGCCATACGTGAAACACGGTTGGGCGATCATGTCTTGACAGAGACATGACTGACTGGGCAGAAGATTATCCCGTAGTAGGTTGCCATTGCATTGTGCGGTAGACTGGTTGCCAGCCAAGGCAGAACCCAATCTGTCCTGTTATTTCACCCATAACTGGAAGGAAGAAACGGATTAATGCCTTTCCCAAGGTATTTGCGCGTAAGTGAATGCAATGAATTCAACTGGAATTCGAACTCGGCTCCCTGATTTCTCCTCGAGCCGATATCCACTGTACCACAACGCACATCCACTTTCAACTTGAAAGTATACACTGACTTGAAACATTATTCTACATAATTTGAATTTTATTAACTTTATTTATTTATTTTTTTAGTATGTATTAAAATAAATCAAAATCTGTGATGCTAATGCTCATTTCTAAGTCCATGCACTCACAGACACCATGATAATTTGGGATGCTAAATTACAAAATTGTTCATATTCTCTGAAATTCTGAAGTGAAAACCAAGCCTTTCTTCCACGAATGTCGTGGACACACACACCTTGTTTAGCACCAAACATGACTGAATGCAAATAGGTCTTTTTTTAGCTTTTAGCAAACCAGAACAAATTTTGAAATGGTTACCTTGGCTCAATCGATGTCACAGAATTCGGACAAGGCGGACATGATTGCATTCACTCACGCACAAATACATTTTTGGGGAAAAAAGTATTAATCCGTCTCTTCTCTCCAGTTTAACTTAAATAGCAGGACAAATTGGACTGGCAACCTACTGCGGGATAATCTTCTGCCCAGTCACTCATGTCTATTTCGAGACATGATCGCCCAAAGCGTGTATCACGTATGGCTCTTGGCTGACTGACTGACAGTTATCTGGTTTATTTTTAGATTTTGAAGATTTGAAAAATATTAAAAAAGTGCTCCAGATTTCTCTATGGATAACAACTTACCAACTGACTTAATTACCTACCAAGGGTATGATGCCATGCTCCTTTCATAGTGCAGATCGTGGATCTCCACAACTTCCTGTCTAGGTTTCTTTAATCTATGTGAACTACCATAACTTCACGAGAAAGATTTCTCATTGCCTTGTCCAAAGTTTTGAGTTCAAAGTTGTTCTCTTAGAGTGACTGCTACGCCAAGGCTAGAAAAAGCAGTTTACTACTCGGATAGCTAACCCAGAGCTGGGGTGGAGGAAAAAAAATTACCCATGCCTTTTCAAGGGACATTTAGGTGAAGAAAAAGAAAATAAAGATTATATTTAATTTCATATGCCTATATTGTGATCATAAAATTATATGGTTTTGGATGTAGAACTTTTCATTTTGTGCAGAGAGGCGATCTACTCTAAATCCACTTGAGGTGAGGAAAAAGTAAAACTGAAAATTTTGTAAAAAAAGTTTTTTTTTAAAAACTTATCTCCCTTTAATCAAGAACGGTTTTTAAATTTTGAAAATTTAAAAAAAGAAAAATGATTAAAGATATTTTACATTTATGATGGGTCAGTTTAATCGAGGGGAGGAAGTAACACAAGTTATTTTGCTAAAATATGGAAAGAGATTTAAAATTTGAGAAAATTTGAGATTATCAATTACAGATTTTATGTTCTAGTGTTGATTTTTATAAAGAGGGTCAAAGCTCGAATCCTGTCAAAGGCTCTATGTCATGATCAGAGAAGAACAAAGGTTTAAGGAAAGAAAATGAGCCAAAATATAATTTCATATTTCACTGTTCTCTTGAAAGATGAGTAATCAAAACTAAATTACTGTTTAAATGTTTTTTAAATTTTTTAAAATTTACTTTGATTTGGAATAAAGCAGGTTGATTTTGGAACTAAGATATTACACTGAATTTGAAAGTGTGACATGATAAATAACAACACAAATTTTTTTTTTCCCAAATTGTATTCATTTGAGTTTAAAGATTAAGTTTAGGTTCGAAAATGGAACATTGGAATTTCATTATGGTGATCAGTAAAAGCCTTATAAAATCTATAATTGAAATCTATGTTGAAATGTGAGGAAAGAGACTATAAAAAAAATTTGGTCCATTAGATAAGTAAATAACTTATTTAATAAAAAAAGAGCCACCAAAGAGATTAAAAAACTACATTTATAAACTAAAGTGACATGTGGGTCAAATTTGATTAACCCCTCACGGAATGAAGTTTGTGAAACTATGCTTGCAGAATGTTTTACAAGTAATAAACCTCAAGAGCTTCAAATAGAACAACGTTGAAGTTGCTAAATTTACCTGCACATTTGAAAGGGGTGGAAAGAGCAGTTAAATTAACCACTGAAGTTGCACAGATTTTATATAGGCAAGAAGCAAGGTACATTATTACTAAAGCATTGCACCTTCAAATAAGACCTTCATTTACTTCAAAGGAAAATTATACTGAATAATTTTGCTATATTTTGATGTCATGCAGTGCAGTAGTTTAAGTGTCATTTTCAATAAAGCAAATTTAAAACATTTTGCCTTATAATTTGTACCCAGCAGTATTATGGTATTATAAACTTTTCTTGATTTTTTATTATGACCTAACAAATGATATAAGATTTTTTTCCTTGATGAGCCTTTTTTGTATTTTTCAGTTTTTACTCATTGAATACAATAAAAAAAAAAAAAATATGCATATTTTGCTTATGGTGATTTCTAATTAGAATTCTGTTGTCAATTTATTTGTCCATATTGTCTATTTTCCATTTAATGCATCTAATCAAAAAAATATCAACTTTATTTGTATTTATTCTTAAAATAAAATTGATCGAAATCTTATAAGATTTAGAAATTCATAAATTATTCTAATTAAAAATTGAGAAAAATGACAATTTTTATAAAAATTCAGTATTAGCTAAAAAATGTTTGAAGACAAGTGTCCACAAAACAATTATTATAAAAAAAAATTAAAAGCTTTTCTAATTAAATGTCTTAGTTTTCTTGCATTATTATTTTACAATTCAGGACATTTTCTACAACTGAGGAGTCCTACTTGACTAAAAGGATTTTGATTTAAATTCTCCAAGAAATTGTTCTTGTGACAAAATCTAAGCATCTGTATGGTATTAACGGAGTTTCTCAAAATTTCGGTGTGGGTATGTGTCAGATGTATAAAAAAAAAAAAATTTAAAAAAAAAATCCGCTAATTTTTAATGATTTTTTTTTTTACAAGAATTTTCTATCAAAGTTTCACCACAAAAAGATTCTCAAATCAAATTTCCCTTCTAGTCCAATTATATTGATACCAAAAAAATAAGATCTTTAGTAAAAATTTCCAGTGTTTAAAAATTGTTTTTTTTTTTGTTGTTTTTTTTTTAAATCCTATTGTATTATTATCTCAAAAATTTTAACAATTTGTCTGCACTTCTGGGAAAAGGAGTTTTTATAAATTACAAATATAATAAATTATTTACATTTGGACTATTTTTATCTTTGTTGTTATCACGTTTTTCACCCATTGTGTTTTTCAGTTCAGAATTCCCTGTAGTGTAATTTTTTACCTGAATAGAAAGATGCCTTAAGAAGGCCGGAGGGCACAACAGACAAAAAACGTTATGGTTTTTTTGTTTTTTTTGTTTTAAATCATCTCACCCCAAGCAAGGCATTCCACTGCCACTATTACTGGTTACAAAAATGAGGACATAAATCAGTGTAGGTACTGACACATAAAACACGATATCTGAGTTTTAAAATGAATTTTTAAACAGTTCTTGAAACTTATTTTAGTTTTAATTTCAAGCTAAGAGATTTCAAGAATTTATTTTAAACTGGAATTTTTTTTTTTTTACTAACAAAAATAGAGATGATTAGCGAAAAAAAAAATTAAATATACTATCAGTCAGTCAGTTAAGTGCCATACGTGATACACGCTTGGGTGATCATGTCTCGACAGAGACATGACTGACTGGGCAAAAGATTATCCCGCAGTAGGTTGCCATTGCTTTCTGCGGTAGACTGGTTGCCGACCAAGGCTATAGAACCCAATCTGTCCTGTTATAACCCATAACTGGGAGGAATAGGCAGATTGATACCTTTCCCAAGGGTATTTGCGCGTAAGTGAATGCAATGAATTCAGCTGGAATTCGAAACTCGGCTCCCCGATTTCTCCTTCCGAGCCGATATCCAATGCTCCACAACTCACATCCAAAAGTTTGGTACCAGCCACCGGATGCCGAAACTGAAATTTTATTTGGAGAATAGGCTGTTTTAAAAACAAATATTTACTTTATTGCAGCAATGTATAAAAGGCACTCAGCGGTTTTTTTGAGGTACCTCACTATGTTCATTTTAAAAATTTATTTTATGGCTACATGCCCCATAAAATAAATTTTAAAAATTAATTAAACATAGTGAGTGCCTTTTAATCATCAATGTCCTTTAATGTGTTTTTTTTTTTATTCAATAGTTCCTGGCTGTATTGTTCTTGTTTTCTGGTAACATCGTGTATGATCACCTATCTACAAAAAATTCAAGACAACGCAGTCCTTATTTTCAAAATTTCGAAATCAATTAAAGTTTTCTAATTAGAGAATTTTTTTCACCATTCAGAGCAGATTTTTGGTATTTTTTTTTCTTTTAATTGAGTTTGAAAAAGATGAAATGAAATGATTTTAAACTGAGATTAAGTATGTGGAACACAAGTATAAACAAAAACGAAAAAAAAAAAAAAACGAAACAAAAAAAAAACAAACAAAAAACAAAACAAAACACAAAAATACAAAAAATTCATTTGTGAATAAGTCATGAAAATTTTAAATCCGTCAATTATGCGTTTTTTTTTTTTGCAAGATTTTTCCCAAACAATACGTTTTTTTTTTTACGCAAAAAAGACTTAAAAATAAAATTTTAAAAAAATAAATATTTGCAACTTTTTTCAGGTTTTACTTTATTTTTTGTTTTTTCATGATTTAGCCAATTTGTTCGATTAAAAATGTGACCCTCACAAAATCTAACTTCCGAGGAAAAGACAATTACATGAAAACGTAAAAGAAAAAAGTGGTTCAGGTCAGTTTACTATTTTTTTTTTTAAAGAGTTAAAAACTAAAACAATGTTTTGGTCCCCACAGCATGTCAGATGGATAAAGAAATCGAAAATTAGATACGGAATCGATTTTGTTTTCAATAGTAAATTTACTTTCAGAAAAATAAGAATACTTGTGAATTCGAAATTTTAGTATGAAAAAGTCTTACTATCCGAAAATGTCACACACATTTTTTAAGGTCAGAAATCTTCATGGCACACTTTGCAAGGAAAAGCAACATTCAAGGGAGTGATTATTAAATTAAATATTTCTATCTTTAAACAGCTGAGAAAATTATGAACAATTTTGAAACATGGGATTTAACAGTTGAGCATTAAGTGACGGAATTTATTTTCTTCATTCTTATTCTTTACCAAATGTTTATCGTTTCTAAAAAAAAAATATACAAAATGTTCATATTTCAAATTTTTAATGCAACAAAAATAAGATTTTACATTATGAGAAAAGTCGTTTTAAAAATAAAAGAGAAAAAAGTCTTTCTAAAAAGAACTTTTTTTTAACAGTGAGAAAATGACAAATTTTAAACATTGAACAACAACAAATATTAAATTTTAAAATTCAAACAACTTCCTCAATTCAAAAGATTTTTTTAAAGCATCAAGATCAAGAATTCCTTTTTATTGTTTTGTCGGATCTAAGGATGATAGTGAAAGAAGAAGACGAATCAAGACAAGAAGATGAATACTGATAGGTTCGATCCTTGTCACAGGTGGGTCTCATTTTGAACCCTAAGAGGTCTAATGGATATTGTTTTAAAGGGATTTCTTTTTCGTAGTAAAAGGAAAGAAAAGAAAAGTGTTAATAAGGTGATTTTTTAAGGCAATTTGAATTCAGTCATTTTCAATGAGAAGACCGATCTTGAGACGTGGGGTAAAAAAAGAAGACTCCTGTCGCCGCTCAGAAACAAACAATGACAAATAAAAGGAATCCGTTTCATTTGGATGAAAGATTTCAAATCAAAGAATAAAACAAAAACATTTTTTTAAACAGTACCAACATAAGTGACTGTTTTGCCGGTTTTCTGCAAAGCTCCCAGAACGACATCATGTTCAAGCGTCGTCTTGACACAAACTGTTTTTGTTTCATAACTTGCTTGGATATCTTCGATGTTTTCCAGTTTTGATAACACTTTTTTGGCTGAATTGACACAACCCTCGCATGTCATCTCCATGCTGAATTTGTGGGTCTGAGACATAATGAAATGCAACAACTGCCTTTACTTCTTCCGAAATAAAAGAAAAACGTGTTCAGCGTCGACGAGCGACAAGCAAATTTATACGTCAATTTAACGGAAGTGACGAAAGCACTTATTTAAATTAGCGTTTCTGGTAACGATTGAATCATAATAAATAAATCCAACTTATTCAATTTCCTCCACAAAAAGAAAACAAAAATACAACAATAATTCATTAAAAATCTAATTATATGCATAATTGAAAACATGCATTTTACATTCGGTTTGCATCTCGGAATAATTCGGGTCTTTCCGTGCTTTTTTTTTTCACTGCTTTTTTTTTTGACACGTGTTCAGGAAAAGATGACTAATGAAAAAAATATCAGATAGTTATTCTTCACTTAACGAAACGTGTAAAGAGAATTATTAGTATCGTTTAAAAAGTATTGCTTTCTACTTTTAGTTTTTTTTTTATTTAAGTTGTTGGGCATAATTTAATATTTTATATCAGTGATATTTTTCAATGAACATTTTTCAAGTCATTTTTTTTGGGGGGGGAATCAAAAAGCAGTTAACTCGTGATAATTGAGCTAAAGAGAATACTTTTTATATATATATAGGCATTTTTTAGAGCTGGATACAACAAATTCTGATGATTGTATATCATTCTGTTTAATGGAAAATTGGAAACTGAATCACTAACCACTTAAAATTTAATTAAAACAGGTTGAAATCATAAATTAAAACAAGGTTATAATGACCTTTTACAGATTATGAAAATATGTTGCTTACTTATGTTCCACTCCTAAATTATCTGCTTAACATTTTTTTTTATTACAGTAAAGTTCACTCTTTACAAGGCCACTTGAGAAAGAGGGTTATGTTAAGGGGTAGTATATATCAGTAGGAGGTGAAGATAGCGATTAACTCTAGACTTGAACAAGTTAAAGATTGTAGTGATCAGGGAAACATTCTCTTGGGAGTCTGTTCTGCAGAACAGTGGTTTGTGGGAAGAAGCCGTTTGAGTGGAACTTCTTATTGAGGAAATATGAATGGAATGTGGGTGGTTTGCTACTATGTAAGTGGCATGGTGGGTTCAAGCTATGAAAGTTAAACCTGGCAGATTCAAGAAATATAGTTCGTCCAAGTATTTTCCATAGAATTAGTGATAGACCAGTGAGAGGCTTACTGCATCTCTGCCATGAAAGAAAGGTTTGAGGGTAAAAAATAATTCTTCTCCAACAAGGACTTGATGATGTTTTTGAACTCTGTCAAGACTGGAAAGTAAGGACGGGTCAGCTCCTGCCAAAATTTGACTCTATTTTCAGCCTGATCTGGCTCTTATAAAGGTAGAGCATGAGGAGTTGGGTACTTACTAGAGTGGTACAGAGAGTTGATAATTTTACGAGAATCTTTAATGATGGAATGTAACTTATCTATGTTTACATGTATAACTGAGTGGTTTTTGCTTATAGACTTGATTTCATTCATTTGATCCCTTGTCATAATTTCTAAAAGTCATAATTATTATAATGTACCAGGTTGGAAAGAAAGTTCTATTGTAATTTTTAACATAAACACTTTGAGGAGATTTTTTCAATGCCTATGATAAAATAAACATTATTTTTTTCTTTAAAGATTACTTAATAAGTAAATGTATTGATTTTAAAAAAAAATGATTTTGGATCAGATCCATATTAGACATTGTATGCTGTATGAATTCAAAAAAAGGCCCTTTAGCAATGGAAGGTGCAAGCAATGTTTGTGTGGTCTATGAAAATGAAGCTTTAAGTTTCCTGATATGGCAATGATGGGTTGGCTAGTTTCAATCAGGAAATTTTTCTCTTAAGGATTTGTTGCAGAATGCTAGTACATTTTGGGTTAATATTTAGTTACCATTATGTTGTGGAAATCAACACTTTTGATAGTAAATATTTATGGGTTCCTGGAAAATTTATCCCATAAACAATATTGCCAGATAGACATGTGTGAAAGAATTCAAAAGTCAAGAGAGAGAAAGAGAAAGAAAAATGCATGTGAGCCTAGTGGCTGCATTCCAACTGCACATAGACTACATCTTGATACCAGAGTTTAAAAGCTGTATAAGAGACCAGGGAGATAAATGCATGCCTTTTTATAGGGTTTAAGAGTGTCTCCTAGAGATATTTCTTTAGCAAAGTCAAATGACATAATCCACAGATTCCCTTTGAAGTTGATGACCAAGTTTTGCCAATATTGAGTTTCTGCAAACTGTAGATGAGGAAAATTCTAAGCAATCTGTCATGAGAATCAGTAAAAAAGTTCAATGTAGGTCACACTTTGGTCATAAAACACTTTCAGGAACTTGGAGAAGTGTCTAAACTTAATTAGTAATAAAAATATACAAAGTTCAAATGAAAATTTCATTATTTAAAAAAAAATAGAAAAGTGCAGAACCATTTTGGTTTGTGATAAAGAAATAAAAACAAAAATATAAGAAAATAAAAAATAAATAGCTAAAAGAAGATAAAAGGCCATTATTCCAAAATGGAGGTGAAGAAAAGGGATGATCAAATGAGTCACACCTGTGAACCAATCAGAAATCAAGAGACAATTCTGAAATGAATTCCTTTGCCTGGCATGGGGGGAAGGCATTATAAACACAATCAGACAAAGGAACCAGAAAGTTGATAAAAAATTTTTTGTCCTTCTCTCATACTTGAAGGTCTTCCATACAAGGAACAAATCTTCACTGCTTTGCAGCTGCAGAAACAATATCTGCCTCCCATTGCTATTTCAAGCATAATTAATCTTGTGTTAAACTGACCCAAGTAATTGTTTTTTCAACTCACAAAGTCTTTCCATATATATGGTACCACATTCACAAGGCATTGTGTCTTTTTCTCTCTCACTTGGTGTTTTTATGCTGAGCTGATCTTGTGAAAAATTTGCATACATTCAACCATTCTCACCAATTCTAGCTCCAAGACAGTGTCTTCTTTAAATTAAGGTGTTAGGGTGGCCATATTTCTTTTTCCTTTCCTTCACTTGTTTTGCACGGCAGGTATATAGGTACTTGCTTTTCCACATGAGGTAAGTCATCTTCTCTTCTAAACTCCTCCCTGATCTCCTGATTGCATAAATGACACAGAGATGGCAGTTGCCTTCGTCGAGTGCTTCTATATAAAGGTGGACGGAATCTGCCTGTCTCTTCTTCATTTCAGCCCACTTGATTTTTCTTGTTATTGTCATCCTCATCGTCATCTTCAGCATGTGCTTTCTCTGATCCTGCAGACAAATAGTCTGGCCCTGCAATAAAAATCAGCGACAAAATTAAGTCACTCTCAGACAACACATCAATGCACACATGTTGAATCAGTCTTCAGGTAAACCATGGTCACTCTCCATTGCAGTAATGCCATGCTGATGCTTCTCAAGATCACATTGAGTTTTGCAAGGTTTATATGCTTGTGTTTGCATTCTGATCGCAGTTAACAGGCATCTTCAACTAAGGATTCACTGCTTTCCACAACAACGCTGGTGACCAAGGAGCTTGCATCAACCCCATAGTGACTCCCTGTCACCACCCCCTCAGTTTTTGCACATAAACATCTGCATCAGCTGTGTTCTCATCAACATAATCCATGACCGAGCAAGCCTTCTATTTGTTTTCCTGCTAGAGGCCCTTGGAGTCCCAAGTTCTTCCTTGGGATACAGAAGTAGCCAGGTGTTGTCCATCCAGGCTCATAACTGACAAATATACTCCTCCCCAAACTTCTTTGGTAGTCGATATTCAGCTGTCTGGTTCCTCAACACAGGTGATGTCTGGTCATCAGACCATTCCCAAGATGTAACGCAGATATTCCTGTTCTGGTCATACTCCGCATGGAAGTCAGGCTCGTTGATGGTGAAGGCCAAGCATAAGGGTCAATCAAATTGAGGAAAGCTCACAGTCCCATCACTGGTCACAAATATTTCTCCTAACTTCTTGATGATATCAAATTCAAGCAGTAGATTGAAATCAAGCAATTTTCTATCTACAACCAGAACCTCAACATCGATAGGAAGCCTGTTGTTCACCTGGCACAACTTACAGACCAACTCAGCCTTTTCAATCCATTCAACCACTGATAGTCCAGATGCAGGAATGAGTTTCAGGTCAAACTTCTTCTCCATCATTTTTGCTGAAATAACTTGTGTTAAACTGACCAAAGTAATTGCTTTTTCAACTGGCAAAGTCTTTCCATATATGCGGTAACACATTCACAAGTGTCTGCGTTTTTCTTTTTTTTCTCATGTGGTGTTTTTATACCAAGCTGATCTTTGCATATGCCCAACCAGTCTCACCAAATCTCTTAATTTCAAGACCATGTCTTTCTTAAATTAAATAGTTAGGGCGGCCATATTATTTCTTTTTCATTTCCTTCAATCATTTTGCACTTAAGGCATATACGTGCTCCCTTTGCTATACAAGGTAAGTCATCTTCTCTTCTATAAATTTAAACAACCTAATTAAAATCTTAAAAAGCCACAACAAATTCTTTACCATTGTTATCAACAATAAAGAACCAAATGTTGTAATAGACAGGTTAAAACCTGTCATTTTGTTGACAATAATAAGAATGTGCCCAACACTGGATATGTGCCGAACAGCAAATACACACCTGTTATTAAAGAAATTTTACCTGTAAGAATTATGCATCCAGGTAAATGAATCCATTGACTTAAGAAATTATGCATTGTATATTAATACATCTTGAGATTTTTGATATTTCATTTAAATGTAAATAATTTTGTAACCAGGATGTTTTATCACAACTTTTGTACATTTTTATAAATAACTTTTTAACCATGAAATCAAGAACTTTAAAATTATTACATTAATGACAACTAATGACATGATATGTTTCTGTCAAACTTTAAGTATGTACAAACCTGTTGCCAAGAGAGGAGACAGGGGTGGGGGGCAGTCCCTAAACAACAATTTATCCCCATCCCCATCCCCATAAAAATAATATAAACTAATTTTAGTGCACAAATTCTTACTTGTGCTTCCACCAACTTAAAGGATGCCGACCACTAACTCAAAATAAAAATGAATTATCTAAACTTATTTATAAATGGAACTTTGCCTGTGTGTGTGTGTGTGTGTGTGTGTGTGTGTTAAAATTGGGTTATAGAAGGAGTGGTCCGATTTTAATCAAATTTGATACACTCATAGACGAAGACATAAGAAATGATATTTAGAAGTTTCAAGGTTGCAGTTCTTACAATAGTGCAGAAAATCCATTATATATATAAAGAAAATCCATAATATATATAAAGGCAAGATGTTTGTGTGTGTGTCTGTTTATCTGCCTGTATGTCTGTATTTTTTCAGCCCTTTTATTTTAGTTTTTGCATCGGGTTTGGCTCTAAGTAGGTATAATTGTAGTTCTTAGTCTCAGCCATGATACCATTTACTCAGAGGACTTATTGAGCCTTCAAAATTCAGTCTATGACAAAAAAAACTTATTTGATATCGATACCAGGAAATCAAAATTTGACTTACATCCATTCTTTTTTCTTTCAGTCTACGGTTTCATTTTAACTGGAAACAACTGAGCTCCAGGACCATGGATTAGTTTTAAAGCTTTCATTACACTTGAGCAATGCCGGGCTATGCTGCTAGTTTATCAATAAGCCAGCCTTTCTAAGACATTCTTTCAAGGACTAGATTTAAAGTCTTCATTTTTCTACATACACTGCACACACCTTTAGAAATACACATTTCATTAACAAATTTAATCTAACAAAGAACACAAACTTTTGTACTGACAATAAGTGTCATGTGCATCGTTCATAATAACTCTAAATTTTGATTGTGTTACAGGCAGCACTTAAATTTTCTTTTTATAAAAGGAACTGTTAAGATATTCTAAGTAAAAATTGCAGTTGTATGTTGCGAGTATTGATTTTACAGTACCATTGTTGCTACTTTACATAGCAAGCATATACATAATGTCTACTAATACACATGCGCTAATTAATCGTAGCAACTAACAAACTATTTCTACAGGAACTTTATTAGGTTCTTCTCATACTGTTAATTGCCTGATTTGTATTTTTGATATTTTTCTTACAATCAAGCTTCAAAAACTTTGGTTGTACTGAAAAATATTACATCTATTACAATAATAAATGTTACTGTTGAATTATATATTATTTCATAACATGCTAAAATAGCCCTTCTCTCATTCCTTGGGCTCATAGCTTAGGGAGTAGTGACTCCGACTGACACGAAATTGGTTGAGTTTCGATTCCGGCCAGAAGCAAGTAGATGTCTAGCCACACTGATGAGCTGTGATACAGTGAAACAGGCTTGTATGTGGATGACTAATATATATATATATATATATATATATATATATATATATATCCGCAGACAGATCTGTTTCGCTGTATCACAGCTCATCAGTATGGTTAGACATCTGATTGCTTTTACCCAGGATTAAAACCCGACTGAATTGATGTCAGTCGCCATTTCTACCTCTGAGCTATGGGCGCTTGGTAGAAGGAGGCAGACTTTTAGTGTGTGATATATCATGTAAACACACGTCTGTAGTTAAAGTGTTATAATCCATTACTGAATGAATGACACGTTTTATATATATATATATATATATATATATACTAGCAGTATAGCCCGGCATTGCTCAGGTGCAATGAAAGCTTTAAAACTAATCCATGGTCCTGGAGCTCAGACTCTTTGGACGTTGACACAAAAGACTAAAAGGCAATAGTTGTTTCCAGTTAAAGCGAAACAGTAGACTGAAAGAAAAATGAATGGATGTAAGTCAAATTTTGATTTCATGGTATCGATATCAAATTTTCTGCACTATTGTAAGAACTGCAACCTTGAAACTTCTGAATATCGTTTCTTATATCTTTGTCTATGAATGTATCAAATTTGATTAAAATCGGACCACTCCTTCTATAACCCAATTTTTTCGATTATCGATTTTCAATATTTATTGGGGGTACCTCAACACAAAACCTAACTAAAAACACTCGCAGACACTTATAGTACAACTGTGTAAATTTTCAAGAAAATTGGTTCAGCCGTTTCGGAGTTCCATTTATAAATAAGTTCAGATTTAGATATATATATATAGATAGATTACTAAAGTTACAAGTGCATTTGGGAAGCTTCGCTACTGCCTATGGAATGAGAAAGGTGTCGAATTAGACAGTAAAATAGACATTTATAGAGCAGCTATTTTAATCACACAACTCAGAATCATGGACCACATATTTTTTTTTTTTATAATCATATCGCCCCATGCAAGGCAGTTTACTGCCACTGCTCCACAGGGAGTTACATAGGAGGAAAGTTATGAGAAAGAGTGACAGGTTATAGGGGATGTCAGGAAGTGGGTAAGAGAAGAATGAGAATACTGATGAAAGTGGTGTGAACAGAGAAAGAAGCATGAGAGAGAGGATGCAAGTCAGTGAGATACGAGATGACTATTGACTTTACATTTAAATTCTTGGAGATTGTAGCTGTCGGGGAAGCAAGTGAACAGAAAGGAATTTCACAGGCAGGAAGTGTGAGAAAAGAAGCTGATGGAGTAGAATTTGCGTTTGCATTTTATTGGTTTCACAGCAAAAGGGTGGGACCTAGTTGCTAATTTTGTTGCTCAAGTAAATTCATACTTAGGGGCCACCAGTAATCTAAGTTCATTGAAGCAGAAGCCATGAAAGTATCTGTAGAAGAGACACAGGGAAGCCAAATTGCGCCGATGAGAAAGTGACTGTATCTGAGCTTCCAAGTCAGGATCAATCACATTACAGATTCTCCGTTGGATTTTGTCAAGGACCCCTAAGTAGATAGCAGAGGCATCCAACCAGATATGGCAGCAGTATTCAATGCATGGGCTGATGGTAGATTTATATATGTACAGGATGGTTTCAGACGGGAAAAACTTCCTGGCCCTACACAGAGAACCAGCATTCTTAGCAGCAGATTTAGCTATAGATTCAATATAGTCATTCTATTTGAGGTCTGTTGTGAGATTTAATCTGAGGAGGTGCAGTGTATAGGGCTTATATCAATCAGTTGGATGTCTTTCACAAAAGTTATCTTCGTATGATCTGTGGTTGTACATTTGATGATAGGGTGCCCAATGTTAAACTCACAAAATGCAACATTGATAAAATTGAGTCTTTCCTGATGCAGTCACAACTTCAGTGGGCTGGTCATGTTGCAAATATGAATGATGACAGAATACTTAAGGTCCTCATGTATAGCCAGCTTGACAAAGTCCTGTTGGACGACTGCAGCTCAGGCATAAAGACAAGCTAAAGAGAAACCTCTGAGCTGTCAATGTGCCTCACACTAATTTTGAGTGAGTTACCCTGGCCAGGTGCCGACTACGGAAGCAACCATGTCCCAGTCATTTGCAAACTAAGGGTGAAACTCCGAAGACTAAAGAAACCCAGCACATCACCAAGGCTGCAATACGACACGCTCGTGAATGACCTCACCCTGCAGAAAGACTACAATGACAGCGTGAGAAAGAAATATGAAGAACAAATTGGAAAAGGGCACTCAAAATGGCATTCACTAAAGGAAGCGATGGTGACCTCAGCAAACAACATAGCCCCAAAGGAAATCAGACGCAGAAGAAAAAATGAGTGGATGACCGAAGAAATTCTCCACATGATGCAAAGGAGACAAAAAATAATGCCAAGACATGGAGCAGAGTACAAGAAACTTCACAGGGAGATAAGGAACAAATGCAGACAAGCTAAAGAGGAATGGCTTAACAACAAATGCGCAGAAGTAGAGAGAATGAGCAGGATCAATAAAGCAGAGATGCATAAAGAGATAAGAGAACTGACAGGACAAAAAAACCTGCTCCTCAACAGGATGCATAAAATCCAAGAATGGAGCAATCATATTGGAGAAAGAGGAAATACTCCAGCGATGGGAAGAGTATATAAAGGATCTTTTTTGCGACAGGAGAGAACAACCGAGAATACACAAGGAGATGGATGGACCGAAAATACTAAAATCCGAAGTAGAAGCTGCAATGGCCAAAATGAACAGAAACAAAGCAGCTGGTCCAGACGGCATAGTGATAGAGATGCTGATAATCTTAGAAGAATATGGCATAGAAAAAATTACCGACATAATAAACGAAATTTATAGCAGCAGAATAATACCAGACGACCTATGCAAGTCGATATTTATAGCACTGCCGAAGAAACCAGGTGCAAACAAGTGGGAACTTCACAGAACTATCAGCTTAATGAGTCACATCACAAAACTGATTGTCAGAATCCTGATGAGTAGAGCGAGAAGCAGAATCAGGCCAGAGATAGGGCAGGAACAGTGCGGGTTCATTAAAGACATTGGAACAAGGAACGCCATATTCATGATTAGGATGCTCTCCGAAAGGGCAATACAAATGAAGAAAGACTTGTACCTATGTTTCATTGACTATGCGAAGGCATTCAACAAGATACGACACAAAGAATTGATGGAGATGCTCGGCAGCCTAGACATTTTCGGGAAAGACATCAGAGTAATTAAGAATCTCTACTGGCAGCAAACGGCCTGCATACGGACAGGTAACGATCTCAGTAGATTTACAAAGATAGAAAGAGGCATAAGACAAGGATGTGTCTTTTCACCGGATTTGTTCAACCTGTACAGTGAGAATATTTTGAGGACCCTAGACGACATGCCAGGATTTGCTATTGGAGGCCACAACTTGAACAACATAAGGTATGCAGATGATACAGTGCTGATTGCAGACACGGAAAGGAAACTGCAGGACCTCCTACAAAAGGTAGCGGTGGAGAGTGACAAAAAAGGACTACAAATAAACTTTAAGAAAACCGAATGCATGGTCATCAGCAAAAGGTGCAACCCAAAATGCCAAATACAGGTGGGGGATACCAGAATAAAGCAAGGTGCAAAAATTTAAATATCTAGGAAGTGTTCTAACAGGAGATGGAAAGTGCGACACAGAGATCAGAAGGCGAATTGGCATGGCAATGGGTGCATTCCAGAAGCTGGGCAAAGTACTAACGCACAAGAAAATTTCACTAGAAACAAAGAAAAGAGTGCTTGATTGCTATGTGATGTCAGTTCTTCAATACGGTAGTGAGTGCTGGACAATATCATCGAAAATGAGAACAAAACTGGAAGCAGCGGAAATGTGGTTCTACAGAAGGATGCTGCGGATATCATGGACTGAACATGCAAGCAACGATGAGGTGTTGGAAAGAATGGCAACCAAAAGGAAATTAATATCGAGCAGCAGGAAGAGACAACTGAAGTTCCTGGGACACGCAATGAGGAAGGAGAGTTTTGAGAACCTGATACTGACTGGCCAGGTCGAGGGAAAGGGAGACAGAGGAAGGCAGTGGATAACATATTTGCAGGGCCTGGTCGGGTGGATGACGAAACGGGGGTTACCAGGAGTAACCGGAACAAACATGCTGAGAGCCACAAGGGATAGGGAGACGTGGAGGGCCATGATCGCCTACGTCCTGAAGGGACAGGACACATAGAAGAAGAAGAAGAACCCTGGAGAGAAAAAATTCTGAGATATTTGTGCCAGAATGGTATGAGAAATTTTGAAATTGGTCATATGACCAGCTAAGAGATAAAAAACAATGGTGAAAAGTGTCAGCAAATATTTCTGTCGCTATGTCCCAAGATTCTCACCGTTGTGTAATATGTGGACTTGTATGCAGGTCACTAGCAGAGCTAAATTGTCACATGAATGAGGTTATTGGCTCATCATACATGGAAATCATTATATTAAGAGTATGGCGACAGAACAAAGAAGAAATAATGGAGGTTTAGGAAATAAATAATTGTATTAACGAAAAAACAATACAAATGGTAAATGTCTGTGAATGTCTCTCATTGAAAGAAAGAGATAAATAGAGTCATAAAAGTCATTGGTATGGTAAGAGAAGGAGAGTGAGCTGTGAATTATTGTGGAGATGGCCTTTCACAGGTGTAATGGGAGATGGGAGGTCACTGTTGACAAATGTTGTGAATCTTGGCTAGTGTGCCAGCCAACTGATGAAGAAGTGCCTTTTATGGGGTTTTATATCTTTTTCTTCGGCTCAGATCAGCTTCAACTTTTCTTTGTTTCTTTAAGCAGGAGTGGCTGCTATTGGCGAAAATTCTGGATTGTATTTTTCTTTGGGGATGTAAATGAATCAAGCTATGTATGGAGCTTATGCACAGTTAACAAAGATTTTAGTTCAGCCTTGGGTTTCAGGATGTGCATTGTGGTGCAATGGATATCGGCTCGGAATGAGAAATCGGGGAGCCGAGTTTGAATTCCAGTTGAATTCATGGCATTCATTTACGCACAAATACCCTTAGGAAAGGTATTAATCTGTCTCTTCCTTCCAGTTATGGATTAAATAATAGAACAGAATAGGTTCTATATCCTTGGCTGGCAACCAATCTACCACAGAAAGCAATGGCAACCTACTGTGGGATAATCTACTGCCCAGTCAGTCATCTCTCTTTCGTGACATGATCGCCCAAAGCATGTATCACATATGGCACTTAACTGACTGACTGACTTGGGTTTCAGAGTGTTCATATGCAGCTAGTGATGGAAATTTGTGTAACATGAATGAGTAGAAGATCTGGTTTTAGAAAGGTTACAACAAAATTAACATGAGAGTCCATCATACGACAGAAAAAGGGACAAATAGGAACTGTTGGATTTAATCCATATTTGATTCCAATTTATATATATATATATATATAATGTATTTGAACATTAATTTTAATTGATACTTGTATTTGAGTAGATATTCTGTTTTTAATTAAACAGTATTATATGTATTTCTACTGGCCTGATTATTTAGAAGAAATTTTATTACAAAAATATGTTGTTCAACAAGATTAGAACCTGCAACTCCTAACAACATAGGGAAAGCCACCAATTAATCTGGTGCATCTTAGACCACTTGACCACAAATGATTCCACAATCTATACAAAGTTAAATCAAGCCTTATATACACAGTTTTTAACTTTTCACAAATAATCATCTCTGCTCTGAAATGTATCATAATGTTAGTCAGTTAAGTGCCATACATTATACATGCTTTGGGCGATCATGTCTCAAAAGAGACATGACTAACTGGGCAGAAGATTATCCCACAGTAGTTTGCCATTGATTTCTGCGGTAGACTGGTTGCCAGCCGATGCTACAGAACCCAATCTGTTCTATTATTTAACCCATAACTGGAGGAAAGAGACGGATTAATACTTTTCCCAAGGATATTTGTGCATAAGAGAATGCAAAGAAATTAAACTGGAATTTTAACTCTACTCCCCGATTCATCGTTCCAAGTTGATATCCACTGCACCACATAAGACATGCCGAATCAATTGGTGGCTGCACCTATGCTGTTGATTCGACTCCAGACAATTAACTGACAGACTGGTCTCTTTTATTAATCTATGAAGTGATATCACTATGCAACCCATCAACCAAAGGTGGATAATCATCTTTTGTGTCCCTATAGCAGAGTCAAGGTAATAACTACCCTTTTGACACACACCATTTATTTTGTGAATATGAAGGTTAAACTTTGTCAATTTTACTTTTATTAGTTCTTTTAAGTAAACTTGGAGTTGAGCATCAATGCTGTTTCTTCTATACGAAACCTTTTAATACCTTCTTTAATCTTTTTAAATCTGATATTTCTGTTGTTAGAAAATGTTAGAACCATTAATTGGATTGTTAATTACCACAGATTTGTAGTTTCATGATGCTCATCAATTAAAAGTGAAAAACATATAACCATTCATTCAGGCATTAAATACTGTTGCCATATTTGGTCAGATGTTTCTGCCATTCATCTTAAGGTTCTTGACAAAATCCAAAGAAGGATCTGACTTGGCATTTCAACTTTAGTCACTTTCACACCGACATGATGTGGCTTCCCTCTGTCTTCTACAAATATTTTCATGACTATTGCTCTGATGAGCTTTTTTTCCTGGTGCCCCGACCGCATGAATTCAAGTGCATTGCTAGATTAGCATTCAGGTCCCACCCTTTTACCATTGAAATAGTTAAATGTAACCACCACTTGTACCCAAACAGTTTTTTTTCTTGTACTTCCTGCCTGTGGAACTCCCTTTCGTTTACTTGCTTCCCTGATAGCTACAGTCTCCAAAAATTTAAATGCAACATCAACTGTCATCTACTATCTTCTTGAATCCCCTTCATCTTTTATCCTTTCTTCAATACCCATTGTACTCAGTCTTTCTCTTACTGTAACTCTTTTTGAATTAGAGATATTTTAAAAAAAAAAGATTTATAGCTCTTGCTTCAAAGTAACTTAACAAGTTTATTTTTATTTACCTTGTTTCAACTGTTGTTCTCATCTTTGCTGCCATATTCATGATGTTTCAACTGATGTACAGTTTGACATTCTCTAGGTGATTAAAATTTTTAACTGAACCCATTGTTTTGACCACTGGGGTAGATTGTTCTCATTCTATAAGTCATGCCGCTTCTGGATATCTTAGTTATCTCCATTTAATTCAACTGTTTAAGATTTTGTTCACCGCTGCTGTAGCCACAACTCTTTGGGTTCAAGTCACTGGATCTAACCAATGCTTTTATCCACTGGGCCGTGAGTCCTTGAACAATGGTCGAAACATCATGAATATGGCAATAAAGATGAGGACAACAGTCCAAATAAAGTAAATACCTCATCTCAGAAATAGAAACAAATATTGAGTGAATTAAATGGGCATGCTCTATGACTTGTGTGGCTTTGTAAGTTAAATTCAGTGAAAATACATTAGACTAAAGGTTTAGTTTTCAAATCATGATATGGACATAAATGGAATAAGTTTTATAAACAACTGTCAGGTTATAGGTATAAATATTTTTTTTTTGTCTAAACATGTTATGATTTCAAGTGACATTTTACATATTTTTAAATTCTTAACATGTCTATATCAAATTTTACGCAAGTGATATTATTGCTTTTTGTCAAACATGAACATTTGATAGAATTCTTATATGACTTACTTCTCAAGGTCACAGCAATGAACTGAAAGATTTTTCTAATAGAACTGAATGAAATTGGAACCACTGAGCAAGCAATTACCAGTTTGGCTGATCAGATTTTTGGTGACATTATATTTTAGCATTCAAAAAGATAAAAAAAAAACATGAAAAAAAAACATGACTGTCTATAACACAGAAGTTTTCAAACATTGAATAGGAGTCAGTCAGTTAATTGCTGTGTGTGATACCTGCTAAGGCAATTATGTCACTTTTGAGATATGACTGACCAGGCAGAAGATTTTCTCACTGTAGGTTGCCATTACGTTCTGCAGTAGACTGGTTGCTAACCAAGACTGTGGAATCCAATCTGTCTTGCTATTTAATCTATAGTTGGAGGGAGAAGAGATGGATTAATACCTTTCCTAAAGGTATTTGCGCATAAGTGAATGCAGCAAATTCAACTGGAATTCAAACTTGGTTCTCCGATTTCTCGCTTTGAGATGATATCTGCACCATAAACTCATAGAAGAATAGAAAAACTGAATAGAAGATTTGGATTAAAAATTTTAGAATTCAAAAAATTAACAAATATTTATTTATTTTTTTATAATCATATCACCCCAAGCAAGGCATTTTACTGCCACTGTTTTGCAGGGGGTTTCATAGGAGGAAAGTTATGAGAAAGAGTAACAGGTTATAGGGGGTGTCAGGAAGTGTAGAAGAGAAGGATAAGAATACTGATGAGAGTAGAGTGGACGGAGAAAGGAGAATGAGAGAGAGGATGATTTTTTTTTTTTATAATCATGTCGCCCCAAGCAAGGCATCTTACTGCCACTGTTGTGCAGGGGGTTTCATAGGAGGAATGTAATGAGAAAGAGTGACAGGTTATAGGGGGTGTCAGGAAGTGGGTAAGAAAAGGATGAGAATACTGATGAGAGTAGAGTGGACGGAGAAAGGAGAATGAGAGAGAGGATGCAGGTTAGTGAGATGGGGATGACTTTTTTTTTATAATCATGTCGCCCCAAGCAAGGCATTTTACTGCCACTGTTTTGAAGGGGGTTACATAGGAGGAAAGTTATGAGAAAGAGTAACAGGTTATAGGGGGTGTCAGGAAGTGTAGAAGAGAAGGATAAGAATACTGATGAGAGTGGAGTGGAAGGAGAAAGAATTCCGGAGAGAAACCATAATATTGAGATTAGAACTTCCAAGATGACAGCACCAGTTCAAATAAATCAATGTATAATGATAATTCATTATTTCCAAAATTGTAATTAATGGGGAGAAATTAAATTTATATTTGCTGACATATTTGTAAATTACTTGAATTATTTTTTATATGAATCTCAATTCAAATTTCTGTTTGATTCTTTGTTATATGAAAACAGCAAGATGTGATTAAAAAGTCTAAATCTGCCTATAATTGATCATAATTAAGTATTGACTTCTATAAGAATTCGACACGTGCAAGCTTTTTTTAGTGATTTCAGTTTTTATTGTATCAGTCAGTCAGTTAGGTGCCTTACGTGATACACGCTTGGGCGATCATGTCTCGAAAGGGACATGACTGACTGAGCAGAAGATTATCCCACAGTAGGTTGCCATTGCTTTCTGCAGTAGACTGGTTGCCAGCCAAGGATATAGAACCCAATCTATCCTGTTATTTGACTCATAACTAGACGGGGAAGAGAGGTATTATATTATTAAGTAGTAATTAGTGGGGGATCAGTTTATTACTTCATAACAATATAAAACTGTTCCCCCAATTTAGGACTAGCAGAAGTTTTAATCATGTTTTCAACTATTATATTCAGTCATTCAGTTCAGTGCCATACGTGATACATGCTTGGGCGATCATGTCTTGAAAAAGACATGACTGACTGGGCAGAAGATTATCCTGCAGTAGGTTGCCATTACTTTCTGTGGTAGACTGGTTGCCAACCAAGGCTATAGAACCCAATCTGTCCTGTTATTTGACTCAGTTTATTACTTCATAACAATATAAAACTGCTATAGAACCCAATCTGTCCTGTTATTTAATCCATAACTGGAGAAAAGAGATGGATTATTATCTTTCCCACAGGTATTTGTGCATCAGTGAATGCAAGGAATTCAACTGGAATTCAAACGTGGCTCCTCGATTTCTCGTTCCAAGCCAATACTTGACCAGTTATCGTCCCGTGTGCCAATATGGATGTTATTTATGCTGAAACTCTGCTTGTCAGACATTTAAAAAATTGCAAAGTAATTCTAAAAATATACATTGTAAGTAATTCACTATTTGATAAGAAAATAACAAAATGAGGTGGAATTATGAAATTGCATTCAGTTTTTATTTGTATAATCCTTAGAATATTTTGCTGGACAATATAAATAAATGTCAAAAATATGGAAAAATCTTTCTTTCCTGATCACTTGTTGCTTTTAGATAATAATGTGCAATTATAGGTGGATTATAACTGTGAGTAAATAATTATATCCCCCCACCACATTAAAATATACAAAAATATTTGTGAAAATGAGAAACAGCAAGATGTGGAAACAACAAAATTAGTCTTATTTATTATCTGGTTGTTATGTGGTGTTGGAGTCACAAGAGACAGTAAAACTGTGAGTTTGGGGAAAAATGTATTTCAAATATGGATTGGAATCCAACTGAATGAGAACCTAAAGAGTAAGTAAGGTTTACAGTATCTTTCTTTTAATTTTTTTTTATAGATGTGTGTAAAAAAAATTTAAATACCTAGGAAGTGTTCTAACAGGAAACGGAAAGTGCGACACAGAAATCCAAAGGCAAATTGGTATGGCGAAGAATGCGTTCCAGAAGCTGAGTAAAGTACTAACACACAGGAATATTTCACTAGAAACAAAGAAGAGAGTGCTGGATTGCTATGTGATGTCAGTTCTTCAATACGGCAGTGAATGTTGGACAATATCATTGAAGATGAAAGAAAAATTTGAAACGGCAGAAATGTGGTTCTACACAAGGATGCTGCAGATATTGTGGACCAAGCATGTGAGCAACGATGAAGTGTTAGTAAAGAATGGCAATGAAAAGAAAATTAATAGTGAGTATCAGGAAGAGACAACTGAAGTTGCTGGGACATTCAATGAGGAAGGAGGGCTTGGAGAACCCGATACTGACAAGCCAGATAGAAGGAAAAAGAGACAAAGGAAAGCAGTGGATAACATATTTGAAGAACCTGAGCAAGTGGATGACAGAATGAGGGTTGCATGGTGTAACAGGAAAAACGTACTAAGAGCCACCAGGGATAGGGAGACGTGGAAAGCCATGATCACATACGTTCTGAAAGGACAGGGCACATAGAAGAAGTGTAATGAGTGTCCAGATAATTTGGTTGGAAAAATACAAGAACTGCCTGGGGTTTTCTTACCTCAAATTTTTGAGTCCTAAGAGAATGATGTTACTATTATGACCTGAAAAAGAAAAAGGAGCTGAAATTTTTATTGACACATGTGTTGATGGTCTGTCCATGTTGACTGCTTTTCTAACAGTGAGAATGTCATGTGGTTGTGTGTGTAGAGGAGAAAAGTGGGGTCATTCTCACTGGTTTAGAATGAGATAATTAAAATTGTTATAATTATTTTATTATAATTATTTTTTGATGCCATAAATGATTTTTTTTGGACATGACAAAGTGACAGTATAATTAATTTTTTATTATCTGTTTCTTTTATGAAGTCAAAATGTCCCCCTTCAGATCTTCAAATCATTTATTTCTAGTGATATGTAAAAATAACACTTTAATATCTGAAGTATTTTTTATAATGTTGTGGCCAATGTACTTGTCTTCCAGGCCTTGTTTCAATATTCTTTCTTCTTCTTGTTTCTGATAGAGTGTCGTCTGCTTTAGTGAATGTTTGTTCATCCATCTTTTTTGTAAGTTTTAAATGTAAATGATCACAATTTTCAGTTTGTTGAATGAATTGTTTATTGGCAAAAGCTGGTTTAAGTCTGTGAAAAGCAATATTACCTATTTTTTTGATGGTGAAGTACTTGTCCATTTTATTAATGACTTGGTATGAACATATTATAAATATTAGAAAAAATTAGCCAATCAGAAGTAATTATATCAGGTTTGAATTTGAATCCTCTTTTAAACTTAATTTGTCATGTTTCTTCAAAACTATTTCCCGCGATGGATAAATTGTCGCTTAACTGCAATGCAAAAATTGTTGTTTTCTTTTTCATGCATTTAACACTTCTACCAATATTTAATAATTTTATTTTGTTCATCTTAGAGTGGGGTTCTATAGTTTCATGGCCATAACACTGATATTGTAAGTACTTGACCACACACTTACTACTTCCATATATATTTTGAGGAAGAACCTTATTTATTTATTTACTAGCAGTATAGCCCAATATGTAGTTTTTTTATATACTAGCAGTATAGCCCGGTGTTGCTCGGGTGTAATGAAAGCTTTAAAACTAATCCATGGTCCTGGAGCTCAGACTCTTTGGATGTTGGCACAAAAGACTAAAAAGCAATGGTTGTTTCCAGTTAAAGCAAAACTGTAGCCTGAAAGAAAAATGAATGGATGTCAGTCAAATTTTGATTTCCTGGTAATGATATCAAATAAGTATTTTCATCGTAAACTGAACTTTGAAGGCTAAATAAGTCCTCTGAGTAAATGGCATCATGGCTGAGACTAAGAACTACAATTATACCTACTTAGAGCCAAACCCGAAGCAAAAACTAAAATAAAAGGGCTGAAAAAATACACACATATAGGCAGATAAACAGACACACACACAAACATCTTGCCTTTTATATATATATATATATATATATATATATATATATTATCAATTTTCTGCACTATTGTAAGAACTGCAACCTTGAAACTTCTGAATATCATTTCTTATGTCTTTGTCTATGAGTGTATCAAATTTGATTAAAATCAGACCACTCCTTCTATAACCCGATTTTTTTTATTATCAATTTTCAATATTTATCAGGGTTACCTTGACACAAAACCTAACTAAGAACACTTGCAGATGCTAATAGCACAACTGTGTAAATTTTCAAGAAAATCGGTTCAGGCGTTTTGGAGTCTATAGGTAACGGACACACACACACACACATACACATACACATACACACACAGACAAAGTTCCATTTATAAATAAGTTTAGATAGATTTATTCATAATGTGACCATATTACTATATTTAGCATTAACCAATAACATATGTGAATGTAGCTTATTTTTATTCAGAAAATTGCATTACTTATTAAAATTCAAAAAGGTATCAGAAAATTAATTTTTAATGTTTTTAAAATTTTGTTTCTTTAGCTTTCTTCTTTTATAATAAATCCTGGATTTGAATATTTTTGTTTTTTAGAAAGGAAACAAAAATGAATAATTCTACTCTAAAACTGTATCAACCAAAATAAGATAAGGAACAAGTCTTCCTATTGAATCAAAATGTCTACAGATGATCCCAATTAAAACAATTGGCTAAAATTTCAATAAAATCGGTTACCAAAAATAAGCTCCAAGCACAGTTGGATTATCTCTCAAATATTTAAGATTTTTATGCCAAATTTTCCTTGATTTGTGTTTTTATCCTCGCAAAATCAGTTTGGAAAATAATTACAGACTCAACAAAAAATAATTTTTTTTAATGTAGGATGCAGGTGATTGTGGCTCTCCACAAATTCCATTTTTTTCATTACCTAGAAATTTCTATGACTTTCTTGGGTAAGTTAGTGGCATAGTCTCCTGTTGCTGTCACTAGATTTGAATTTAAGGTTGTTCTTCTTGCAGACTGACTGCCAACCAAGGCTACAGGGCCCAGTCTACCCTCCTATTTTCTTCTATAACTGGAGGGAGAACAGAGAGAGTGTTTGTGCAAAAGTAAATGCAACAGACTGAGCCTGAATACAAACTTGGCTTACTGATTTCTTTTTTCACACTGAAAACCATTATACTAATTACATATTTCTATTTAGACACTTTCCAAATATATTAGTATATAGTAAATAGATACTATTAGCATATACTTAATTTATTTATTATTATTAGTATATACTAAATTTAAATTTGATTTGTTCTTCATAGAGAAATGTTTCTAAAATTCATGTATGTACACATCATTTAATTTTTATGTTCTTTTAAAAACTGATGTCTTTGTGTTCTGACCTCAGTTCAAATGATAAATTCTAATGGATTATTTAATACAATTTCCAATTCATGGCAGTTTCGTTTGTTTCAGTTATCATTTTTGTATGTGAAAGTCCAACGTAAGTAAAGAGTAAAGTTGAACAAGATGGAAACAATTCTACTACTCTGTCCTAATTTATATCCAGCATAAATTTATTTTATAAGAAATTGGAGGTTAAAAAACTATGCAGTTATTTGAAACCACTTGAACTGTGGCTAAACTATTTTACTTGAAACCAGAAACGTTTTTTATAACACCCACTGCCCAAAACAAGCAATTAAAGAGTGAATTTAACTATTTTTTTGTTACACTATTTATAGATAATTTTTTAAAATTCATTCAAATAAAAGAACAAAAATGTTGGTTGAACTAAATAATAGCATTTAATTAAGTTATTCTAGAGATTGAGAGAGATTATTTCTGTATAAAATACATAATCTGTATTTGTAGAAGTTTATCTGCGTTTAGAAAATTTTTTACATATTACTCCATTTATAAAACCATCTCAGTGTCACTGTAAACTCCTAGATTTGTTTGTTTGTTTGTTTGTTGGTTTTCTTCTGTACTAAGTTAAGCTGACACAAGTAATCAGGGCGTTTGATGATTGCATAACCCATTTAGTTGCGTGCACCAGTCAGCCAGCTTTTCAGTATAGAACTAGGGGTTGCTTTTAGAGCAGTTTCCTCCGTAGAAAGTGGTAGGGGGATTTATTTTAAAATATTAAAAAAAAATGTAACACTTTTCAATCTGACTGAAAACTGAAAAAGCAAAAATTAAAATATCACATTTTAGGAATTTTATAAAATGTACGGTGAAGAATAATTTACATATTTATAATATAACTGCTATATCTATCTCAGTCTGTTCATATCTATCTATCTATCTATCTATCTATCTATCTATCTATCTATCTATGTCTGTTTCTTATCTATCTATCTATCTCAGCCTGTTCATATGTGTGTGTGTGTGTGTGTGTGTATGTGTGTGTGTATGTATGCATTTGTGCGTGCATTTTCCCAGACCACACAGATACTACACTGATCCTAGGGTGTGACACTTTGATCTTAGGTAGAGTAAACAGATACTCTGATACTAAAGAGTAGAGCCAATATAATATATACATAAATAACCCCGTTATTTTTATGAATCATTCGTTTAAGTGCCACATATGATACATGCTTGGGAGATCTTGTCTCAAATGAGACATGACTGACTGGGCAGAAGATTTTCCCACAGGAGGTTGCCATTAGATTCTGTGGTAGACTGGTTGCCAACCAAGGCTATAGAACCTAATCTGTCCTGTTATTTGACCCATAGCCGGAGGGAAGAGATGGATTAATACCTTTCCCAAGGGTTTTTGCATGTAAGTGAATGCAACTAATTCAACTGGAATTCAAACTTGGGTCTCCAATTTCTCGTTCCAAGTCGACATCCACTGCCCCACATTGCACAGGTTAATAACAATAATAATATGAAGTAAAACTACTGAAGAAGGTGCAGAGCAGGAAATATGTGTTTTTAAAAAGATTGAAAATATAATTATACTAGCAGTATAGCCCGGCGTTGCTCGGGTGTAATGAAAGCTTTAAAACTAATCCATGGTCCTGGAGCTCAGACTCAGCCTAAAGAAAATTTGTGTGAGGTTTGGTGAGAATCGGATAAAAATTGTGGATTTGTATAAAGGACATCCAGACAGATAAACAGACACACACACAAACATCTTGCCTTTTATATATATATATATATATATATATATATATATATATATATTATCGATTTTCTGCACTATTGTAAGAACTGCAACCTTGAAACTTCTGAATATTGTTTCTTATGTCTTTTTCTATGAGTGTATCAAATTTGATTAAAATCGGACCACTCCTTCTATAAACCGATTTTTTCAATTATTGATTTTCGATATTTATCAGGGATACCTCGACACAAAACCTAGCTAAGAACACTCGCAGATGCTTATAGTACAACTGTGTAAATTTTCAAGAAAATCGGTTCAGCCATTTCGGAGTCTATAGGTAACGGACACACACACACACACACACACACACACACAGAGACAAAGTTACATTTATAAATAAGTTTAGATTTAGATAACTATTTATGGTGATATAGTAATTTCTTGTAAGGACTAATCAGAAGTTAGGACAAATATTGCTGCTTAATTTACATATCCCTATCTAGACAAATCTGTATATCTTTAAATGTTGATATAATGATAACACTGACCATCAAAATTTTTGGCATATTATGTGAGACTATTTCTGGTGTATATTTCTGGGGTATATTTCTTGTGTATATTTCTGGGGTATATTTCTTGTGTATATTTCTGGGGTATCTGAATTCAAGGAAAACATTGATTTTGTCTAATTATCTCTAGTTTTTAAGATATTGCTGAAATGCATTTTTCTTGTTTACTAGTGCATGAGTATTTCAAGAAAACAATATTTATTTATGCTATTTAGGCTATCAATTGGTAATCAAACAGTGTTGAATAAATGTGTCACTTTTATTTAAGTTTTCTGATTGTATATGTGATATATCCCGAAAAGGAATACAGTATAAAATGATCAGTTGAAGAATGGAACTCCACATCAGGAATAAGAAATACCGATTTATTTTACTATGGTACGATTAACAATAATACACAGATAGGCAAGCCACGGGTTGGAGCGGAATTGACTATCGAATAGTGAATGCCTTCGCCTAAGACCTTTCCCTCGTCGTACCGCTTGTTACCATCTTTTATCAAGTAGAGTATTCTATTCTCGGGGATGGCAGGATGTTCCACTATAACAATATGAAAAATTAAAAGTAGTACTATTTTAACAATGAACAAAGAAGAGCCGGTACATTTTCCAGTGGCATCCTAATTTATTACAAGAGATTAATAAAAAATTATAAAATAAAAAAATGATTTCCAGTCAAATTTCACACCTAAGTAAACTAGCAAAATATGTAATATAAGCTATTCAACATAATAATTTACATGACCAATATCGCAAGCTGCCCAGGCCATTGTATTTTACTTCATCTAAAGCAAGTTTCTCTTACATGACTTCCTTTTGAATGTTTTCTCGGTGCAATTATGCATAAAGCTCCGGCAGTAATCAGATATCATGTGGGCATTCCATCAGCTTTGGTTGGGCACCTTGAGGTGATGTAATGGTTAGCAAGTTTGTCTTGCTAGAATCATTGCAACTGAGTAGTGAGTTCGCTCCTCACTGGGTGCCACATACTTTTGGCCTTGTTCCACATCTAAGCTGCACTTACACAATTACCATTGGCTTTGGTACCACTCATCCATAATTTTTATTATGGTGCTTTATCTATAGGAATGGACTCTTCCTCCTTCAATAAATACTAACCTGCATGACTTCTTGGGGGCAGTCGAGAGGCAGTCATGACGCAGTGTAACTGGATTGTTCAGACGTACACTTCTACTTGCTGACTACTAACACTCTTACTTTGTATATATGTTCTGTTATTCTAATACACTGGTTGAACCTACCTTCTTGTTTCTGTGTCTTTCTTCTTGGCCTTAACTGACCTACAACAACTTGGCGACGAAGATTTGTGGCAAAGATTTGCAACAAAGATTTGCGCGGAGTTTGCAAGGATGACCGGAATTAAAAAGGAGCTTTCTTAAAACATGGGCAAACGAGTTTTTGTAAAAGAACTTTGTGTAATTGCTAGTGGAAGTATGAAATTTTTTTTATTTTTTTCGTCACAGTTTTTTTCATTTATAAAGCATCTGGAAAAAACCAGAAATGTAAAACTGAAAAAAAAAGACACTTATCATGGAGGATTTCAAAAGTATTTTATTAGATCTTGTAAAGTATCAAAATGCACAACAAGAGAAGTGGCAAAAACAACTGCTCTCTCAACAGGAAAAAATGGAAAATTTATTTCTGCAAACCCAGAAAGAAAATCAAGAGAGACAGCTTGAATTTCAAAAGAAAGTTTTTGAACTAGTAAGCCATAGGAATTCCATTGAAAACAAATTTTCTCTTTTGCAAGACACAATTTGGAGTGCGATAGAGGATTTTTTGTACGCTTCCAAAGAAGACATAACCTTTGTGTCATACTTTAGGAGATATGAATATATATATACTTCAGATTGTGAAAATTGGAGTGACACGAAAAATTACGTCTTCTTCTAAGGAAACTTGGCACTACTGAGCATACAAAATTCATAAATTACATTCTGCTGCAGAAGATTAGTGAGTTGACATTCACCGAAGCAGTGAAATTACTCACAGAGCTTTTCAGTCTAAAGATATCTCTTTTTCATAAAATATGGAAATGTCTTAATCTAACTAGGAAAGAATAGGAAGATTATATCACTTTTGCGTCAATAGTAAACGAACACTGCGATGATTTTAAACTGGCGGAGCTAAGTGCAAATAACTTAAGTTCCAATGTTTGATATTCGTGCAAGGACTACTTTCAACAGAAGATGCAGAAATTAGGTGAAGAATACTAAGCAAACTGAAGAATGAGCCGAATATAACTCTTCAGCAAATCACTGAAGAATGTCAGAGGTACGTCAGTGTAAAAGAAGGATTCTAAAAATATCGAAGAATCGAGTATTGCTTACGTCAAAAAAGTACGCTGCAAACAGAAACAAACAAAGTCCTTTAAAACTAATGAAACTAAGAAAAAGCAAAATAATTTGCCTCTTAACACATGTTACGGATGTGGGGCTCTACACTGGTATAAAAATTGTTTCTTTCGGAACAAAAACATTGCCGATCTAAAAATAAAGCCAATAACTACATAAGAAATACATGGTCGGATGACCTACATGGTGCTAATACCAGAAAATTCGTGCACATAAAATTGTTAAACAAAAATGTGGAATTTCAACTAGACTCGGGGTCTGATTTGACAATAATAAACTTGCAAACATGGAAAAGATTAGGCAAACCGACTATGATAAAATCTAGCAAGATTGCAAGATCTGTTACAGGGGAAAAATTAAATTCGTGGGAGAATTGATTGTAAATACAACGTTCAACGGGAAGACTTTTAAATTAAAATTGTTCGTCATAAAAAATACTAACAACCTATTTGGCACTGATTGGATGACACAATTCCAACTGTGGGACTTACCTATTAATGCATACTGCCAAAAAATTGAAAATTGGAATGCCAAAGCTAAAAAACTGAAAAAAGAACTGACGGATGCTTATCCAGGAATTTTTTCTGGTGGTGTAGGCAGATGTACAAAAAGGATGGCAAAAATTGAACTTAAAGACAACATCCAGCCAGTGTTCCAAAAGAAGAAATATGTGCCTTTTGCATCGTTGAAACAAATCAACGAGGAACTTGATAAATTAGTAAAAACTGGAGTTCTATCAAAAGTAGAGTACAGCGGATGGGCCGCACCAGTGGTCTATGCAAAAAAGAGATCAAAATATATATGCATTTGCGCTGATTTTTTGACAGAATTGAATGCTGTTTTAAAGGACTATCATTACCATCTTCCTTGTCCTGAAAACATTTTTGTGAATTTCTCGAAAATTTACCTTAGCAATGCTTATTTGCAAATTCCTGCTGAAGAGGTGAGTTCGAAATTAATATGTATAGATATGCATTGCGGATTTTATAAAACGAACGCTTACTGGTTGGTGTCAAGGAAACACCAGCAATATTTCAACAAGTCATGGATATCATGCTGAGCGGCCTTGAATTCGCAGTCACTTATTTAGATGACACTGATGAAAAGCTAAAGCGTAGTCAAATATAAGGATCATGTCCATTTTTTGCTAAAATTCAAGATTATGGCTTCAAACTTAAAGAAACTAAATGTGATTTTTTCATGGAAAAAATCAAATACCTAGGACACATAATCAACAAGAATGGCAGGAGAAGAAATCCTGAATGAGCTACCACGATCAAAGACATGCCAGCGCCCAATAACATCGTTTCGTTGCAGAGACTAGCAAATTATTACCAGGCATTCATACCAAATATGCATGATTTGCATGCACTTCTTAATGAAATATTAAAGAAAGACAAGCCCTGGGTTTAGACAGCAGAATTCCAGCAATCATTTGAAAAAATAAAGAAAACACTAGCGTCAGACTTATTTCTTACACATTACTACCCGCACTTGGAAATCATTGTGACTAGTGACGCTAGTTCATATGGCGTAGGAGCATGCATTCTTCACAAGATGACTAATGGAACAGTAAAACCAATAGCTCACGATGGGTACGATCGAAAAAGAGTTGGGAACATGATATATATAATAAAGGGTCCACAATTCATGTACAAATGACATCTCAATCAACTTAGGAAACGCCTTACTGATGAGGATGATAGCGGGCTTCTTGAGGAAACAGCTAGGGATATGAATTATTCGCAGATTGAAAAAGACGTGCTTGGGATTATATTCGCGAAGTTCTACTGTTATAATTATGGTCGACATTTCACTCTACAGACGGACCGCAAGCTATTAATCACGATTTTTGGCTCAACAAAAGGTCTGCCTACGCACACAGCCAACAGACTTCAGAGATGGAGTACAATCCTGTTAAATTACAATTTTAAAACAGAGTATGTGTCATCGAAAAAATTTGGCCATGCGGATGGATTATCAAAACTAATTCCCAAGTACAAAGAACCACTGGAAGATACAGTGCTTGCCTCCCTTCAATCTGAAGGAGAATTAAAAACTACCTTTTGTAATACGGTAAGGGAACTTACAGTAACGCTTGAACAAATAAAACAAGAGACTCTCCTCCTCCTCCTCCTCCTCGATGAGTATATCAAGCAAACAAAAACGAAAATTGCTGAAAAGGACCAGCGAACTACGGACGTTTTCTCTATATGTGACGAGGTGTTAATATACAGGGAATTCTATTAACACTCCAGAAACGTATTTTGAAAGATTTTCACGTGAGCCATCCAGGGAGTACTAATCCGAAAATTTTGATGAGTAGCTATGTCTATAGACACCTCCTAACACCTCCCATTCTCCCCAACTCTCCCCCTATGTACAGCCTAACTCGTCTATCGCCCCCTGCGCCATAGTGGCAGTGGAATGCCTTGCTTGGGGTGACATGATTAAAAAAAAAGATATAAAAAACGCTGTCAAATCATGTAAAGGTTGTGCCTTGGCGGCGAAGTTACCTTCTATTAAATTCAATCCCAGGCCCAAAACGGATCTACCTTGGTCTAGAATTCACATTGATTTTGTTGGACCTCTAGAAGGATATTCCTACCTCATTGTAGTCGACAGTTTCTCGAAGTGGACCAACATACACAGATGCAAAAACCCAACTACAGAAATTGTTATAAAATTTCTACATGAGCTGTGTGCCAGATTCGGAGTAGTAGACACCTTAGTGTCCGATAATGGAAGTCAGTTTATGTCTGAAGAATTTAGAGACTTCTGTGAAACAAATCAGACTGAACACATCACTACTGCCCCGTATTATCCGAGGTCAAACGAGGTCAGCTGATGGATTTGTGGATACATTGAAGTGAGTTTTGAAAAAAAACTTGAGTTACACCAACTGAAAAAGCCCTTCAATAATTTCTTCAAGTGTACAGGATTACACTTAATGACAAGACACCAACTTCACAATCTCCAGTCGAGGTGATGTTCGCAAGTTGGATACGGCCTGTTTACGACAAATTACTTCCAAAACAGACAATGCCAGGAAGGACAAGCATTGTACCTGCAAGACGATATAACCCAGGATAAAAGTTATTTTTTTCAAAATGTTCAAAGACAATAAATCTTTTTGGGAAATGGGTACGATCGAAAAAGAGTTGGGAACATGATATATATAATAAAGGTTCCACAATTCATGTACAAATGACATCTCAATCAACTTAGGAAACGCCTTACTGACGAGGCTGATTGCGGGCTTCCTGAGGAAACAGCTATGGATGTCATATACGACACCTTTAATATTCCAATTCCCCTAATGGCTCCCGAAATACGCCATTCTAAGAGAAAAAGGAAAGTAACTGATTTAATCCTAAACGGAAAATGTATTGAGGCCACAGATAAAAGTTTCAAAATTGATAAAACAAGTCAGCCTCAGAACTTTAATATAAAAAAAAGAAAAAAAAAATTTCTTCACACTCCTGCGAAGTTGAGATTTTACAAGGGGGGTGTTATGGTGCTCTGTCTATAGGAATGGACTTTGCCTTCGTCAATAAATACTAACCTGCGTGACTTCCGGGGAAACAGTTGAGAGGCAGTTGTGAGGCAGCGTAACTATACAGTTCGGACATACACTTCTATTTGCTGATTACTAACACTCTTACTTCGTATATATGTTCTGTTATTCTAATACACTGGTTGAACCTACTTTCTTGTTTCTGTGTCTTTCTTCCTATATGACGCGGTCAGTCAGGGTTTATGCTGTCAATACGGCAACAGATATGATGACGCTCTCGGGTCACTAGTCGTGATGGCTTCATCACAGTAGCTGGTCTTCAAGTCGCCTATTATAACGGTGTTCCTCCTTGCCCACGCTGTGAATTTTGATCTCAAGGAAGGCGCGTTGAAATCCCGCGAGCCATATCTTTACCATGTCGAACCAGACTGGACACGCTTGCACACTTGGATTAATAAAGAAAGGCACAAAAATAAATAAATAAATAAATAAAAATAAATTTGATGACACCTGAATAAGTTGCAGAAAAATCTTTATTTACACAAAAAAAAACAAAAAAAAAAACAGCAAACAGAAATAGAATATAACAGTCGTCGAAATTTTATTCTTACAATGTGGTGCGAAAGTTTTTATTTGAGAGTAATGTTTGTTCACTCCTATCGGAAATTTCAAGTTTTTTTCAAGTTCTGATGGTTCAAAAAGTCTTATCAGGGATTTTCACCGAAGCCTTACGGAAACAGCCGAAGAGGGGTCCTTGTGACCGCGGCGGTAAATTCCTCTTGTCTGCCTTAGCTCGGTGCAGCAACACATTCTCCATTTGACTTTAACTCTTTTCAGCTCTTTCTGTTTCCTTTCATCTTCAGCCAGGTCTTTATCAGAAGCGACTGCTCTTCGTCTCTACGGCTGGCACCCAGTGGCATAGCTCCTGGTTGGGAACACTCCTCTCTCAGTCGCTACATCTCGACTGGTCCCAAGGCTAACTAACTTTGGCCTTCTGGGCTCTAGTTTTTATGCTTGTCCCAAATTCTCTTGAGGGGTGCATGACGAACACGGGGTGTCCATGCAAATCAAATCTTTAACAATTAAATCACTCCCAGCTCACATTATGAGGCGAAGTAATTTTCTCCCCTTGGTTTGACCAATGAAATAGCAATATTTCTGTCGACGTCATTTCTTTTTGTCTTCTTCTTCTCAAGTAATTACATCATTTATTTTCCAAGTTAAATCCTTTCCCAGTGAATTCAAGAATTAAGGATTTGACCTTCCTTGACCTCATCAAAAGTTTTGACAATCATTGAAGCTATGTTTTGACTACCGTTATTTTTCACTTCCATCAACTGTAAAGCTCAATGCTTCCAATGGTGTTCTTCTTAGTCATTTGTTTCCGCTTTGTCAGATAATGGCTGCCAATGATGATCTCGTCTAACCTATTGCTTTACACCTGAAAAATATATTTTTCCTGCTAGTTTTTCAGATTTAAAAAATTTTGTAATAAATATTTTTTCTACTCCACTCATATTGCGACTGTAATCTGCACAATTAATAATGCCGCTAGTAATAATTTCTTTTGCTCCGTCATACTAAAATAGTATTATATTTTTCCACATGCAATATTATATTCTACATGCAATGCAATTATGTGTTACACCTGGCCCAAACAAGGCCACAACAGTTTTGATGTCTTGGTGGAAATGTTCTCCTAGTTCTTCACTGACATCACTAAGGTTTTCACAAAATCTGTCTAAATGGCTAAACAGGTTGTGACTTTTGATACTAATTCTTGTTCCAAGAGCTCAGAAGTTTTTTAGCATCACTTCAACTAGTTTATGGTAGTTATCCACTTTATTTTTGCTCAAGAAGTTGTTCACAACTGTGACAAAAAAAGTCCATGCAGCAGCCTCTGTCTCAGTTAAATGGGAGACAAAATTTTCATTGTCAATCAGTTTTCTTATTTGTGTCCTGTCAAAAAATTCTTGCCTTCAGTTTCTCATTACTCAAACCAGGAAATCTTGAGCAGGTATAACTGAAACATGCATCATCTTGGTCTAGTGTCTTAAACTTGATATGTCATGAGGGCAGAATGATGCAATCACAGTTAGCCAGCAGTTCATTTCTGACATTTTTCATCCCCCACAAGTTCTGCAGAAATAGACAAAGCCTTCCTTACCCAGTCTTTGTCATTGACTCTGCTGTCCCACAGACAAAAAACATGAATATGTGGTAAAAACATCAGTGGTGATAATAATAAAACGTAATGAAATATACTCTTTACTAATAGAATGACAAAGAAACTCTCTCTCTCTCTCTTTTTCTCTCAACACATATTTAGTTTCCTTTTTTCATATAACCCGGACATAGTTAACTTGTTCAACTGATGTCATGAGGAAGCTAACCAATCACTAACGCTTTTGCCAAAATCAAAGCCAAAATGCATAGATAATAAATATAAATACAGCAAACAATGTGTATGGTTCTCTATTGTTACTTTTTGCCTTCCACACAGCACGTATACATGTGTGCGTGTGTGTGTGTGTGTGTGTGTGTGTGTGTGTGTGTGTGAAGCTTTGCATCAGTGTCGGAGACAATATACCAACAAGTCAAAAGGAAGACATGTTGAAATAATATCCATACAAATAAAAGACAACATAGAAAAATGAGTGTTAATTTAAGAGACAATCCTCACTCAAATACCAGAAAAAATTATAACACATGCCAACAACAACTGCTACTAAGTTACACTGGACACACATAAAACCAAATATATATGCATATGAAACTCTTTATGACTTTAACACCGAAATACACATAAAGTGACGAACATTCAACTAAATGAAAATATGTAAATGGAGTGAAGCACAAAAATAAAAAATGATGTTATAGTTCATACAAAACTGGCCATCATTTGTTTATTATTACAACCACATCTAAACCATACCGGTTACCCCAAAATATGACTATGCTATACGACCTTACTACCCTTACAAAAATCCACACACATCACCCACTCATGTTCATCATAACACAGTTTTTGTAGAACAATCTTTACACTCGTGTCATGATCCTTCAAGATCGCTGAATGGCCAATTAGGACACAAGAAATCTTGACATCATTGTGCAACCATATGCACATCCTTTATTTAGAGCTATTGTCTGTCAATCATCACAGGCAACCTCTCCTGCCTCTCATAAGCATGGACCAAATGAGTCTCCCTGAGAGCAATACACTGCGCCTCCTCGGCCTTACCCTCTCTTCTGATCTCAAATGGAACCACTACATTGAGTCCATAGCTAAATCCACTGCTAAGAAGGTTGGGTCACTGTGTCGGGCCAGGATGTTTTTCCCGCCTGAATCCATCCTGCATATATACAAATCAACCATTCATCCGTGTATGGAATACTGCTGCCATATATGGTCAGGCGCCCCTGCTGTTCATCTGTGTTCTTGACAGGCTCCAAAGGAGAATCAGTATTGTGATAGGTACTGACTTGGCGGCTCGACTACAGCCACTTCCCCACCGACGAGATGTGGCCTCCCTTTGTCTGTTCTATAAATACTTTCATGGCTTCTGCTCCAACGAACCTAAGTCACTGGTGCCTCTGCAACAGGTGTTTACTCGTGCAACCAGATTGGCAACTGGGTCCCACCCATTCACACTTAGATTAACTAAATGCAGAAGACAATTCTACTTCTGCAGCTTCTTCTCTCACACTTCCCACCTGTAGAACTCGCTTCCATATTCTTGCTTTCCTGACGGCTACAACCTCCAGGAATTTAAATGCAATGTCAATACTCATCTATTAACCACTTGACTCTAGTTCTTTCACCACCCTGTATATCCTTTCCTTTCTCTCCACCTTTGCAACTGTCATCACACCTGTATTCCCATCCTTCTCTTGCTCCTTTCTAACTGGTTCGTCTTTCTCTTCACTCTCTTCTACTTAGTCTTTTTACTCTTATGTAGCCCCCTGCACATCAGTGGCATTACCGCCTTGCTCGGGGTGATACGATTAAAAAAATAAAAAAATAAATAAATAAACACCACTCAGCTGGATTGTACTTATACAGTCCTATTCCTAAAAGATCTTGGATGTTGTACAAATAACAAACGAGTTCCTCATCTCCGTTATAGTAAAATCTTATCTTAGCTTCAACATCAAGAACACAATGCTCAGTGGGATGAAAGCCCAAAATCTTAACTGCCTATTTTGACAAAGATAGATCGCTAATCAAGTTATTTAGCTCTCCTTGTATGAAAAGCTTCACTTTTGAGTGTGAAAATCTCTCAAACATGTATGATAAACACTATTACTACTGTTGCTGAAAGTTCACACGTTGCTTCTGCAATATTCACAGTGTTATTCTCTTGATCAGGATCAGACAAAGGAGTAAAAACTGAAATGGAAACACCACTACAGTGTTGAACTGACTGTCTTGCAGATTCAATATCAGGATAGTGCCATAACTTGGTGTGATGGTTCTATCCTGACTTATTTACTTTACAAAAGTAGCAACTGTCCCAATGATTTTGGGGCTCTTGCCACACTACTGGTACCCAAACTTCAAACTTCTTTGACTTGACTTTACTTTAGATCCACAAGTGAATGATTTCAGTCCAATTCTTACAAATTTTATGAGTAGCTCATGACTTATCTTCATACCTAATCTTCACACAAAAGTAAACTTGATATGCTCTTCTGATGAAATCTAACATTGAAACAATGCTCGTTTACCATGCTTTCACTGCATATGTAGTAGAAAATGCCATGAAAAGTATAGCCAATTTAACAGAATTAAGTAAATTTTTTTGATTCTGCAAACCTGATTTACCCTAAAAACGTTCTGATATTCCGTGCCTTTGTCGGCTGGATGATTGATTTGTCATCTAATTTTCACTTGATAAATGCTTTATTTTTAAATCCCTCATAAAATGTTGCTCCATTCTAAAAAAAGTGACTTTCTATGTTTAAATCACATTAAAAAAAAATATTTCAGAATAAAAAATAATAATAATAATGGCTACCTGGATCTTTGGAAATTCTTAAGTTACTCCCAGTTATAAAATCCATAAACCTGAAATTGCGGCCATGATTTATTATTCATAGAATGTTTAATATTCAACATGCAAAGAATTGTGGTGATTAAAATAAAAACAAAAGATAAAATAAAATGAAATAAATAGACAAAAAAAAAGAATAATAATCTCACAGAAGGCCTCTGACATGAATAAACATCTGCATATGGATAAGAAATGAAGGGTGCTTCCTGGCACCAAAAAGAAATAAAGAGAATCAGTTTCTTTAGCTGGGGCCCTTGACTGGACAATCGATATCCTTTGCTTGTGAAGACATAGTTTACCCTCAAAAGATAATTGTGACCAGTAAATAAAGTCAAGTCCTAAAAGTATTTCTCGTGTTTTCGTCTTCTTTTCTCCATATATTTTACCTCATCTTACACAAGCAATAAGAAAAATTCCATGTGTATTGGGGGTTTAAGTGAAAGAACTGAAGCTAACCCTAGAAATAACCACTACATCCACAGAATTCAACAGTTTTTTTTAATTTAAAATTTCTGGCCACAATAAAAGTGGAAACAGGAACTCAGTTTTTATTTTAATCCTTTTTTTTTTCTGTGATTGTGGAAAGATGAAAAAGAGTGATTTGTATGCCAAAGATGTTTTAATCTTGTTTACATTGTTCCATGTGCAATGCCACTTCCAGATGCCATCTAGTTATCTCCCTTTAACTCAACTCTCTAATTTATTTGTTTGCCACTGCTGTAGCCAGGTATTGAACTCACAACTCTATGGGTCAAGTCACTGAATCCAACCAACGCTTATATCTATGTGTCCTTGAGAACATCAGCATATGAATTTCGGGGACTTATAAACCTAATGTCTCAGTAACCATTTTTTACCAGTGCTCATATTGTAATTTTTGATGCTAATGATTTTCTCTAGTAGTGCATTTAATGGTTCCCATATTGTACGCTTGGTTGGCTTAGGAGATTTTTGTGGCCTAGCATATGTCCTGATTCCTTAGCTTTTTGTAGTTTCCAATGGTGTCCCCTATCGATTATTCAATTTTGTTATATTCAACCTGCTGAAGCAGGACACTTTAGATTTTTTTTTAATGAGTTTATTAATGACATAAGAAAAAACCTTACACCATCAACTCCACCATTGCAAATCCTTTATAACATAAACGCTTTTTTGAATTCCTTTCATGACTACCATGACTATGCTAATCTTTGCTGTGTATTACCAGTAAACTTTTTCTCGCTCATATTTTGCAGCATCTCTGCATTTTCTCTCCATGGGATAGCAAATAACCAACCTCTTGCTTCATCTATTATTCTTTCTTCTTTTTATGTTTTTATCTTTCCCTGATCCATGTTGACCTCTTTCCCTATCTTAGAATCTTCCTAGGTATTTCTCATTCCATTAATCTTTGTGTTTTTATCTGTTTGCAAGTGATTATATTAATTTCTATATTTCACACTATACATCATGCTGGCATGACCTAAGACGATACTGCATCCTAGATTAAAGACTTTTTAATTTTGTCATAACTCATTTTCTAGCAGTTATAATATGAAGTCCTGCTTAGGCTACTCACAATAACATCTGTTAGAAATAATCTAGACTGACTCTACTGAAGTCTGACTTTTTAGACTCACTTGGAGTTCTATATTTAAGCATCTAGACTAGTTTATTTGTGTTACTGGGGCTGTTTTGACTCCACAGAATCCCCACCATTGAGATTTCTTTTTATTAGTAAATATTTTATTTCATTTTTTGTATTCACCAACATACTGAACTTTGTATTCTTGGGTCGGCCTGTACTTTTTCTGTACATTTCCTTTTTCTGGAAATTGTACTTGTACGTTCAATGAATTCTTGGGGTGTTGGTACATCAAAAGTATCAGACAGTACTTGCATAGATTCTTCCTTTCTGTTTTTATAATCATTTCACCCCAAGCAAGGCAGAAATGCCACTGGTATACAGGGGGTTACAGCAACAGAAAAAAAAATTTAAGAGAGGTCAAAGAAAAAGTAAGAGATGGATGGGAATCAAGTTGATAAAAAGATGGCAATTAACGTTACATTTAAACTTTTGGAGATTGTAGCTATCAGTGAATGGAAGTGAATTTCACAAACACAAAGTGCGAGAAAAGAAACTGTTAGAGTAGAAGAGACAGTTACATTTAATTATTTTGACAGTAAAAGGGTGGACCGTGATACCATTCTAGTAGCACAAGTAAATACATGTGTTCAGGGTAGCAAGGAAAAATGCTTGTCAGAGCAGTTTCTATGAAAATACTTGTAGAAAATAGGGAAGTCACATCATGTTGGTGAAAAAGTGACTGAAGGTCGTCTGCTAAGTCAAGATTGATTACATTGCAGATCCTATGAATTTTATTGAAATGTCTTTTGTGTTCCCATTTTTTCTTTTTACCACACACACATCATCTTTTCAATTTGTAACAATATTTTGCCATCTTCCCACCTTTCCTTTTCATATTCTCTGAAAAACACTTCTTCACCAATTTTTAAAAATTTAATGTCCTTTTTGTTATCCGTTCTTATTCTTTTTTGACATGGTAACAACTTGTTGAATACTAACTTAATTTTTCTTGCGAACAACGATACTGTTGGCAATATGCCTGACCATATATTGGAATTAGGTATTATTCAGTATACTTTGAAGAAATTTGTCATGTTTCTTTACTCGATTTTTCATTACTTGCTTTTTTTCAAAGTTCTCTTAAAAGTACCCACAAATTGTTCAGCTTGTCTTGTATAACAGTAGTGACGAGGATACCAAAGATGTCAGACATTCAATTGTTTCAATCACCAAGTAAGCCGGTTGAGGCATAGATCAAATGACAAACACATTTTTATATCATGTACACATCGCAATATTTTATGAGTACATATATATACTGTGTGAGCATAGAGAAAGATTATGCTGCTCTAATCTTTCAAGAGGAGAGTATCTGCTTGCCTTGAAAATCAGCATTTGAAATCTTACACTTTTACCTTGAAAACTGACTGCTGACAAGAGATACACAACTACCTCAGTCATCAAGTAGGAGTCTGCCGTTAGCTTATGAGGTGTACAAATTTTAAGGTATTGTCAGATATAATATTTGTTTGTATTTCATGGTCTGCAAGTTGTGCTGCTGAAAAAAAAAAATGTTTATGTTTAATATGGTTGTTGGGTATGGTTAGGAGAAATGGAGCGGGTTTCTTTAATTTAGGGCAACAGTTGATCAGTCTCTTCCCACGTTCTCTCTTTTGCTGTTCTAATAGCATTTGAAGGTTTTATTATAAAAATAAACTTTTTAATTAATAAGATAAAAAAAAAGATGACAAATCAAAAACTAAACCAGATTTTCTTGTCACTTCATGCAAAACAAAATGAACGACAAGAAAGTATAGCCCCCTTCCCACATTCCACCTTTGTACTTTTTCATTCTGTCATATCTTTTGTTGAAAATGAGTCCAATCGAAAAAATATTTTTCATATTTACGCACTCAAGCTGGGCGACATTTTTAGGTGTGAATAACGCAAATAACATTCACAATTGAGTTGGAATGTTTTTCAAAACCTTTTCTTAGCAATTGTGTATTTAAATGAAAAAAAATCTGAAACCAAATAACTTGCTTTAAGGTTGCTATTCAAAAATTGTTTTTCTCAGAAAACTAAAGTTGGAAGGCTTTACAGATTAGACAAATACTCACAAAGGCTTACATATACACTTAGCAATTATGTATAGTCATTAGTGTATAATTTGTGTGAGGGTGTATATATATATATATATATATATATATAAAGCTCTATAATATTTATTATATTAATCACTGTTTATAATAAAATAAATGCCTTGAGTCCTCTTCACCTGGATATATATATATATATATATATATATATATATATATATATATATATAACAAAGAAAATACTGAAAATGATTCAGAAAATGGTTGAAAGTGCTTGGGACAATGGACAGTATAGAGAGTTTTTGTACTCCTTCATTCACTCTGAACAAAAAAGAATGCTGGAAAAGATAAATAAAAAATGAAAATATTTTCCTTGTACATCATATTTATCAAAAGATGTTTAAAAGGAAGGTTGCGGCCCAAATATACACTAATATATATATATATATATATGTGTGTGTGTGTGTGTGTATGCATGTTTAATTGTGATTATGTTTAGCACCAAAGTTGTTTTTTCAGTGGTTTTACTGATAAAATGTGCTTTGGCAAGTAGGATTTTTATCATAAAGTGCTCGATATTGGGGTGGAGAGAGAATGCTGGTAAGTACAAAGAGTTTGTCTCTTTAACTGAGCAGATTCATGACAACTTCAAAGTTTCATGAGGACAGTGCTATGATGTTCTCACATGTCAGGGCTATTTGCTGGTAGGTCTCGTTTTTTTTTCTTGTTTATATAGAACATGGTATGATTTTTGTGGGAATGAGCTTGTTTGTGATTGGTAGATTTGTTGTGGTGCAGTGGATATTGGCTTGGAATGTGAAGTCAGAGAACTGAGTTCAAATTCCAGTTGAATTTGTTGCATTCCTTACATGCAAATACCCTTGGGAAAGGTATTAATCCATTTCTTCTCTTCAGTTATGGGGTAAATTGCAGGACAGAGTCTACTGCAGAAAGAAATGGCAACCTGCAGTGGAAAAATCTGCCTAGTCAGTTATAGATCAAAAGAGACATGATCGTCCAAGCATATATTACATATGGCACTTAACTGACTGTTACCTTGCCTGGAAGATAAATGGATTTGTGTTGAGTCAACACGTCTACCTGTAAAAAAAGACAAATTACAGAAGCATCAACATCCACCTTCTTGATGGCGAAGTGTCATTAATGGCGTATGTTCCAGTGAGAGCGATGGACCTTGAATAACCTTTTATGGGATAATAACCTTGCCCGCTATTAACAAAAGAAATATGCATACGCATCCTTTGGTAGGGGGGGGGGTGCCATTTGTAAAATTGTTTAGAGATATAAAACTAACATCCTGTTAAGATAAGTAGAATATTCCCCAGCTTAACTGGTTTTTATCTATGTAAATTCTTGAGAGTTGACACTAGGTTAGTGAATCACTGATAAGAGTAGCACATGTTGTGTTCTTTAAAATTCTCAAACACTCCAAACTCAATTTTAGGACAGTTGAGAGATTCAAACTGATCAGTATATCTTTTTATGTTTGTAACAGGAATAAATAAGCTTATGTATTTTAGATTCTTCAGTGGAAAATTTAACCTCTGTGCCTATATCAATAAAATTGGACCAAGAGATCTTTTTTCTCCCCTCAGAATCCATCTTGCACATTTGTAAATCTACCATTCATCTGTGCATCGAATACTGTTACTATATTTGTGATGGATTAGGATAAGAAGTGACTCATTAATTTTAATGCTTCCAAAATGAAGCTGCTCTTTTTTAACCACCATAGAGAAACTTTCCTAACTTTATGGACAACACTAGTCTTCCAGAAAGCAATACACTGTGCCTTTTTGGCCTCACTCTCTCAACTGACCTCAAGTGGAACGACTACAACAAATCAATAGTTACATCCACTGCTAAGAAGGTTGGGTTACTGTGTTGGGCCAGGAGGTTTTTTTCGTCAGAATCCATCCTGCACATTTATAAATCTACCATTTGTCCGTGCATACTGTGACCGTATCTGGTTGGGTGCTCCTAATATTCATTTTGAGGTTCTCGACAAAATCCAAAGAAGGATCTGCAATATAATCGATCCCGATATAGCAGCTTGCCTTCAGTCACTTTCTCACCCTCAGGACATGGTGTACCACTTTTCTTTTTTCTACAATTCCTACATGTGAAACTCCCTTCTGTATACTTCCTTCCCTGATAGCTACACTCTCCAAAAGTTTAAATGCAACATCAATTTCCATCTTCTAGCTTTTTGATTCTCATTTTTCTCTTATCCCCAGTAACTTGTTCCCTCTTTCTTTTCTTTTCTTTTCTCTCACTGTAATTCCTTGCACAGCAGTGGCAGTACTGCCTTCCCTGGGGTGAAATGATTATAAAAAATATAACTTTTAATGTTTGAAAGTGTGTTTATATTGGTAACATTAGTATGTGTGTGACTGACAAAATGAAATACATTTCTGTTCAAAATTCTTTTGAAATAATCTATACAAGTATCAAGCAAACATTTTATAAATAAATAGATTAAATAAATTTTGAGAGTAATTTGCTAACAGTTGGAATCTTTCAATGAAATAAGATGTATTAAAATTATTAAAATATCATAATTAAGTAATATAAGTAATATCTAGAAACATTAAAACATATACATTATAATATTACAATTGTAATTATATTAAAATAGTATATTATATCTTTACAATATAAGCAACATAACATTTGGAAACACTAAATTATACACATATATTAATGTATTGGCTATCATAAACGTTTTAGCAGTTGGAAACATTGAAATTTATAGGTAAGTATTATAATTATTAATTTATAGAAAAATAGATAAAACAATTGAAAATTTTTTGACTATTACAAAAACATTCTTCTCATAAACATAATTTAAAAGTTTACTATAGTCTAAATATGCTTGACACATGTATTATTTTTGCAAGCATACATTTAAACAGACATTCATACACTTACATTTAAAATAAACATCTATTGCTTTTATTACATGTGGTACATACATATAAACAGACACGGGTTTCTTACATTTAAAAATGAACATCTATTGATTTTTTACACATGACACATATCTGACAAATGAAATCAAATCTGAATCAACATACTATCTTTTTGATTTAAAAAAAAAAATTAAATCATTGTCTTATTAACAAATATCTGAAGAAACTTAAAGGGAAACATGTTAGATTAAAGACACTTTTCCTACCTGTTCTTTACTTATTCTATTCATCATCATCATTATATATATATATAAAATCATTTCACTCCAAGCAAGGCAGAACTGTCACTGGTGTACAAGTAGTTACAGTATGAGAAAAAGCAAGGTACAGGTAATGTTGAAGAAAGACGAGAGATGGATGGGATTCAAGTAGAGAGAAGAGGGTAATTGACATTGCATTTAAACTTTTGGAGATTGTAGCTATCAGAGAAGCAAGCAAATGGAAGTGAATTCCACAAATGGGAAGTGTGAGAAAAGACACTGTTAGACTAGAAGAGATGGTTATATCTATTTTTACAGTATATATGTGTGTGTGTGTGTGTGTATATATATATATATTTGGGCAGTAGCCTTTCTTTTAAACAGCTTTCAATTCTTCCTTGTCAACTGTATTTAATGAAAGATTTATATAAAACTAGCCCCAATGAGTGAATCATAATAGTGTCCTCATGAAACTTTGAAGCCAGCATGAACTTGCTCAGTTAAAGTGACAAATTCTGTGTGTGTGTGTATTATTTCTTCTATATGTTTATATATATATATATATATATATATATATATATATATAAAGAATTAATGGATTTATTTTTAATCTGACATTTTATTTTAAACATTATTATAGTGGATACTAATATTTGAAATAGACACTCCATTTTATTTTATTAAACAGTGTGTATTACATATAATCTGCCATTGCCTTTGAGAAATCTCAGTAAAGAAATTGTGTCCTCTGGCAGAGTTGCAGTGGGTCAAACCTGTCACCCTTGGCAGAGTTGCAGTGGGTCAAACCTGTCACCCTTGGCAGAGTTGCAGTGGGTCAAACCTGTCACCCTTCAGATTTCTCATATGTGCTGGCTGATAGAAGTAATAATAAATAAAAATGGACCAGTGATTTCAGATAAGAAGTGCCCCCCACCCACCCACACACACACACAATATGATGACATTTGAAGTAACACACACACAGTGTTAAGTTGTGATGACGTTTAGTGCCAAGACTGCTTTATTTTTACTGGTAGAAAGGCATTTTAGGCAAGCAGGTTTTTCATCATAAAGTGCTTGATATAGAGTGTTAAAATAAAAAATGACAATGTGCGTGTTAGTGTATATCTGGGTATATGTGTGTTAATCTTTTGTCCTTATTTACATTGAAAAACAAAGATTTTGCTACTGGATTAAAAGTATTTGTTTTAGATTAAATCAATTCTGTGCATTCTGAATTCATATTCAGAATTGTTTGAGAATGTCAGAATTTTGTTATGCACATGTGTCATTAGAGAGACCTTAGCTTTTTTTTTTAATCAATTATACGGATCAACAAAATAAAATTAATGTTGCAGAATTGTTTTATTTACTTTTCAGACAAATGCTGACACACTAAACTAAATAGCATATCAAAGAAACAAATACTAAATGTCTCGTAAAATGCACTTTTGCACACTTAGTTTTTTTTTTTTCTCCATTGGCTCTGGGTACCGTAAATGATTGGTATGGTGAGAGATTGAATCAGAATATATTTGAGCTGGAATTGATGTATTAAGATCGATTCAACCCAAACACGATGAGGGATTACTATTAATTCTCACAATGGAAGACTACCTCAATACACAAGAATAAGAAAATCTCAAACGTTTTGAAAAATATTAGAAATCACGTATTTTATGCTCGATCATTTCTTTGAACATGACTGTACTATTTACTAATATGCAATTTATGTCGAACACAAATACGCTTTGCACATATCTGAAAACGTGATGTGCTAGGATAAATCCTGAGTACAGATTTAAATTTGCAGGCTCAATTTATTGTAGTACAACAGCATCATTTATCTCAATGGCAGTTTTTCTTAAATACATCACATCCAATGTTTGCAGAACAAATGTTTCAAAGAATCTTGCCACATTGTGAAAATGGGTTCATCACAATTTAAATTTATGAATGAAACTTTGATTAAAAGTGAGTAAATAGAAACCATTATTAATGAGATTTATACTCTTCAAGAACATCTTTCAAATCTGTAGATTCAATTTAGTTTGGTACATCATTTATCTCACTGGTAGTAACTTAGTTTTTCACAAGTTTAATTAAATATTCAAATATGAACTGTAGGATTACTATCATAATCTGAGATAAAATATTTTATTTTTCTGTTTTTTTTTTTCTTGATGATAATTAACTTTTTTTTGTTTTATAACCGAAACATTTTTTATAAACATTGTCCTGGATTAAATAAAGATAAGAACTTTGGCTATCTCCAACAAGAACAACAAACAACAAATTGAAGCAAAAATAAAAAAAATAAAAATGAAAAGATAGAGAATTATAAAAACTTGTGTTATCTCTCAGATAAATTTTTTTTTTTTTTTTTGAGTGGTTGTCTGAGCAAAAAGAATTTTATATTTTTAAGGAAATTATTTTAGATATTTGACCCCATCATACTTAATTTGTAATAAAAATAATGTCCCTTGGTTTAGAATGATGATAGCCTGTTGTTAATATTTCGCTCTCATACGGTACCCTTCTCTTGTGGCCTTTTACCAGACTAAGTTGATTTTTTAAAATATAGAGAAGTTTTTTCAAGTAGAAAAAATTTTACGGAATTTGAAAGCATTAATATTTCTAAAGTGATTTTTTTGTGCTGTAAGGGAGATAACTTTGAGATTATTTCATGGCATCATTGTATCACTCAGTTGACAAGTGCCGAAATTCTGTTTTTTGGTGATCGATGAAAGTTAGTTCTTTTTTTTTTATAATTACGAAAATAAAATTTTTACCAGGTAGTTTGTGTAAACAGTTAAAAAAAAAAAAAAAGAAAAAAAAATCGTCAAACTCAAAAATATGAAACAAAATTGTTTTTTTTTGTTAATTAAATTTTTCAACTGGTACTGGAAATCAATCTAGTGATTTGATACTTCAATAATTAAATATATAAAGTTTCTTATAGGAATATTTTATACATGAAATAATGGAGGTAAGAAAAAGTGTGTGCACAAAATAACACGAGAGAGAGAGAGAGAGAGAGAGTTACCTTAGTGTTCATGTGTTTTTATATTCGAGAGCTGTTGCTAAGCACATGATCAAAGTAGCAGAAAACTGAATCTAGTCTTTGAAGAATTTAGTTCATAAATCTTTGAAAGGTTTGGGCTGCATTTTATAGTCCAAATGGTAACTGTAAAAATTCATGAAGCCTAAATGATGCTGTAATGGCTGTCTTCTTTATGTCAGAGTCCACTAAGAGTATCTGATGGTAAATTTGGATGAATTCATTTTTTGAAAAGATCTATGTTTCATGTAGTTGACTGGTAAAATATTGGATAATAGCAATTAGGTGCCTATCAGGAAAACTTTACTCCTTCATAATTTAAAAATAAATTTTTACTACTTTTTTTCCTCCCCAACTTCTCATGCTCAATACCAATTTAGATATTTTCCAGGCCCAAGAAGTGACAATTTTGCATCTAAGGACATCAAGCCAAACACTTGTACACTGTCAGCAGAACTTGACCCTTCACAAAACATTAACAATCGACACCTTCCATATGCTCAGCCTCGTGAGCATACGGAATGGAGAGGCGGGGGAGAAAAAGAAAAAAAAAAGCATGGAGAACTCTCTGCTAGTTAATGATTTCCCCTACAACTCCTGTGTGCATGTGATTCTCTCTGGCTACCTTCTTCCTCCACACAATGATGAAGTATATATATTTATATATGCATTCTTCAGCTATCAAAACAATTGTTTTCCAGCAGCAGTGGCAGTAGATAAAGTTATTCTACTGATCTTGTAGAATTGTCTAAAAAGAATAAAGAATTGTCTAAAGAACACATTTTCACAGAGTGGGGAGACATCTAATTTTTTAGATACTGTACTTGAGCTACACCAAATAATACAGGTTTTTATTTTGCCCCTTCCCCCGCCAAAAAAGAAATTCAAATCAGGGTAAATATCTGGTTTCATTTTATTACATTATAAAATTGCAACATTTACTTACCTTGTGACATATGCAAGGGTTAGCTGTTGCAGAAAGTGCTGTCTTGACTCTGAAACAAATTGGGGAATCTTTATGGATATTGGTTGTGGATATCTTCCATGTAGCCTTTTACTGCAAGCTTGGCTTGTTCACACAACACATTATACAGATATGGCCTTCTGAATTATATTCTCTAATTTGCTAGTTCTCACTTTTCATTCCCTATAAAAAGACTGAAATCAACACAGACAAGATTGCTATTTGAGTTATATGTAATGTTACAAAGTGCTTTTATATGCAATATCCAATCAAAGTCTGTTTTTCCAATATCAGTTTTATTCCTTCAAACCATTGTCCAGTCATCACTTTTTCTTATTTCTCACTTCCAGAACACAATTTTGTTCTTTATTGTCATGGTAACTTGAATTATCATTAACAAAACCACAATGTTTATCAAGAATGTAACAATTATTACAACCCTAGATGTGCTGTGTCTTTTGAAAAGACACATTTGCAATGCCATCTAAGATAATGCAATCTTGTAATCCCACCTCTACAATTGATATAGTTCCAGGTTTAATATGGTAGAAAAATTTGCCATGATTCTTGATTCTTGTTACATAAAAATGTGACACAATTTAATTGCTGGTAACTGATAATTTTTAATTTGAATATAAAGGAAAATACATTGATAAACTCCTAATGTAAAAGGTTAAAGATATACAGAATGACATAATTCATTCTCAGAGATTGAGGAAAGGAAAAAAAAAAAGAAAAAACGTTTGATTCAAGATCAAGATAGAAATACATCTGTCCTGCATTTAACACATGCAAGATCCTACGATAATTACGACTTATCTCCCTTGTCTGACGAAATGTCATTTGCATTTTTTCTCTTCACTAAGTACATGTACTGAGGTTCTACAAACTTGCCCTGCGAAATTACATGTTTTAGTGAATTTAAAAAAAAAATATTTTCATATTCCGCCTAAGACATGAATATGTCTGTGAAACATTTAACTTATCTATTTAATGAACTAATCAAGCGTTTTTTTCACCTTTTTCAAAAGTCTTAAATTATTTATAGACTGTACTTCTTAACACCACAATGGAAAAATTTTATACTTTTTTTTTTTTTTAAATCATTTCACCCCAAGCAAGGCATTCCACTGCCACTATTACGCATGGGGCTACATAGGGGAAGGTAAAGAGAAGGAGTGGTTAGATATAGGAAATGTCAGAAGGGGGGTGATAGATGGGTAAGAATGAGGTTAGGGTAGATGGGAAGAGTGTTTGAAAGAATGGGAGCGAGTTAGTGTGTTAGGAGGTGTCTATTGACCTTACATTTAAACTCCTGGAGATTGTAGCCGTCAGGGAAGCAATCATGTGGAAAGGAATTCCACAGTCGGGAAGTGCGAGAGAAAAAACTGTTGGAGCAGAAGTTGCGGTTGCATTTTATCGGTTTCATTGTAAAAGGGTGGGATCTAGTTGCTAATCTAGTATCTTGTGCAAATTCGTACCTAGGGGGCACCAGTGATCTAAGTTCATCGGAGCAGAAGCCGTGAAAGTATTTATAGAAGAGGCACAGGGAAGTCACGTCGTGCTGGTGAGAGAGGGACTTCAGGCGGTCTGCCGAGTCGGTATCGATCACATTACAGACCCTCTGCTGTACCTTGTTGAGAAGCCTGAGGAGAGTAGCAGGGGCATCCGACCAGATATGGCAGCAGTAGTCAATGCACGGGCGGATGGTAGATTTATATATGTGCAGGATAGACTCAGACAGAAAAAAAAACTTCTGGGCACTGCACAGAGAACCGACTTTCATGGCAGCAGATTTAGCAATGTATTCGTTATAGTCATTCCACTTGAGGTCTGCTGAAAGTGTAAGACCAAGGAGGCGTAGTGTTTTACTCTCTGGGAGGCAAGCCAGGTCCATGCTAATGGGAAGTAGGTGTGATTGTCTATGATGGTTAATTGATAGTAGCTTCGTTTTAGAAGCATTAAAATTTACGAGCCATTTCTTACCCCAGTCCACTATGGATTGGAGGTCCTTTTCAAGCTCAGCTGCAAGGTTAACTTTGTCGCCTACACCAGATTTTTGATCGAGGTGAGAGTAAACTGTGGTGTCATCAGCGTACATACCTACTTGGGATCTTATGGTATCAGGGAGATCATTAATGTAGATCAAAAAGAGCGTAGGACCTAGGATAAAGCCTTGAGGGACACCTGCGTTCATATGGTAGTTCTGGGAGGCATGTCTGTTTAATACCACCTTCAATGTGCAGTTAGAGAGGAAAGACTGGATTAAGTCAAACAAATGTCCAGTTATACCATAGCTCCATAGTTTGTGTAGAAGGCCAGCATGCCAAACTCTGTCGAACGCTTTAGAGATATCCAAGACAACGGTTTGGGCTTCGCCATTCCTGTCGAGTGCCTGGTATATATACTTGGTGATGGTCGTTAGCATATCAGCAGTAGACCTGGTGAAGTGGAAACCATACTGCTTGTCTGAGAGGAGCTTGTTTGCTGTGAGATGCTGAACCACCTCGGCGTTGATAATGGCTTCGAACACTTTGCCAAAGATCGGAAGAAGGCTGATAGGGTGGTAATTTACGAGGTCCGAGGTTTCTTCAGAGTTTTTAAATATAGGAACTACAGAAGATTTCCAACAGGCAGGAAAGCAGGAAGCAGATAGGCAGAAGTTGTAGAGCTTAGAAAGGACAGAGGAGAGTTCAGGGGCACATTTCTTTAAGACTATGATTGGGATTCCATCCCCTCTGCTCACTTTGTGAGGGTCAAGTTTTGAGATTATCTTAGAGACAAGCAAGGGTGTAATATGGACGTCATTCAGTTGAGCCTCAGTTCTAGGTGAGAAGTTGGGTGTAGAAACTCCAAACGAGTCCAGACTCGAATTGTTCGAGAATCTGCAGGCAAAGCATTCAGTCTTGTCCACTGAGGAGGTGAGGAACTCAAATTTGTTGATTAGTGGAGGTATTGTGGACTTGCTCTTGTTAAGTACTCTTTTACATAGTTGCCAGTAGTCTTTGGTGCCAAACTTAGAGGATGCTATGCGTTGCTTCATTCTGGCAGCAAACAACATCTTAGCTTCGTTAAGTATCTTTTTACACTTATTACGAGCTGAAGCGAAACGGCGTCTGTTTTGGTACGACACGTAGCTACAATAGAGTCGGAAGAAATGATTCCGGTGGGCAATGGCGGCCGAGCAAGCTGGCGAGAACCATGGAGACGAATGAGATTCAAGCTGAAATTTCCTGGCAGGGATGAAGGCATCGATGCCAGCCTTAACCCAGGAGGAGACCTCGGATGCACATTCTTCGATGGGAAGACTAAAAACATTGTTCCATAGGACGTCACAGAGGAAGTCTCGGAACGAATCCCAGTCTGCACTTTGATAGCAGTAGAATATTCTACTGGTCTGGGTTTCTTGGGTCGGGTGGGAGTAGAATAAAATGTTGATGAAACTACGGTGTGGTCAGAGTTTCCAAGTGGGCAGAGTTGTCTGGTAGTGCAAGAGTCTGGGATGGAAGTGAAGCAGAGGTCTAGTAGTGAGTCCCTTCCGTTAGGGTTGTCGGAGAAACGCATGGGGAAGTCCACCACTTGCATAAGGGATTGGGTGATTGAAAAATTCATGGTGCGGACACCAGCAGGGTCGGTGGGCGTTAAAGTCACCAAACACGAATATATGGGCAGAGGGATGGGAAAAAATGGCTTTGTCGATATTGTCAGAGATGCTGTCAAGTAATGAACAGTCAGGGAAGGAAGTTGGAGCAGTAGAGAAAGAAGAGATAGTTAATCGAGCTTAGTAGTGAGAGACGGAAGCACATGATAGTATGATCCAGGGATTCAAGAGATGTCACCCTAGCTAGGGGAAGGTGTTCGCTAAGATACACACCAAGCCCATGCATATGAACATTGGAGTCCTTCCTGAAGAGGGGAAGGTAACCAGGAATGTAAAACTCAGAAGAGGGGATAGAAGGGTTAAGGTTAGTTTCACATAGGGCTAAGATATCAGGTGAGTTAGTGTGAAGGAATGAATCTACGCTGAGGAAGTTAGTGCGGATACCACGTATGTTAGTGGAGGAGATGCAGACGGGTTTGGGCGTTTTCAGTCTAGTGAAGTTTCATAAAACATCTTACTACAAAGAATTTTAACAGGAACATTTCATTTTATGTAAATGAATTTATGGAGTAAAGTTAGTCAGATTCTTTTTTTTTTTCTTGATTTCAGATTACCTTTGGCTGATGTGATGAAACAATGCAGTAATTCTTATCAAATATTTGTCCAATGGTTTTCATTGTATGACAAGAGAATGTTACAAAAGCAATGTGTCTCATATATGACTACACAGTCAACTGAATGAAGTCATTTAAGATTTGAAACTATTTAAAGACTAAACACAAGAAAAGAATATACCATTCTTTTTCTATGTGCCCTGTCCCTTCAGGACGTAGGCGATCATAGTTTTCCAAGTTTCCCTGTCCATGGTGGCTCCAAGCACGCCTTCTGTTACACCATGCAATCCTTGTTCTGTCATCCACCTGATTAGGTCCTTCAAATATGTTATCCGTTGCTTTCCCTGTCTCTTTTTCCCCCTCTATGTAGCCTGTTAGTATCAGGTTCTCCAGGCCTTTTTTCCTCATTGCGTGTCCTAGAAACTTCAGCTGTCTCTTCCTGATGCTCAGTATTAATTTCCTTTCTGTTTTCGTCATTTCCAAGACCTCATCATTGCTCACATGCTCGATCCATGAGATTCGCAGCATCCTTCTGTAGAACCACATTTCAGTTGCTTCAAGTTTTTCCTTCATCTTTGATGGTATTGTCCAGCATTCACTGCCATATTGAAGGACAGACAGCACGTAGCAATCCAGTACTCTTCCTAGTTTCTAGCGAAATTGTCCTGTTTCTTAAAACATTACTCAGCTTCTGGAATGCTTCCTTCGCCATGCCAACTTACCTTTGGATCTCTGTGTCGCACTTTCTGTCTTTTGTAATAATGCTTCCCAAGTATTTAAATTTTTGTACCTGCTTGATTCTGGTATCCCAGACCTGTATTTGGCATTTTGGGTTGCCCTTTTTATTGATGACCATGCATTCAGTTTTTGTGCAGTTTATTTCTAGTCCCTTTTTTTGTTACTTTCTTCTGCTACCTTCTGTAGGAGGTCTTGTAGTTTCCTTTCCATGTCTGCTATCAGCACTGTATCATCTGCGTACCTTAAGTTGTTTAAAACGTGGCCTCCGATTACAAATCCAGGCATAACTTCTAGGGTCCTCAAAATATTCTCGCTGTAAAAGTTGAACAGATCCAGTGAAAAGACACATCCTTGTCTTACGCCCCTTTCTATCTTTGTATATCTACTCAATTCATTAACTGTCCGTATGCAAGCGGTTTGCTGCCAGTAAAGATTCTTTATTACTCTCAAATCTTTTCCAAATATGTCCAGGCTGCTGAGCATCTCCATCAGTTCTTTGTGGCGTATTTTGTCAAACGCCTTTGCATAATCAATAAAGAACAGGTATAAGTCCTTCTTCATTTGTATTGCCCTTTCGGAGAGCATCCTAATCATAAATATGGCATTCCTTGTTTCCGTGTCTTGAACGAAACCACACTGTTCTTGTCCTATCTCTGGCCTGATTCTGCTTCTGCTTCTCACTATTCATCAGGATTCGGACGATCAGTTTTGTTATATGGCTCATCTGACTGATGGTTCTATGGAGTTCGCACTTGTTTGCTCCTGGTTTCTTAGGTAGCGCTATGAAGATAAACTTGCTGAGATCATCTAGTATAACCCCACTATTATATATTTCATTTATTATTTCAGTGATTTTTTTTCGATACCAAATTCTTCCAGGGCTATCAGCAGCTCTATGACTATGCCGTCTGGTCCCGCTGCTTTGTTTCTATTCAATTTGGCTACTGCAGATTCCACTTCTGACTTTAATATTTCTGGTCCGTCCTCATCTTTGCGTATTATCTGTTGCTCTCTCTTGTCGTGGAAAAGATCTTTTATATATTCTTCCCATCGTTGGAGTATTTCCTCTTTCTCCAAAATGATTGTTCCATCCTTAGATTTTATACATCCTGTTGAAGAGCAGGTTTTTTTGTCCTGTCAGTTCTTTTATTTCCTTATGCATGCCTGCCTTATTATTCCTGCTCAATCTCTCTACTTCTGCACATTTGTCATTGAGCCATTCCTCTTTAGCCTGTCTACATTTTCTTATTATCATGTGTAGTTCCCTGTACTCTATTCCATGTCTTCATATCATTTTCTTCCTCCTTTGTATCATGTCCAGAATCTCTTCCGTTATCCACTAGTTTTTCTTTCTGCACCTAATTTCCTTTAGGGCAATGTTATTTGCTGATGTCAGTATTGCTTCCTTTAGCGAGTCCCATTTGGAGTGTCCTTTCCTAGTTTGTTCTTCGTATTTGGTTTTCATGCTGTTAGTGTATTCTTTCTGTAGTTTGAGGTAATTCACAAGTGAATTGTATATCAGTTTTGGTGCTGCTTCTTCAATCTCCAGAGTGTCACTTTTAATTTGCAGATGACTGGGACATGGTCGCTTCCACAGTCAGCACCTGGATAGGCTTTGCTTTGAACCACTGCATTTCTGAATCTGCTGTTAATGGTTATGTAGTCTATCTGGGTTTTTTTTGTGTCACCTCCTGGGCGTTCTTGAAACCAGATGTTAGTTATTACCTGGTCATTTGCCATGCACCATTGCACCCATTTTTCTCCTTGTTCGTTGCAGATTCCTAAACCAAAGTTTCCAGTTGTCATACCTTCCCTCTCCTTGCCTACTTTAAATCTCCCATGATGATCCTGATTTCTTGGCTTTTACATTGAGCCTTGGTCTTCTCTAGAGTGAAATAAAAAGTTTGTTTCTTCCTTTGCTTTGTGTTGTTGGTGCATATGTGACTACAATTGCTGTTGAACAGTCTCCCTTTCAGAGAACTGGCAGTATCCTAAAACACATTTCTTCGTCCAGTATTAAGCGGACTCCTTTTTCATTATTTTTACCTCCAGCGTATATTATCCTATGGTTGTCGCTGCTGAAGTTGCTAAGTTATTTAATATACCATTAAATAACTTAAAAAATGATGATTTCCAAGTAAAAACAAGGTTGGCTCAGAGATTCACCAAGAAAAAAAAAAAAAAGAGCAAAATAGGGGAGAGGAAAAAAGGTTTAGCGGCCTCTGATGAGATTTCAAGGATAATTAAAAAGTTGAAAAGTACTATAATTCGGTAAAATTGCAATTTTGCCAGCAACATCTGTCAATTTCGATTGTAATGAACCAAAAGCACATAGAATTTGAAAGTTCATCTCTGACCAATTTTTCAATATCAAGAGACACTAACCAAAAATGGCTGCGGATAGAGAAAAATCAGCTAAGTGCAATTTAGTTTTCCCCTTCATCTCAAATTGGATGGATAATGAAGCCAATTTTATTGGCAAACGTTTCTTGAGGATAATCCACTCAAATTTGGCTAGAAACTAAAACAAACTAAACATGAAACAATTTTCAAAGTCATTTATTTCAAGGAAAATCATATTCCACTAAGAAATATAATAACTCGTACTATTGAAGAGGTTTCGTCTCTGGATAAGAGTTGAAGAGGTTTCACTTCACAGAGTGCATCATGCGTAATGTTAAAATGATGTTGTGCATTAGAACAATTTGTGTCTGGTTTTAATTAGCAACAAACTGCATATCCATCACGGACATTCAAGAAATTTACACAAATACATGTAAACTTGATTCAATGACAATGGAGAGAATCTACCAATTTAGGAAGATGATTCCTCTTGAAGGGAATGTTTAAGAGTGAATTAACGACAAGGTAGCTTATGCACAATTTAAATAAAGTAGAAAGCATTGACACCACTTTAAAAATGGGTAGAGTAGGAGAGCAATGAAGAACCTGTTTCTCTGCGAGAAAGCAAAATTGTAATGTAGATTATTGCTTTTATCCAGATCTTGGTTTAATCTGGATTTAGCTGCATGCTGTAAACTTGCTGGACATTTTTTTTCCCTCTCCTTTCTTCACAAACTAGCAAATTGGCATCAGCTACAAAATTCTCTGAATAGTTCAGTATTAAATCCTCATCTCCCTTAAATCTTATAAATTAAGGAGAGATTTGGTTGGCATTTTTTTTTTAAAATCATGTTACCCCAAGCAAGGCAGAAATGCCACTGGTGTGCAAAGGGTTACAGGTGGAGAAGGGTACAGGGTGATATCAAAAAGATAAGAGATGGCAATTGATGTTGCATTTAAACTTTTGAAGATTGTAGCTAACAGGGAAGCAAGCAAATGGAAGGGAATTCCACAAATGGGAAGTGCAAGAAAAACTATTAGGGTATAAGAGAAAGTTACATTTAACTATTTTGATGGTAAAAGGGTGAGACCTTGATGCCAACTTAATAGCACTAGTAAAAACATGTAGTCAGGGTACCAGGGGGGGTGTAAAAAAAAAAAAAATAAAATAAAATAAAAAGCCGTCAGAGCAGTTTCCATGAAAATACTTGTAGAAAAGACAGAGGGAAGCCACATCATGTCCGTGAGAAAGTACTGAAGGTGGGCTGCTAAGTCAGGATTGATTGCAGATCCCCCTTTGGATTTTGTTGAGAATCTGAAGTTGAATTTGGATCAAGTTTCATAGAGTTTTGTTTGTCGAAATAATTGATTTCTAATTAGTTATATGCATGAAGTAAACCAGATTTTTTCTTAAATTTCTGTAATTACTACTCACATATAGTGTAGATAATAGAATAAGCTTCTCACCTAGAATGAATTATCTATAAAGAGCTTCTGAAATAATTTGAATCAGAAAGGAGGACAATAAAATAAAAATAAAGAATTTGGAACCAAGGGAGGTAATTTAACATTGGGGAGGATGTCTAAAGGATGGGTTTCCTTCTTGACAAAGCTATTTTGGTATACTCCCTTGGCAATTTTTGTTTTAAAAAAACTTAACATTTTAAACATCTGAACCTGGATGATTACATTTTCTTGAAAATTAACAAAAATATTAGATTATTTACAACATGATATAATTATGTGAACAAACTACAATGCAATGAAAATTAAATAACTATGAAAATACTTATTTTTAAATTAACAGCCTTATAATAGGTACCTCCACTCATTTTCAATAACTAAAATTCAATTTTAAAAATAAGTTTTCTTGAACCATTTTAGTTTTAATTGAAAGCTAAATGATTAAATTTAGCATTTTTAGTAGGTAAAACACTGATGTATTTCAAATAGAAATTATATTGATTGGAATCTAAAATTTTTCAATATTTTTTAATCTTTCAATTTTTTGACCATTTTTAAGCAATCAACGCATTTGTAAACAAAATTCTCAGTTTTAAAAATCTTACAAAAATAAAACATACGTTTGTGACATTTTTTGAAAATTAGCAAATTTAACATTAAATTAATCCAATTTACTTATTTATAGCATGAAATTTAGAATCAAACTATTTCTTAAACACAGAGTTGAACTTTCTGACCTTTCCACTGTATGTTGACAGATGCAAGTGTATGACAATCACAAGTGACATAATTGTACAAATTTTTTTTTGTAAGGAGAGGAAACCCTGAAATACATGACCTTTTAATTTACATAGAAATTGCTATAATTTTTTTTTTTTGAAGGCATTATTTTTATTAGTTTTTAATTTTTAACCAGTAAATCTTTGCTTAAGTTTATAAACTAGGCGACAAATCTTAGAAGTATTTAAAATATTTTTAAGCTTTAAGAAAATTTTAAGTTTCATTATTAATCAAATAAAATTTCTTCATTAATTTATATTATTTATTCAAGCAATTCAAAGCTTATCAAAATTAAATAATGTCAATTATATTGCATTTTTATTTTTACTATTGTGAGCAGATTTAGATTTTTGGAAATAAAGGCAAAATGGTAAAAAAGAAAATAGATGAGTTCTGCTGATAAAACCAATTTTTGCAACAAAATTTAATTTCTTAAAATTTCATGAATTTTTACATGGAAAGGGTTGGGGTGGGTGTGTGTGTGTGGGGGGGGGGGTAACACTTTAAATTTTTTTTAATTTCATTCATTTGTAAAGAAGTCCTGAAATTTTCATTAAAGTCTGGCAATTTGATTTTTGCAAGAATTTCTATATGTTTGTCATCAGGAAAAAAAAAAATTATGTAATATCACGTCTTCCATTATAAACTCTCGTAAAGATTTGGTTACCTGCTAACTAAAATCAAAACGATGTTTTTACCAAAATTTCACATGTGTTAGAAGGGATTAAAAATTTATAAAACTAATAAAAAAAATGCTTTGATTTTAATATAAACCTTTTGATGGAAAAAAAAGTTTGGAGCCTTTTTTATTCATATTATGCTGTTTTTTTTTTCTCAGTGATTTAGTAGCAGTACCTTCTGAACTCTAAATTTTTATAATTTTGGAAATAAATTTGTTATTAATTCTCTCACTCTAAAAATAAAACCCATACTTTGACACCATTATTTTTTGGTTTACATGTATACAAATTATACTTTGGCTGAAATTAAAGCCCCCACCCTGCCATTTTTTAATTTTGTAGAAATCAAATTTCAATTACTCAGAGCTAGAAATAACTTATTTTAAATATGCCACTAAATTTTGTCGAATTAATTTGATTAACTTTTTATATCTACTTTTATTGCTGCAAGACTAGATTTCTACTTAGTAAAAATTTATTTCTACATTTCCAGGCTAAGTTTATCGATGTGTGATTCTTAAAAAAACAAAAAAAAAAAAAAAAAAAAAAAACTCCAAAAAGGCTGCACTTTTCATTACTACACCTTTATTACAGAACATGAAAAATAGGAATAAAAAAAATTGACAAAATCCTGTTTGAAGAAATATTTAAATAAATAAATAAATGTTCCTTACTAATGAGGAAGCCATGCCTGTCACAGATGGAGGGATCATGTTCATCATCAACAGGGAGCCGACTAGAAGAATTGGCCAAATCAAGTTTTCTAAAAAGTGAAGTGATCGAGGGCAGAGAAAGAGAAATGCATTGAAAGGAACATCAGAAACAAGTGAGGACCCCCTTCAAGTGGCAGCAAGTGGACGAGCGAGAGAGAAAGGGAGGGAGAGCGAAGGGAGTAGGGGAGGGGGGACCTGACTGTGAACAAGTTGCACTCATGAAATAGAGTTGAAGATGATGGTGCTGAGTGCATCTGACAAAGTGCATGATGGTGGCTGGCATCAAAGGGTGTTGCACAAATAAAGAGACACTCAACAATTCTGTAAAAGAAATAGAAAAGAAATTCATGAAAGTTACCATAACTTTTAAAGTTATATTAAATCTTAACATTTTTATAAAGCAAAAAGGAAGCGGCTTAAAGGTGAAATTCCAATGAGATCCTATTAATATTATTAAAAGTTAAATATTAAAACTGATCCAGCCAGAGGGCTTATTGTAATTATTCATTTACAGAGACAAGATTTATTACATTAAAAAAAAAAAATTCTAAGATCGTATGGGTATTTTAATGAGTAAAACTAACCTTGCATCAGTTATCAAGTCATTATGATAAAATACAATTATTTGTTTGAGTGTGTGTAGGCATGAAGAAATAGAAGTAAGGATAGCAAAAATAAAAGGAGAGGAAGAAAAAAAAAAAAGAGAAAGAGAAAAAGCATGTTAGATTGGCAGATGGAATGGAAAAGCTGCAAATTGAAGGCCAAAATAAATACTAAAACAAATGGCAGGCTTCATCCAGCCTTTTTAAATTTTTTTTCTGTTTCAATCCAAAACAAAGGGCCTCCGATTAATTTTAATATCGAAATAATTTACGTTAGAAATTTACTTCAGGAATAAAAAGGATTAAAAGAACAAGAAATTAAATTATAAGTAAATTATATGGCTACAGAGAAGAAAAAAAATTAGGGGGGGGGGGAATGTTGGCTGGCACCTAACATGGAGTTGGTAAGTAAACATTTCCATACCAATTAGGACTAAAAAAGGTAAAACCTGACACCTTTCTTTTCTAAACACATTTTTATTCAAATTATTTTTGAAAAATGTATCCATTTTGACTTTTCCCCACCTCCAATTTGCAGCTTGTTCATTCCCCTCGCTACCTTAACTTCAGTTTTCTTTACACTCAAAACAATTTGTATTTTACCATAACGATTATGATTGCCAATGATGCAGGTGTTAGTTTCACTTATTCAAGTGGCCATACGGTCTTGAAAATTTATTTTTATATATATATATATATATATATATATATATATACACACACATACAAAAATACACTGTAGTGTGCACTTTTTAAAAGTAAATGTAACAACATGCATTTTGATTCCATTTCTTCTTAATCTTACTTAGATATTTCACTCCCATCATGGTAGAGAACTCTACAATTTTTTTTTTTTACAGTAACATGGAAAAAAAAAAAAAAAAAAAACTTCAAAATCTCTCTAAAGAACATTCACAACACAAACTGGATTGTAGCAATGTAAAATGTTTTTATTATAAAAAGTAAATGGTACAAACTCAAATTTTTACTCCATTTGTTCTTGAAAACTGTACTTAAATTGCTAGATTTTTTTTACTCTTGTTTTTTTATTTAACCATCCTGTCCTTAATCTCAGATCATAACTGAGTATATTTTTTACATGTAATAACATACAAATGGAAAATATACATACACGCAAATTGAAATTATTGAACTCTTAATATTTCATCAGGTGAACTTTAAAAGAAAATTGTTTTTGTTAATTTAGTTAAGCTGCAGAATACACTGATGAGTCAAGTAACTAAAAACAATAAAAACAAGGATATGAATAATTCATTTGATACCAAAATGAAAGTACATTATTTTATTGCATTCTTGTTTTTGGTCTTAGAGATTCAGTCAGTTCAAGTGCCATATGTGATACACGCTTTGGGCGATCATGTCTCTTTCGAGACATGACTGACTGGGCAGAAGATTATCCCACAGTAGGTTGACATTGCTTTCTGTGGTAGACTGGTTGCTAGCCAAGGCTATAGAACCCAATCTGTCCTATTATTTAACCCATAACTGGAGGGAATAGATGGATTAATACCTTTTCCAAGGGTATTTGTGCATAAGTGAATGCAAGGAATTCAAACTTGGCTCCCCGATTTGTCATTCTGAGTTGATATTCACTGCACCCCACCCACGCACATAGGGTATCACTAATCCCACTCGGTTTAAGTCATCATAACTACATTCAGCAGAATTGATCAAAATAGTTTAAGTCAAAAAAAAAAAAAAAAAAAAAAAAAAAAACTTGTATTGAGACTTTAAAATTTGTTTACAATTAGATTCTTGGTGTCACAAAAACATTCTTCTTTTAAGAAAAGTTTAATTAAATTTACAATGGAGACTATTCATTAACTCTTGAGCGAATAAGATTTTGCTTTGTATAAATTGAGAAAAATTAGAATTAAAAAAAAAAAAAAAATTGCAACTAAGTATTTGTCTATACTTCTGAGATGAGGTATTTACAAGATTTACATTGTTTGGACTGTTGTCTCATCTTTATTGTCATGTTTATAATGTATCGAGCGTTGTACACTCCAGCCTTCAAGTACTAGAATTTATGAGTTCAATTCCAGGATACAGCAGTGGTGAACAAATAACAGTTGAGTTAAAGGGAGATAACTACATGGCTACTGGAAGTAGCATCAAGCATGTAACAAGAATGATATACCCTAGTGATCGAAGTAAAGGATTTGGTTTGAAATTCCTAGCACCTGAAGAAGGCCGAGAGTACAATGGCTGAAACATCATAAACATAGCAGTAAAGAGGAGGACAACAGTTCGAACAATGTAAATAATGTAATTAAGTACTTGTAAAATCCAGCAATATAAGATATTTACATTTGTAATTAAGATGAATTTAGATTAAACTATATTTAACTATATTTACAATAATGAATATTTGAAAAGTAAAAAATATTTTAACATTTTTATGAATATCTGAACAGCTTTGAATAAAAAAAGAAAAAAGAAAAAAAGTCACATGTGGCAACACGAGGGTATTCAATAGGCATGAAAGACACTCACACAAATGGCTCATAGAATGATACAGCTCTTTTGGTCTCGGAAAGGATTTTCTGACTGGTTTACTCCTATGACCAGAGCATCTTGAGTCGCATGCTGGTTCATGTAGTCAAGCAACCTGAAAACAAGAGGACAATATTTTTTTATTTTATTTTGTGGAGAAATTAAACTTCAACACTTTCACTGAAGGCAAAATACAACATTAGATTAGCTTTTGAAAGTGCTTTGGAGTTTACTATATACATACATATATATATATATATATATATATATATGTATATAGTAAACTCCAAAGCACACACATACATACACACACACAAAATAAGTATAAGACTAAGAGACATTTTGTTGGGAAGGGGCAAAGTTTATTACCAAAGCAGTAAAAAGATCTAAGAGTAGTCGAAGCTTAAAGTAAGCAAGTCCTGTGTAGAGGTTGAACCATTATTTTTGAGAAATCATTGATTTATGACCTGCCAGCATTGATTTGCTTTCCCCACAAGAAAATGCACAGCAAGATGAGACTTAGTATGTGGCCATAGACAAGTACATGTGAGTGAAAGCAAAAAAAGATCCCAGTAAATGAGGATAATCTCAAACTCAGTCTCAACAGAAATGAAAACCATGTCAAAATAAAAGTTTTTTATTTTTAGAACAATAAAAACAAAGTTGAAAAAATAATCATAATCCTTCAACTAGAGGTGTACAAGTGGTCTGCCATGACCTATTGTCCCACTTACCAGTATACACAATTTCCAGAGAAGTTTTATGAGCATTTAATATATGCTTGATGTCATCAGTGCATGTTTATTGTGGACAGAATTTTTAGAGTGTGCAATTTGAGAAAATTTGCTATCTGTGGTCACATTGAACAATTACTTTGTTATTTGATACAGTAGAAGTCAAAAATCGATTAATGCTCTGATCCCTGATGGTACTGGAAATGTTCATGAGGGTGGCAGTAGTTACCATGTAGTGGAATAGTGCCAAGTAGAAGGTCTAGAGTTAAAAGCCTTTTTGTGGACACCACCATCCTTCATTACCATAGCCTTATAGGTAGAAATGTGCAAAAAATATCTTATAAGAGTCTCAGGACTTGTTCCAAAGTTGAATTCCATTGTATAGGAATTCATTGTCAAAAAGAAAAAGTTTTCAGTGAGAGAATATTCACAGCATATGAATGTTCTGATAAAAAAGTCATTTAGTGCAGCAAACTAGCCTTTCACTTTACTGACTCATGTAGGATTACTGATCTATCCAGACAATATTGAAGAAATCTTAAAAGACAGGATAAGTAGGTGTGAAGTATTCAGTGTGGCATTGGACAAGAGTACTGCTCTAAGTGACGTAGCTCAATTGGTTGTGTTTATTAGCTGGGATAGACAACTTTGAAATCGGTGAGGAATTTTCGGATATGGCAAGTATGTCTTCAACACGTACAGGACAAAATACTAATGATGAGGTGATTAGGTTGATCGAGAAGTTTCAGTTGAATTCTTCAAAATTGTGTGAACTTACAATTGATGGAACACTATCAATGACTGGCAAAAACAAATGGATTCACAAAGACTTCCAGATACTATTCTCATGATATTGATGGATGATGCAGTGATTCACAACAAAGTATTGGGTTTTGCTGAAGTTATAAAACTGATGTGGACATTTTTCCCTGACTGGGAACAAGAAAAGCCAAGAACCCTGATCTTACTTGTACAAAATGTGTTGCAAGTATTGAGAAACAAAAAAAAAAAAAAAAAAAAAGAACAGGAATTTGCCAACAGGTTTGTGGATTTCAGAAAATATTAAAAAGGAGTTAATGTTTGTTCAACCATTTGAAATGGTAGCTGAAGACAGTGCTGCCTGCTATCAAATGGAGCTTATTAATTTGCAATCAGCAATGGACTTGAGAGTGTAGTAAGAGAATGATTTAATGACATTTTATTTAATGTAAGTAAAAAATATACAAATTTGACATGTCATTAAAAGATTACTGATAATTTGGAGAGTCAACTGTTAAAAAGCTGTCTCTGAAAAGTTGTGCAAAGACAAAAATATCCTCAGTTTAAAAAAAGAAAAGGAGAAATTTTTTTTTTTTTAGCTGAGCAGCCCTCTGACTTTTTAAGACTGGCCCTCAGAGGAAATATGTTGAACATTCCTGCCTTAAACATTTCACTAAAAATTCTCTTTTAGCTGAGTAAAATGAGGATATAATTGAATGGTTCTTATACTTTTTTTTTTTTTTTTATTGAAATTTCTTGCAAGAATTTTTTTTTTTTAAGTATTTACAGAATATTTTGGGCCAGGGGTGTGATGATTTTGTAATTGAATATCTTTGAGGATTGCAAAAAACAAAACAAAAAAAAACAAACAGTAAAATAGAGACCCTGTTACTTTTTCCAAAGTAAACTCAGAATGATGACCGAGGTGTTATATGGTCAGTTGTTGATTGAAAAAGCAGACATTAACACCTGCTTTTGAAAGAAACCAAAAGCAACTGTGACAAAGAGTCTAGGGGTTTGTTTTTTTTTTATTCTTTTTATTTTAGCATCAACAAGTAATGAAAAGGGAATTACTCACTCCCATATTGAAAGGATAAAAACTCATCAACTTTCAGATTTTAATATAAATCACTCGAAACTTGTATAGGTTCTTCTTCCAAGATTAAATACTTTTTAGTTGAAAAAAAAAAGGGGGGGGGGGGGTTTACTGGACATTAGGTTTATAAGTCCCAAAAATTCAGTTGTTCTTGTCCTTATAAATGGATATAGACATTGGTTAGTTCCCGACTTGACTCGAGAGTTGTGAGTTCAATACCAGGCTACAGCAGTGGTGAACAAGTAACTTGCAGGGTTAGAGAGAGATAATTCATGACTTCCAATCTAGGCTTTATGCAAGGAATGGAGTTCATATACTCCAGTGATTGTAATAAAGGGTTCGGTTCAAAATTACTGGCATCTGAAGAAGGCTGGAGCGTACAACGAGCGAAACGTTGTACAAATGGCAACAAAGATGAGGACAATAGTCCGAATAATGTAAAAAAAAAAAAAAAAAAAAAAAAAAAAAAAAAATCTTATTTCATCTTTTGTACTGTTTTTACCTGATCCATTCTTTGGCTGTTAAATTGCAGGACTTCAAAATATGTGCTTCATGTGAGATGATAGTTCAAGTCTCCATTGAAATGAACTTACTACTTCCAATAACTTATAAAAGATAAAATTCATGATTTATTTACAATGATGTAATTTCTAGATGCATGTATAAAGAAAAAAAGAAACTTCAAAAATGTTCTTATTTAGAAAAAGCAGTTACTAGTTTCCAAATAGTTTAATACAGTATGTGGCAATTGTGTCTTCATTTAGCTAATGTCTTAGCATGCGAGTTATTTCTCTCACACCCCATATAAATCAATACACATTGATAAAACTGTCCAAGGGAGATCACTCTAGGTCTGTTAACTGCTAATTACAGTAGTTACTATTTATAGTCAAGATAACTTGTTTACAATTTAAATTCAAATTGATTAGCAATTGAATTTCACTAACCCAAGTCCTGAAAGAAAGATACAAAATTACCAGGTTTAATTTACAAAGGTTTGTTTTCTATTGCTGGCATAATTTAGTTAATTTCACAGATGGATAGTAAATAGATAAAAAAAAAAAAAAAAAAAAAAAAACGACTGTAACAATGAATTGCTGTAATCAAGCAATTCTTCAGTTAAATCAGTTGGTAAAAACAGCTACAAAAGCTGAAAATTAGAGTGTTTACTTGATTGGTGAAGCTGGATTTATTGTAAAAATTTACAATTTTGGCACAAGGGTGAAGTTAGGGAGGGGAGAAGAGCTGAGGATGGTCATCACTAAATATCTTATACCCAGCTAATCAGAAACATGACCCAATCACTTTACAATTTTTCCATTCTCCATAAGAGCCCATCCATCATTTAGCAATCTACCATAAATGAAAATACATTTTTAGGGATCCTAAAAACAACCACTCCATGATTTTAAAATATATATATATATATATATATATATATATATATAGATAGATAGATAGAGAGAGAATATAAAAATCTATAGATGATATGCAATGCAAAGGGAAGGAACATGAATCCAGAAAACAAGTAGTAGTACACAAAAATAAACTGATGTTAGTTGGACCTGTCAACTGCACAAAATTTTAGAGGCCACTGTATTCTGTTTTTAGACAAAATCAAGAGGCTCTAGGGAAAAAGGAGAGGAAAAAATAAATACAGCCATGGGGAAAGAAAAATTCTGACCCAGCCAAGATAAAACAACTGGGGAAGGTTGGGAATCTTCACATGGATCATAAAAAAAATATGCAAGGTTACATCTCTAATGTCACTAATCTGGAGGAGGAGGAAAAAAAAACAACACACAAACAAATTTAATTCTTACAACAATCAGTAAAACAAGTTAAACATTTCAAAAACTGTAATTTCTGGGGTCAACAAGTTTATGAGTGCAAAGTTTTCAGCTAATGTGCCAAAACTTTAATTTCGCTTCTCTGTAAGTGTCACTTCAGTTTGGTTTCTACAAGCTAAACTATTTTAAGACATTTTCCGGGGGGGGGGGGGGGGGGTTTAAAAAAACAAAACCTGCTCATGTTGTCAGGTTTCAAGAAGGATGCTTCATAAATTGTAATTTAAAGAAAATTTTTTTTTTACCAATTTTAATTTATAACTTTTCATTCTTGCTTAACTCTTTTTAAAGAGTAGCAGAAATGATGGCTTCTTGCCATTTCTGCAACAAAAACAGCCTCAAAGCTTGTAAACCATTTAACAGAATCCCCTCTTCTTTACCATCCACTAACATGCAATTCTACCCAAGCCTGGTACCTTCCCAGTTCTTATACCTTTGCAGCTACTCCATTCTTTTACTCATCACCACACAGCAAAAGTTCAAATGCTGTTAAGTTCATTCTGCTCAATTTTTATGTGTAAGTGATAAGTGTAAGTAACCGTTTGGAATTTGTATCTGTCTCAGATGGAAATCTGCCAAAATTTTGGATACTTTGCAGAGTATCTTACTTTCAAATGTTCTAAGTTCATCATTTGTAGGAGATACTTAGGTCAAAATGTTTCGATATAAATTATATTTTGAAGGTTATGGGGGGGGGGGGGCGAAAAAAATGTGACGGCTTCTCTTCTGTCATAAAATGCAGCAGGCACAAAAACATGGAATTTTCTAGCCTTTCTTTAATCACTTAATATTGAAATCTGACAAAAAGCTTTCCTCTTTATGCTTTAAGATAAATAAAATATATATTAAGGTTGTCTCGAATGTTCATGCCAATTTTTAAGGGAAATTAAAAAAAATTAGACCATTAAATATTTATTCAACTAAATATAAACCATTTTGTTGGACAACCCTTTCTCTATTTTTCCTTCAACTTACAAGATTTCAACTTCCTAGAATTTTGGTTGTTTCTTATATCATTCAAAAAATTGGAAATTTTTGCTGGGTTGCCAGAGAAATGTTAGGTCTGGCATTATCCTGATTGAAAAACACCTTTCCTGGTCACCAATTCTGCAAATAGTAGTACTTTTCAAAATCAATTGACTTGTTACTTGGCAGAAACTTACTACAGGATTCCTTTCCAATACCATCAGATGCACAGCATGACTTCTTGGGGATGAAGACCTGCTTATATATAAGCTAGGAATAAGCATAAATTACATGACACTTGATAAGCCCTAAGATGAAACCGGTTGATTTTTTAGTTTTTAGTAAAAATGTCATGTAATTTATGCTTATCCCTAGCTATTATTAAGTTTCGTACAACTAAGAAATTGTTAAAATATATATAAGTTGTTTTAACTAATCTTAATTGGACCTCCAATACCATGACATAGCCTCTTTCTGTGACAATCTTAAAGTCATGTTATTGGTGATAAAAGATTTTAAAAGTTTTTGTACTATCCTGCACTCAGCTGAAAAGTAGATTATTTTGTGGATTAATGAGTATCTTTCAGGAATTCTGTCAAATGCTTTTGAAAGAAATGCAGAGCAATTGTGTTATGGGTGATACACTTTGAAATAGAAAGTAAGCAATATCCTCCTCTTTCTTATAAGGGATAAACATATGTAAATTTGCCATCTTATTGTGCAAGCTCTGAACATAATCTAGACGAACAAAGACATTTCCAGAAAAATTAAGCAAACATCTCTAAAAGTGATTTCTTGAAGCTATCTGGTATTTCTTTTTCAGAGTAGCTACAAAAATGCTTAACCTATTGATCTACATTCATTTCTGCTGATTCAAGACTCAGCCAATACTGGTTTATGTTTTTAAAACTCCAATTCAGTCAATGAAGTCATTTACAAATATGTTGTCTTCCTGTTAAATCTAACAGGATCTTCACATTGAAGTGACATTTCTGTGAGGCTATATTGCATTTAATGAAATCAATACAATATTGTATATTCTTAAAATGTCCATCATTTACAGAAAGTCTGCTCTTTCAAACGCAAGCTAAGCATTTTGATGAATAATACCAAGTTCTTATTGGTCTAGTAATAAGGCTTATTTGCATGCAATTCTGCAAATTTGCTGTTGTGGAGTAGTTTTCGCACTGAAGGTTATAATCATGCTATGTCGGTTGCTAATCGACTTAACGCACCCAAAATGTTAGGAACTTGGTAAGCTTCCACTGAAAGCTGACTCCTTAGTATTCGGCTAACTGCCAACTAATATCAACTGCCTATTAATTCTACTGAACTCCAATAGAACTTTTCCCGTTAACTCTTAATATAGGAGGGAGAGTTCATTATCTGAGGAATAGGTGTTTCCCTATAACATTTACTAAAGCTTACTGAAAATCGCAGAGTAAAAGATGTAAATCTTTCATTATTTATATTATTACTTGGCATTATTCGACAAATGCTTTCATGACGCCAATAGTGCCTGCCTCTCTCATCCTTTAGATTTGGCTTTCAAAGACCTTTTGACTTAATCGTAGATACTGTCTGCCTGGATGAAGTAATTTGGAAGCAAGTTTTTTAATGCTATAATAATATCATGAAGGGATGTGCATTTGTGCTGTATTAGATATCAGCTTGGAATGCGAAATTGGTAGAAAAGAGTTTATTGCAATCACTTACACACAAATACCCGTGGGAAAGGTATGGATCTATCTCTTCTCCCTCCAGCTATGGGTTGAAGATTGGGTTCTATAGCTTGGTTGGTAACCAGTCTGCCACAGAAAGAAATGGCAGTCTACTGTCAATCAGGGATCAAAAGAGACATCATCATCCAATCATGTATTACATATGGCACTTAACTGATTGAATATAATGAAGACTTTCAGTTTGGAATTTTTCTTTGATATATTTATTACTTCTAAATTTGTTCCAGCTGATTTTTTTTTTTTTTTTTTTACAATGGAGAGAAAAAGATTTTCCAGTGAATATTTACATTTTCTTAACTAATTTGTAAGCACCAAATGACTTTTGCTCTCTAAACTATTTTTGAAATATATCTCAACTGGAAAATCAGCTAAGAACCATTTAAAGTCGACAACTGAGTGTAGCAATGTGGTTGATAGGTCTTATAAAGGAAGACCTCGATTAATGTGGTAAAATATTTTCTATAGTAATGGTAAATTGATTTTAGTTACTACTTAAAAATGGGTAACTATTTTGTTATCCTAGTAATTACAGAAATTGAAAAAAGATTTAATTAGATACAGAAACTTAAAAAAAATATTAAAATACAAAAGAAGTATGTATATACTATGGAAAGAAAATTTTCAGCTTAAAATACTAATGCTTAAGGTTTTGAAAATTTGAAGAGAATTTCTCAATACCACCAATTATATGAAGAACATGCTGCAAACCATTAAATATTTCATATGTAAAAAAAAAAAAAAAAAATCAGAATAATAAACATTCATTCATTCATTGCATTTTTATATATATATTTGTGTTTTAATTAAAAAGTATTCAACTTAGAAACAGTGAACAAGACTAAAACTTGGAGGTACAAATTAGATATTTTCCTCCAACTCATTGTTTTTGATTAGTGTGGTGTTTTTTAATATACACATTAGCTGCACTAATCAAGAAATTCCTGTATTTAAGATTATAAAATTATGCACTGTAATAATAAATGTCAAACAATGGCATGAAATTCCTCTCTTCCATTATTTACAAAATTCAAAGTGCCGATTAAGAAACTTATGGTGATAAGCAAATCAGGAAGAGTGAAATTATCTTTGAACTAGGCTATGGGTCATCATCAGTAAAAACAGGCAAAACACTGATGATGAGGATTCTTTTATATGAAGCCGTTTTCAAGAACCTTTTTAAATGATCAAATATTTGTCATGTTGGAGTTCATCACAGGTGACAATAGGTTAAGTTTTCAGTTGCACGCAACTAGATTCAGGAAGGAACATCATGAATGATAGCTGAGGAAAGCAGTTTCATAAGCTAAATTCTTAGGTTATCAACTCTTCAGCTTCCATTGCCACAAAATCTATTTTACTTAAAAAAAAAAAAAAAAAAAAAATAGATGGAACCCTTAATTTCTCATATAATTTCTGTACAAGATAATTTTGTGCAAGTTTATGAACCTTCAGGAGGACATAAGCCTAGCCCACTTTCTTCAGAGCTGATAATTTAAACTTTATGCATGTAAATGGATTAAACTTAAAATGGTTGCCAGGTAACCACACCAGTTTCAAAGGAAATAGCAGAATAGAAGCAAAAGTGGCATCTTGGTTACCATTTTCCATGAAATGGCTCTATTCTCCACTCTTTAATTTTTATTAGTTCTATATATTTCAAGATAATTGATAATCACCCCATTTCAACAAAACTATTCCAAACAAATTTTTAATACAATGAACAAATTTTCAGTTAATTATATCTTTAGTATTCTGTCCCACATTATCCAAAGTTTTAATGAATAAATTTTGAATTTTTGGAGCCTTTTTTTTCTTCTTTTTTTTCCCCTAAAATTAAAAAGGTCACTAATTTTTATTTTCCACAAAATACCAAAACAAGAGAAAACCCTATTCAAGAGTTAAAAAAAAAAAACAAAACAAAAAAAACAGAACCAATCCGTTAGCTTCAATAGGTATTTTAGTTAGCACCACCATGTTATGCCACAAAGTGAAAATATTTTGTGACAAAGCTCAGTCAGCTCTGAATATTTGGAGAATTTCAGTTTAGCATATATCTGTTGAGGTGGAATTTCTTGCACCTTGTGATGACTGTGGTTCAAGCATGCTGAGAGGCAGAGCACCAAAGAAAGGGGGGGGACAATAGGAGGAGGAGCCCAAAGGGAAGGGACAACCGGAGGAGGAGCTCACTTGGGGTCAGAGGAGTTTCCGGGGGGGGGGGGAGTGGAAGAGGAGCCAAAAACTTATCAAAGAAGTTCATCTTAATTTTTCCCAAAGGGTTAAGTAAATTAGTCACAGTTAGAATGAGAAGTGGAAACAAAAGAACTTAGAATATAAATTATCAAAGTCACGAGGAGGTTCAAAACAATTGGACAGGAATGAGCAAAGTAATTATCAATTCTTTGATTTCTTTCTATAGAGGACATTTGAATTAATTTGGGTTATCATACTTTCCATGGCTAAACAGGCTTCTCATTCTTTAGACCTCATTCCATGACTAGGCAAATGTTATTAGATAAGTTTGAATATTTAAGGAATGTTGCTAATGAGAATCACAGACCTGTCTTAGTAGAGGTGAAAGAGATGTTAAAAAAAAAAAAAAGAGAAAAAATGTAAAGGTGAAGTGTGTAGGACACTGATATCTATATGGGTAATGGAATAGAAAGCATTTATTCCTACGTCTTTAAGAAACATAAAATCTAAACATGAAATCATATATATATATATATATATATATATATAAAAACCCTCCATAGATTACACATGGCTTTGTCAAAAGAAAGAATTGACTTTTTTTCCTTGGGTATACTAAAGGAGAAGGTGTACTCAATGAAACTGACAGATGCAACACGATTGAATGCATAAAGAGTGAATCTGCTAAAATTGAGGACAATGTAGAGTTAATGCAACGAGTTAACAAATCTTACAAAGTGCATCAACCTTTGAATCACAAATGACGGAAATCATGTTATTTGTTAAGATACCCGATTCTTATAAAATGTTGAAAATATGCATTTTTTATCCATGTCCAGATTTTAGTGACACTCTGTAGTTTGAAAATGTTTTTTTTCCATAAAATAAGATCTTGTTTCATAAACAGCAATATTTATAAGTCCACATTGTACAAAGTTCAGTTTTAAAAGATAGTTAAAAATATAACTTTTACTTTGATAAAACACTTCAGAAATAGTGAAAGATTGTTTTCTGATAAGCAATAAAAATTTTTTTATAATGGCTTAGAGCAGATAACTATAGTTAATTACACAGATTAAGTTATAACCCTATCAGCTATTACAATCAACATTTTAATTTAGCTTCAAAGAAAGGTTAGGTGGTGATTAACATTGTTATCCATTCAATCTATATTGTAAGAGAATTTGTAGACTTTCAGGAGCAAAGTGCAAAAGCTAAATTTACTGTAAATATTTTGAAATCTCTTAAAATCATTGCTTGATCTTGACAGAGTATTGAAGCCACTTTATGAAGCAGCCATTGTGGCGCATGCACACGCACTTTTTAAATTCTAAAATGACTGCAGATAAGAGACCCATTGTATAGAGGGGGGTGGGGAGCTAAGTCTCACCTGCATAAGGCTTAGAATGATGACTCAATTTTCATTAAAAAAAAAAGTCAAAGTAAGCTAATCAAATAAACAAAGGAGACCAGAAAGCCATGTATTTATAAATATTTATTTATAAGCTGGAAGAGTTTGCAGGTAAAAGATTTGAGAGAAAAAAAGGGGGAGTACTCTTATCAGCCAGTCCCTCTAGCAGCAGCACGTGCCTATTGTTACAATGAATTGAAAAAATAATAAATGGAGACAAAGACGACAGCAGATTGCAGTGTCAAAATGGAGGAAGAAAAATGAGAATTGAGATAAATATACAGAATTAAGTAGATTTTATGCAAATGAACCCAAAATATTTATGAGCTAATAGTATCAAGATTTATCAAAATAAGGATCTGGCAAATCCAGCCATCACTTTGAAGTCCTCTAAAATAACTTGTCAAATGGTGTGTGTGTGTGTGTATGTAACTAACTTGATTAGATTGCAAGGAATTTGCTTATATTGCATTGATAACTGATTAATTATTGGAATGATCAATACTTTAAACTGATATTAAAAAGAAAATTAAAAATGAAACAACCTAAAACCAAGAAATGGACTCAATACAACAAGACCTATATTCAATGCAAATGACAAACTTTATAAAAAGTCTGACAAAGTCTATAAAATACAAAAAAATGTGGCAAATGTCAATTTCTATTTTGTAGAGCTAAGAAAAATGTTCTATTTAAATGAACTTAATTCTGGTAACAATCACATCAGAAAAATATTTTTGATAACTTTAAACAGACTTTCATAGACTAAAAAAAAAAAAAAACAAAAAAAAAAAACATTTATAGCAGGGTTGAGATGCTTCTTAAAAGTAACAGCATTTGAGATACTGTATATTTGGAGAATGTCATTTTCAGAAGCAATCCACAGATAAATTATCATTTGTAATGTGAGGAGGAGGAATAAGAGGAATTGTAAATTGAGAATTTTTTCTAAGCTAATAATTGGCAATATATTAAGAGGTGAACAAATTTGAAGTGAAAAGAAAATGTTATTTATCACAAGTCAGACACAAAGTTTCAAATTTTTTTTTTTTTTGGGGAAAATGAAAAAGGTCAGTGGATCTCTTAATAAAGTTAATTTGCTTTGAAGAGTAACATTGTTTTTAATATCAGTGAGTAACATTACGACAACAAGTCTCAGAGCTTAACAAAAGCAGATGACTAATAGGGGAGTAAAAAGTGGTGAAGGAGATCAAAATGTATTTTTTCAAGAGTTTTGTTTAATAAGTAAATTTATTCTTCCAAAATCATGAAAAGATTTTATTACTCTAGCAATTAGCTGCAATAATAAATAAAATAAGGGTTTTAAAATTTCTATCAGTTCTTGTACTTTTGAAATGCTAGACATCATGACACTAATATTAAACCTTTCACAAGCTTTCATTAAGGCCAATTTTAACAGTTCATAAAGCAAACTGACTCATTAAATGCAACAACCTGACTAAACACACAGCCAATGGAAGTCAGGGAAATTGTGTCTTCCTATCCCCAATTTTAAATCATTTATGAAAATGAAAAAGAAAAAAAAAAGAAAGAGTGTGTTGTAGGATTAACTTCTTCAGTTTGTTATTGAGCAAGGGTTTATAATAGAAGCCAATCTATAATAGTTGACATATTTCATAATCTCATTGGAACAATTGCAAAAGGCTTTAAATTCACTTGAAAAGTGAATACTTTGTTCTTGCAGATAAAAAAAAACAAAAAAAAAAACAAAAAAAAAACACCTTAACATTTTGTAAATTCATTAACCTCACAATCAGGGAGGTAAATAGATTTATTAGCTACGAAGCTAATAAATTTATTTCAAGGCAAACTAACTTGTATTGACTTTTCAAAATCAATCCCAGTTAGATTGTTTACACTTGTAGCCTGGGAAATCAAGCACCCCCTTACACACACCTGTGTGTGTAGAGCAAAAAAAAAAAAAATTATTTCTGTCTTAATTATGTAGAATTAAGTTGATTATATAACAATAAAAGACTGATTATTATGGAAAGGAATCCTGTTCATAAAAAGATTGCTAAGATCTAAAAGTTTTGTTTTTCTTCACACTGTTTTATTAGAATATCTGGAGATTTGTACCAATTAGATTACATTCATTTCATAAGCAAGTTTTCTCCACAAAACTGAACCAAGTACTGGTGATTATAATTTGAGTTAAAATTTTTTTTGTCAGCTTAAAAACATTGATTGGAATGTATGAAATGTCGCCATGATGGCAAAGAGAGATGGCAGTTAATAAGGTTGCTTAGACTAACGGTAAAAATATTAGAAGCTGAAGGAGATTAATATGGTTAGGATTGGATATTCTCCAGTTTTGGTTTCATAAATATTTATTGTAGATCCAAGAGGAGCTATTTTCACATTATCTGCCATTTTCTTTTTTTTTTAGCAGAAACATTTTAACACACTCACTAGCCCTGATTGGATAAATTAGTCAATACTTTCATGTTTCAGTACCATTTATGCAGATGTGCTATCCTAGTGATAAAGTCATTAAAGGAAGCTCTATTATTATTATTATTCCATAAATTACTGGAAGTAATATATGCTCGGAAAAACACTGACTAAATAATTCACATAATAAAATGGCTTGCAGAAAAAAAATATCTAAGCATGTCAAATTTTTTTCACCAAAATAAAAAACCAATTGGTCAGAAACCAGTTTGGATGAAAAAAAAATGTTTAAATTTATCAAACAAGAAACAAGTGAACTAGGAAATGAGAAATTATTTTAAGCCACAAGTAAACCTAAATATTTTTACTTACAGGTCTCCCCACCAACATCTCCATGAATAATTAACCTTGTCTATAAATGGCATAAGTGATAATCCCACTTAAATCAAGTAGGGATTATCTGCTTAATCCCTCCTTGAATTGTACTTTTAATCTTTTATCAACAACTTCATTTATTAATCCTCAGATTAATAAATTACTTACCACAACAGAAATGTTAATGTAAATGAACGAATGCCAACCAATAAATATTTATCTTGTCACACATCACAATAAAACCAGAAGCAAAATAGAGAGAGACTCCTAATCAGGAATCTAGTCAGCAGATCAGGACTTCAAAAACACCGTCTTCATCACTGGCAAAAATGTATATTAATAACCCACAGATCTTGCAATCAATATGTACATGCAAAATGTTTTCCAGTTTTAGCTGCAGTAAGATACCAATTCCATGGTAAAGTTTTTTTGATCAATTCATATTAAAAATTCTCAAAACTTTTACTGAAAAATACCAAAATTGAAGTTTTTATGAACCCCAATTTCAGTGCATGGTCATGATTTTTTTCAATATCAACATTAATACATTTACTATAAGTGAAAATTCACTGCAGGAGCCAATCAATTTCAATCCTCATGTAATTGTTTTACAACTTATACAATTATTTGAACAGTTTAAGAAAATGCCAAAAGACATTTGACGAAAAGGACAATATAAAGAACGTAACTTGAAACAGTTGTAAATTATCCACGTAAAAAGAGTATCTCTTCTTGAATACAGATTTTTCTGCGGCCATCCTCACATTGGTATAAACCTTTTCACAATCATATTCTGGATGCAACTTCAGTATCTTGTAAAGTGTTTTAAGCAATGTTCCTAAAATGTTATTACCTTCTGTTTATGGTAAACAAGATTCACCTTATGTTGTCTTTGATAATCAAAGCCAGAAACATACTTTGCTGAAAAGAATATTGTGTTAAAGATACAAAATGTTTGTTTATAAGAATGTACTGTAAAATGATACAACTCACTCTCTCACACACACAGTGGTAGTAGTAGTAGTACAATTTAAAATAACTTTTTTAGAATTATTTTGCATGTGAAGGCATTTTAATTAGATTTTTAATGAATGTATCTTTTTTTCATAAGTTATTTGAAAGATTCATAGAATCAAAGTGTCAAAGTTTATGCCATTAGTCAGTTTACAGGAGAAAAGCAAGTACAAATATATTGACTTGAATCTGGTATGTACTTTTATTTGTAGATGTGTCTTGAGGTCCATCCACATCTCTTTGGAGAAAGGAAGGTACTTTGCATAGATTTGCATAGACCATCTGACTTTTTTTTATTGACTGACTAACCAGTTTCAAAGTAACATCTGTTTTCGGACAGAGGCAAAAATCGAAAGATTTAATGTACTCAAGCCAAAGTGATTGGTTGAAAATTTTTATCTTTTCTACTAGGCAAGCAAATTCTCATTTTACATTTTATTTTGTGACTTTTTGGAACTTGTCCTGCTGGTCCCTTTTCTTTTTGCTTTTTTCTCTCAGATGTTTGCATGCTAGCTAATATAAAAACTAAATTTTGAATTATATTAAGGGATCTTGTCAAGATTAATGAATCCAATCATCCCGATGCCAAAATTTTTCATTTATTAAAAGCAACATTGGAAACCTAAATGAACAATTAAAACATTTACTTTCCATGAAAAAAGTTAGTTATTGAAAGGATATTGTACACTGATTACATTACAGAAAACCCAATAACCTGCTAACTGTATTTTTTCCCCATCCTCAGGAACCAATTTAAATAATCTGGTAGAAAACCAAGTGTGCATCTTTGCATGTTCTTAATTTTAGCCCCATTCTTTGCTCAGCATGATTCTATATATTGCAAGTGTCTGTGGTTCAACAAAGTGCAAAGAGTGGTTGATGGTAGCTTGGATTATTAGTTATTACCTATATCTCTGTAAGCTTACCATTCATTGCCATGAACACTTTTGATCCATGTTGCATCACTTTGATTATTAGCAGGAGCATCTTTTGGTCTCTGTGATCAATTATTTCTATTTATCCAATTGCTGGTGATGTACTAGTATCTACCAAGCCCGAAGCCCAGACTTGACTCTTAGGAGCCATTCCTTGATGGTATTTTGGTTTGTGTTAAAATCAGGATTCATAGAATTAGATACTTATCCCAGGTTCACCAAGTTTTATAGGATTAAGCTTAAAATGTCTTGTTTACACCTCTGAACACGTAAAAATCTACTATTGTCTGGCAAGATATATTTACAGCATAAATCACCTGTCCCCTCATTTCACTACATCAACACTATATGAATTCACTGCTGTAACTTCACTTTTGATTTAGCAAAAAAAAATCTTAATTTCTACATTTTGTTTGTACCGTGAACAAACTTTCATTTGACACTTTCTACAGACAACCATCCAGAGAGGCACTATATTTTGTCCAATTCATATTTTAATTTTCATCAAATAAATGACTGAGTCTTCAGTCAATTATTTGATAAGTTATCCTCCCCAAGTAATGGCTTCACAACCTTGGTGAACATACATTCATCCATCTTGATGACTTGTACCAGAAAATGTTCATGTCTAGAACAGCAGACCAAATTCTCACGTAAATAGTAAACCCTGCTGTGAGTGGGTTTGCTAATCTCGACAAGCTCCTAGAGTAGAACAGTATGAAGATATGCAAAACAATGCATAAGAAATGGCTAAACAACCAATATATTTCCTATTGAAGTCAGATGCCAAAGTTTACCTCATTGTAAACATCAGAAAAAAAATATGCTTTCAAAACTGGCAAAGATGACATCTGATATTTCTACTGCTGAGTACCTTGGGTTATTGAAACTCCGTCATCATCTGATAATTTTATTAGGACGCACTGCTACTATTTTCATAGCAGTAATTGTATAGAATTTGATATATAAAATTTACCTGTTGAGTGAAAAAAAGAGTATCTCTTGATAAGAGATAAAAAAAAATGTGGGGTGCTTTCTTTCAACCTCACTTGTTAAAAAGACTCAAAAAGAACAAAACTGAAAAATGATCTTCCTTGACAAATGGCAGAAAAGAGAAATTGAATTTAGCCAGTGGAAGAAGTACTAAAATTATGGTTCAATTCGATACTTTCATACCTTTTTGATACAATTTCTCCTAGTATTTGTAGTGTAGTCTTTGTTGGGGGTCTTAAGACAGATCAAGCAAGTTTACTAATTTTCAAATTCATAATTTAAAAATCGTACCAGTTGGCAAAATATATAAAATTTTATTTTAGAACTCCTTCCCATACACTGAAAAAATATAATTTTTTCTTCATTTTTTTTTTTACATAGCGTCATTCGAAGCAATTTATTTTCAAACGAAAAATAAAATAAGATTAAGAACGATCTGTAGGGCTTTTAACTCATCTGGATATAAAGTAAAGTTTGGATATTATTATCATTCTACGTCAAGCTTTAAAATAAATTGCACAAGCTTAAAATTAAAATATGAGGAGAGGTAAAAATAACTGCAAAGGAAGTAGTTCCGTATTTGGTATGCGAAAATCGCTTAAATACTAGTAAAACTCAATTTGAGTAATGATACCCGATTTTTCATTTGAGAAATAATTACATTAAAAGATGAAAAAATATGCTAGGAATCTAATTATTTTTTGTGAATTAGCGTACTAAAAATACTGTAGTGTGTAGTTCATAAAAAAGCTAGTTCCCCCCCCCTCAATCTGGTTGTTAGTTATTCACTACTACTTTGAAAATATGTCTTCAAATTTTGTTTCTATATTTCAAAAAAAGTTTATCTAGAATTTTAACTGAGCATTCGTAAAATTATTTAAAATAAACTTCAAGCTAAAAGTGTGGGGAAAACTGTCTTACAAAGAAGGACAAAAAATAAAAAGATTTTAATTTTAAAAATAAAACAATTTGATATGCGAGAAAAATCTTTACTACTACACAGCATTTTTAGTAGAAAGAAATGAATCAATTTTCATATCAGGTGGGTGTGGCCAGAGAGAAAAGAAATATTTTTATTCGGGTATTTTTTATACACCACAAGTTACATTAAAAAATACTAATAAAAAGAAATAAAGAAAAATCTCTTTAAATGCATATTTATTCGCAAGGTCAGAAAAGTGACATATTTACAAACGACAATAACTTTTAAAAAATATTAGATTTTTTGTTATTAACTAAAAATTAAATTGCAAATACATTTTTAAATATTTAAAAACTAGTTAGTAATTTGAAGTGTTGTAAACGTAAGAAAGAAGTAAAAAAAAAAAAAAAGCAAGGCATTTTTAATTCTATTGACAGTCGTGTTTCTAAGTGAAAAATTACATTACAATTAACTGTACAAAAAATAATTTTTACACTTACGGCTACTTTTTTTTGTAGCGATTGTAGCCTGTTGATGGTCAGAAATGCATTAAAAGAAATCTTCAGTAGAAATAAAGAAACGTTTTTAGAAGTTAAAATAATTATATGTATTCTACAAAAACAAACAAACAAAAAAAAAGCAGATTGAAACAAGATAGAAGTTTAGGGGAAAGCAATCATTTTTAGTCGCACTTAAGAGGAAAGAAAGAGAAAGGAAGATGGCTTCAAACAAGTCAACATTTTTCGCCATAATCCCGCTTTTTATCAGAATCGGTCTTTAATTATCTTCAAGAAAAATATTCTAAAGTATTTTATTTTTTCACGGAAGAATTAACTTTGGCTTTTATTGCCGAAACAATAGGATTTAAAATTTGATAGATTTTATTTTGTCGATGGAATTCTCACTGCAACATTTTTATTCATCATAAAGACAAGTCTTGAATGTGACAAGAATAATTTTTTCATTAGTTATAAGCTACCGATTTCAGTTTTATTAGTCACTAATAATAACGTTGTTAAAATGTAAAAAATATTTTTATGAAGACGGTTTGTGGACCATTAAAAAAAAAAGTTGAAAGATCCAAACCAAACTGAAATTTTGGACATAACACTAACAGGTTTTCTTTTTTTTAGATAAAAAATAGAAAAGAAAAGAGAGAGAAAACTACAGATTTCGTCTACGGATAATTTTATTTTATTTTTTGTAATCAAAATTGAAACTGGATTGTCAGAAAAAAAAGAAAATTATTAGGTTTGAATGAAAGGAGGAAAACACGCACCGCACATTTGTCAAAAAAAACAAAAATTGTTTTTACTTTCATTTTCGAGAAAAATTGTGGAGGGGAATCATTTACGGTTTTCTTTTAGTTATGGAAAATCCTAGAATCATGATTAATTAGGAAAATATTCTATATAAGAAAGTCTACATTGATTGATTTGTTGTTCCAACTTTGTGCCTTAAATAACTTAAGTTAACAAAATATAAGGAAAAATAAATTAATATTTTTATACATAAAGTTTAAGAAAAAAAAATTATTTCTTGAAAACCCCCCCCCCCCCCAAAAAAAAAACCAACTTAATCAAGAAAAGACGATACTTGTTACGAATAATTTGTATAATAATTAAAAGTGGAAAGAAAGAAAAAACATCAATTCTTGACTTCTCAAATACTGGCAGTGGAAAAAAAAAACTTACTCTTCTATCGCTTGGGAAACAGGAATTCTAGAGATACTGGCCTCCTGGCGCAACTGGGAAAGCTGCTTCTGAAGAGATTGGACCTGACTAGACATTTTCAATATTAAAGCCGTGTTAATTTAAAATTAAAGCAGTCAATCTGACGTCCAGCCGGTTTTGTGGTCTTCTCGATGCTTGACTTCCCCAACGAGACTTGGACGAGATCTCGTGACGTCACACGAATTCTATAGCGCATTAATGACGTCATTTCAGGTGCTGGCTGTTCGGTTTGGATTAACTCCTTTCTTTTAGATTTTGTTTTAGTTCCGTGTCAAGAAGATAAATTCAATTTAATTGCAAAAATATCAGGAAATTTGCACATAATTGTCTTTCTTAAAATAACAACGGTTGACCAATCACCAATTTAGTCACAATTCTTCTTCACAGCCCCACCCCTCAGGTAGAACCGTAATCGTTGCTCATGATAACCATATTCATTTCCGTGTAGAAGACGAATTATCCACGAAAAAGTTTGGTAGTGGAAGGGTTGCTACCCAGTAATCAGCAGAATGGTAGTGTTTTTGATTATTTTCTAACTCTCAGAAGATCTCCCTCCTTCTCTTTGATGGATTTTTTTTGTTTTTATTTCTGCGGGGTAGAAGTTAGACACCTTAAGTGAGATGGAAAAGCTGAGCAACCGACAATGAGGAAGATTGAACTGGGTTATATGGCATTAGTTCAGTAGCAGGTAAGATCTGACCTGTGACTTAATGATTTACTAAGCGTAGCTTAGACGTGGTACAAGATTGTAACTATGAAGCGCCCAATGAGGATCGAGATCACAAGTCAATCATGCACTTGTAAAAAAAGTCGGAAAATTTAAAAAAAATTTAGATCATCATTGTTGTGATCTTAAGTTATGACACTTGTCGGCAGTATAAAAAAATATTGATTATTATGTTTATATTGATACACTGTGTCAAATCAATCCCTGACTTTTACAGAGTTATTGAACTTAGTTGTTATTTACAAATGTTCACTGAAACTGTAAGATATTTATTTTGTCTAACACATTTTTTGAACTTTCCAAATTTTTGTTATAAAACCTTTTTCTCTATGAGATTTTTTTTCAGAAGCAAAGAGTAATCAAGAGGACAGTAGATAGTGATTGACAATCAAGAGGACAGTAGATAGTGATTGACATTGCAATTGAATATTTTGAGATTATAGTTGGCTAGAAAGTATGGAGCCAGAAAGGAGTTCCACAAATGAGAAAAACAAACTGTTAGCATAGAATTGACTGTTACATCTTTTTTGTTCACTAATGGCCTTCTTCCAACTATGGGTTAAACTGGGCTCTCTTGTCCTGGATTGGTGTATTGATTTTGTGTAGTGGTATATCAACACCTCTATGGGTTATTTAATGTTGAAATTGAAATGTTTTGAACTCAATTTTATGGCTTTGACTAAATATATTTTGAACACTTTAGTGGAGTTAAAGAACAAGATTCAGGTAGACAGAAAATTGTGATGGATGTTGCATTCAAATTTTGGACCATAGGTAGCAAGAAAGTAAACTATTTCAATAGAAATTACAGTTAGATCTATTTCAACAGTAAAACAATGAGACCTAGTTGCCAATCTAGTATTATGCCTAAATTCATGTGGCTGAGGTACCAAGGAAGAGAGTTCATTAGAACAATTGCTATAAAAATAGAAAAGACAAGGAAGCCAAATCACAGTGGTGCAAAACTGACTGAAATTGAGATGCCAAGATGATATGTCCCGGAAAGGGATATATATTATTCAAAGTAGCTAAGTGGTTTTGGCAAATGTAACAGGGTAGGACAATTTAGTAAGTGGCCGTAATGGACTGGTACTCATCGTAGTCGTATGCAGTATGCTGAGACGTAGGCTTATGCAATAGGCATAGTCAATAGGCGTAAACCACTAGACATCATTGCCTTAGTCTGTATTTATGGCTGATACCAGCCAATCATATTACAGTGAGGGGGAACCAAGGTGTATGCATATTCATTACATCACATATTCATTGCTTCACAAGACAAGTCTGATAACATCACAGGCTCTTCTATATGTCAAGATATATAGCTGGAGTGCCAGACCAGATATGGCAGTAATACTCAGTGCGCAGACTAATGGTAGATTTATAAATGTGTAAGATAGATTCTGGTGAGAAAAACTATCTAGCATGACACAGTGAACCAACTTTCTTAGCAAGCAGACCAAGCAACTGATTCAATATAATCTTTCCATTTCATATTAGTGGAAAATGTGAGACCAAAGAAGGGGCAATGAGTTGCTCACCTGGAGGTTAGCATCAGCCATGCCAATGAAGAGCAAAAATAAGTCTTTATGATGAGTAAAAGATAGCAGTTGTGTTTTAGAAATGTTAAAGTTTAAAGACCATTTCTTGTTCTAGTTAACAACTGACAAGAGGTCATTTTTTTTTTAAATCAACTGCTGATTTTACTTTGATGGACCAATTGGACTTATTATTAAATACATTGCATTCACTTATGCACAAATATCCCTGGAAAAAGTATAATCTGTTGCTTCTACCTCCAGCTATGGGTTAAATAGCAGAACAGATTGGATTCTATAGCCACAGTTGGCAATCAGACTACCGCAGAAAGTAATGGCAACTTACTGCAGGAAAATTTTCTGCCCAGTCAGTCATGTCTTGAAAGAGACGTGATCACCCAAGCGTGTATCATGTATGTCACTTAACTGACTGATTAAAACAGGAGTAAGTAGTTGTGTGTTGTAAAGTGGCTGACACCTCTGCAGCACTCTAAATGGGCTGAAATGGCCCTTGGGCTGAAATGGTCTATTTAAGTAAATAATAGTAGCATTCGAGGTGTAATATTCAAATGTCATCTGAGTAATATTCAAACTGATTACTTTGGTAACTATTGCGATCTAAACCCTTCCTCTATGTGTTGTGATTTCTGTCTTGTCTGTTATTGTAACTATTGTACTGTTCTGTGTATATCCGTTTAGCACTGGATATTGTGCTGAATATTACCGCAGCACACTTTCTTTGTGTATCATATCCACCTTGGTGATACAACATTGTATCTTCAACAGATATTGGGAGCTGACAACATTGAGAAGGTTGTTGATGAAGATAAGAAACAATATAGGTCAGAGGATAGAGCCCTGCATAATCTAGAAGCATGGCTGTTCAACACAACCTTTATTGCCTGCTTGGTTAAGAATGATTGGATTAAGTCAAATATCCAAGAGACACAATAGCCCTTGAGTTTGTAGAGAAGGCCAGCATACTAAACCCTATCAAACTCCTTCAAGATATCTAAAGCCACAACTCAAGTTTTGCTGTTCTTATCTATGGCACAAATTCAGTAATAATGTAACGCCAACAAATGTACATATGGTTTAAAGAAATTTTAATTTTTAGAGCACAAAATCAGTGAAACAGGAAAATACTTTCTCCCAGAGAAGATGGCTGCTGTACAAAATTTCCCACGACCAGAATCAACTTGACAACTTGAAATTTTTATTTATATGATAAATTGCAATCAAAGATTACGAAGGGGTCATGTGCATTGTGGAGGGGTCATGTGCATTGTGGATGAACTCAACAATGTTGTATCCAAATGAATGAATCTGAAATTTACCAATGGCAAATTTTGTATGTTTTCCAGTTTTGCATTTTATATAACTGCAAGTATATTTTTCTCAGGAACAATACAGTTAAGAAACCATTATTCCCAAATTATTCAGGTCCACAAAAGTGTTGGAACAACACATAAAATATTGCACAAATATTCAAACAAATGAAAAGAAATACACAGTTTCAATTGATCATTTAAAACCTGGTTAGATTGAAAAAATCACATAAACATCAAACACAAATCAAAGACAATTTTTACCCTAACCTGCAAAAACAACAAAAAGTGGTCACATGGTGCATTGGCCATGACATTTAAAAATATAAATTACAACTTAGGTTTCATAAGAAAACTTTTTCAGTTTGGGGGAAGTATTTGTAGGATTACCGCCTTCTAACAATAATCAAGAGCAGCACCATATTTGAAAGGTGCTTCCTCTTCTTTTGACTTTGTGAGTGGCAAGACATTTCCTTTTGCTCCAATAGAAATGAAAAAAAGCATGCATGTACTTCAGCGACACAGACTGAAGATTGTATTGAACTGTTCATAACTTCAACTTCATTTCTTTCTTTTTCCTTCTCTTACATGTCTGGTTAATACATTTATTAATTCTTGTTTGTTTGAATTCTATGTTTTATTTCCTTTTTTTTACCTGGACTCACATACATCTGCCAAATATTCTTTGTGGGACAAAAGCTATCAGGAGGCATAAAATGACGATAAATTCCATTCACACAACAACCTAGAGAAACGAAAGCCATATTGGTTTATCTGAAAAAAAATGCCACGTGAAATTGAGATGCTTAAACATTTCATAGTTGATTAGAGCATCTAGTATTTTGCCAAAAAGAGGTTAAAGACAAATCGGACAATAATTTGAAGAATCAGATGTTTCATCAGAGTTCTTTAAAACAGGAACTATAGAAGAGAATTTCCAACAAGCTGGAAAGTAAGAAGCAAAAAGGCATTTATTATTGAGTTTGGAGAGAAAAGGAGCCAGTTTTGAAACAGTTGAAGTCCATCCTCGCACAATGCAGTGTCCATTCCAGCCAAGTTGAGATAATTGCAGCTTACCTGGTACTCGACCATTCAGCAGGCTATTGAATCATGAGTCAGCCAACATCATAGCCAAAGATCTACATCAAATACACAGATATATAAGAGAAAGAGAGGCACAGGAAGTTTCAATTCCAGGAGATGGCAGCCTAACTTGTGGAAAATGTGGTGCCTCTGACTTTATATTGAAAAGTCATGTGAGAAGTCATTAGTGACAAGTTCAAATATTTGTTGAAGTTTTTGAGTACCTTTGTATACTAGTGAGCAAGCCATGAGCTGACTCATTTGATAGTTCACCAATGGAAGGGTTAACCAATCAGAAGGCTCAAAATATTCAATGCGAGGTGTATAAAGATGACTATATTTTCCAGAGTATTGGCAATATAGTCAGATTCAGTAGAGTGTCCGACCTGTGAGTGTTAATCTTTGACATTGTTTCATTGAACAGACTATGTACTGCACTGTATTCTATATTCATAAACTATGGTGGACATGGTCAACAATATTCAAATGCCAAAACTCAAGACAATGATAAGGAAATAGAGATTTCTTAATTGATAATAACAGATTTCTCCTAAATGACAGACAGACCAGATATAAAATGAACATAGTTTCAGTTTGCTACAGCTTGAAATAAAGTGAACAATGCATATGACTGTTTATTGATTTACATAAATAATATTTGTAAGCAGTTTTGGCTTTCAGAGAAATATTTTATCTAAAGAGCTTTTAGGAATGAATTTTCATTACATATTAATTTAACTTGGATTTACATTTTCTTGTAACAAATCATAATTTGGTGAGAAAACATCTCACTATGAATGCTATGCACCAAATAGAATTTATTGCATGATATGCAATGATCTTTGAATAAAAAGCCATTATTTAAATATAAAATATTTATGAGATGATATATTGTAACTATTGACACTATTTACTGTGGAGAATTACCTCGAAGATCTAGGAGGGCTAGATTAGAGTAGCCTAAATGTACTAACAAATTGCTAGCGAGGCTGACCGTTCGAGCATCAGCGCTGGAATGATGAGGTGCATGTGTCAGTGAGTCAGATCAAGGCTAGCAGCATACCCAATATGCAAATTCTCTGGCTTTGCAAGAATGTATAAAAAAGGTGAGTTTTTGGTGAAGGGGCACTCAATTTGTGCATTCAATGGAGTTTACGTCAGTCAGTCAGTTAAGTGCCATACGTGATACACACTTTGGGCGATCATGCCTCGAAAGAGACATGACTGACTGGGCAGAAGATTATCCTGCAGTAGGTTGCCATTACTTTCTGCAGTAGACTGGTTGCCAGCCAAAGCTATAGAACCCAATCTATCCTGTTATTTAACCCATAGCTGGAAGGAAGAGATGGATTAATACCTTTTCCCATTTGTGCAAAAGTGAATGCAAGGAATTTGACTGGAATTCGAACTCCCCAATTTGTTGTTCCGAGTTGATATCCACTGCACCACAACGCATATCATGTCACTTCACGTGAGACTGGTGGCGAGACTTCAGCTGATGGATGATGTCACAAGTCTGCTGTCATTATATCTGGATGTCAATGCACTAACATTCTACATGGAGACGAATGAAAACGAACAAAGGGATATTGACAAGATAGAGGCCCAATTGAAGGAGGTGTTTCCAATGGTGCATTTACAGCCTACAGGAAACTGACCCTGGTCAGGTGGGCTGGTGAGCAGGTGGATGTTTATGTGAACAGGATCAGGCAGTTAGCCGGATTGGTCATGTTCGAGGAAGTTAATCTGGAAAGGTTCATCAAACTTACTTTTGTCACTGAGTTTCTTGATGCCATCTCCATCAGACTTCAACAGGTGCCAAACATTGACACCTTACTTATGGCAGACCTGATAGCAAGAACATGATTACAAATGAAGGCTGATGGAAACCAAAGTCAAGAAGTGAGTGCACACTTGCAACCACCGTACAGTAATACTATAATCCCTACCAAGTGCACCAGTGTAACCTGCTACGGGTGCTGCGGCAAGGGTCACACAGCAAAGAACTGCAAAAAGTGTGGAAAGCATTCCTATTGATGCAGCGAAGTTGAACACTGGGCTCGAGACTGTCCAGGAAATGAGCCAGGGGGTGAGGCACAGCACGAGCATTATCCCGCACCATGGTGTAAACACTGTGCTCTTGGAGATGAGCATTTATGTTGATGGGATGTAGTGTTCAGCACCATTGACACTGGTTGCTCACAGTCAATAGTGGATACAGATCAGTGCCAATCCTGAAGGCAGGAAAAGGTGAATGTCAGGACAATTGCAGGTACTTCCAACGTGTATTGCAGTGTCGGAATGGTCACTATATCCATGGACAAAGATGATTCTGCCAAGGTTGATGTTTTGGTGATGAGTGGCAAACCACTGGGTTTTAACCTACTGTTGGGGATTTATGCGATAAAAGCATTGGAAGGCGTTGTTGGGCCAACAGGATCAGTGCAGAGTGGAACCAGGAAAGTCACTATGTGCGCAACCATTTCTACAAATGAACCTGATTTCACCACCACTTTTGACCATAAGTGCCAAACATGGACGACAGCATGGAAGTGGTTAGAGAACCATGCACCAGAAAGACTGAGAAATAAAGTGTCAGAATACCTGATGGCTGCAGAGATTCAAGATGACTATGAGCGGGAGCTCTACACATGTATGGATAATGATTGGCTTTCAGAAGAAAGGCTGGGGCCTCCCAAAGGGTTAGTTCCTCCGATAGCTGTATTGCAACAGAACAAAGTAAAGGTCTGTCCTGTGATGGACTACTGGGAACTCAGCCATCATGTTGATGCATTTACTGCTAACGCATATATTTGTGCAGTTAAGGTATGCAAGCGGTGGCAGAAAGGTTCAAACGTATCTCTGTTGGATCTCAGGAGAGCATACCTCCAAGTACATGTCCACAAGAGTTTGCGGCCCTTCAAGATCATAAAGATTGATAAGAAATGATGTAGAGGTTTATCCTAAATGTGCCCCCCACTTATCATGAAGGCTATTGTCAACACAGTGATGTCGCAAGGGGAAGACTGTGCAGCATCAGCTTACATCATCGATATTTATGTCAATGAAGATATTGTGCTTGTGATCCATGTTAGAGAAAACTTGGCTCAATTTGGACTGGAATGCAAGGATTGAGAAAGGTTGGAGGATGGTGCACGGGTGCTGGGATTGACCGTTGGAATGGAACGCGGTGAACTGTGGTGGAATCGAGGAAGCATTGTTCAAGAGGAGAGCTAGTGTGATCACAAACGGCTGGGATGATGAAGTCTTATGGGGAAACACACCTATTCCTCAGATAATGGACTCTCCCTCCTATATTAATAAGAGTTAACAGGAAGTTCATAGAGTTCTTTAGACTTCTAGAGTCCTTCCGAGTCACTTTTGTCTGACGTGTGTTAGTGACTGGCTGCTCGTTATTTTTTTGACTGCGTTTGACCGTGTTGTATTTTTTTTTCAGCCAAGACCTACATTGGACTTACCTGAGTGCCAAAAACAGAACCTCATTTTTGACATAAGTTGGAATTTTTTTCTTTTTGTTTTATATATTATTTGATATTTGGTTGTTTTAATTTTCATTTTTCGTTTTTCGTTTGAGTTTTTTATTTTTATTTTTTATTTGGTCGACTTCGGCCGCCATATTATTTCTTTTCTTTCGTAAAGTCTTACGTTTTATTTTTGACCCCTTTTTTCTTTTTTGTTTAAATTGTTAATTTTTCTTGAACACATACGGAAAAAAAAAAAGGAAGAAAAAGTGAACGTTTGTTTAAGGAAAAAAAACAAAAAGACAGAACCAGTTGACTGTTTTATTTTTTATTTTCGCATTTGATTTTCTTTTCTCGGTCCTAGGCCAATTTTATTTATTTTGTTAACCGCTTATTTCTTTTTCAGTCCTTTTCCCTTTTTAGTTTTTATTTTTACTGTATTTTTGTTTTTTGACTGACTGTTAATTTTTGCGTTTTGATATAACTGTTAATTGTCTTTCCTTTTTTGTGTGTGCGTCGTTAAACGTTAGGCTGTAATATTTTGACGTACTTGAATTTCTGTTCGTTTAAATTAAGCACTTTCTTTTCGGCCAAAGCAAAAGATTAATTCTTTGGCTGACTTTATTTTCTACGTGTGAATAATTATTTAATTTTATTCTCGCTTTCGGGCGATACGTCAATTTTTTACCTAAATTTATATTTTCATACTTGTCTGTGAGTTTGTAATTTCCTGTTTTGTCTTCGGACGGTTTATTTAAAGCCCTCGGGCTAAAAGTCTTATTTTTGTATTTTATATTTGGACTTATATATTTGTGCCCCCCCACTTTGTCGTATTTTTGCTTTAATTGCCACGGTTAATTTTTTGAACTTTGCTACAGCAATCCATTTTGTATTTAACAAGAGTTCCCCATTCCTTACCCCTGCCCCTTCCCAGTACTATTTTTAGCGGGAAAATTAAAAATAAAAAAAAATTATATTAGTGTAGCAACAAAGTGCCAAGATGGCCGACGGTGGTCGGTCAGTGAAAAGAGACCTGTTTGGGTCTTCTTCCAAAGCAGACCCACCTGATAAAAAGAAAAATAATAAAAACCCTAAAAATAATGACCAACGAAATGAGAAAAGTAGCCCTGCTACAAAAACGACGGAGAAAATTGTACAAGAAGCATCTGACCAGAAGACGGCTGGGGAATTACCCTCATGCTGGAAGTCCCCGCCAAGTTGTATTATTAATCTTGCGGAGTTCTTGGAGAAGGCCAAAGGTTATGAACACCTTTTAAAAGAGGACGGGCTTTTGGCTGACCTCACAGAATTACAAAGGTTCAAACATAAAATGGTGTCAGTCTTTGTAGTCGACAAGCGGACACGCAAAATTTGTCGTTCTACAAAAGACACAGTCATCCGATCACTGCTCTCCTTGGGGATCAAACCCCAACGTGTAATTAAGGGCACCAGATACTTCATGTGGGACGTGCTGTTACCCACAGCAGAAGACTGCCTGAAGATGGTGCGCAAGGAATTGATTACAAAAGATCTAATATTGCAAACAGAATACAAAGGACGCCGAAGGACCAGGGTATCAGTATACGAGGTCCCTCCTCAGATTGTCGGGGAACATTTGACCGCCTATTTCTGCCACTATGGCCAAATCCTGTGGGCCTCCTCTGACAATCTGAATGGGGGATGGAGTTTTGATATTATGATCGATAAGGAAGCCTTCGACTCCATCCCCAACTGTTTGGACTTTTGTGGCCGGAAGATACCGGTCATTGTGACTGGTAGAAAACCAAAATGCTGGAAGTGTGGTGAGACTGGTCACCTCATCTCTTCCTGCCCAGGGATGAAGGCCTCTGGACTTCCGGCCACTGGCGACCAAAATACCCCTCTGGCTGAAAATGTAAAATCCGCAGCGCCTGTAATGGGCCTAGCAGCGGCTCAGACCAGTGTGGTCAAACCTTCAGTTGGGGCAAATCCCCCACTCTCCCAGACTCCAACGCCTTCCACAAATGTGGCTCAGGAGAAGGATGAAGGGGAGTGGCAAGTCGTTGCTAGGGGCAGAGGGAAGGTTTGAACAGCGGGGCCTCAGTCCCCTGAAGACCCAAGGACGAAAGACACCTACAGCCCCCTTCCCTCCATCAGCTCTGAGGGTGATGCCCCAGCGTCTTATGCTGAAACAGCTTCCGACATTCAAAAGCTGAATGAGCCTTCCTGGCAAAAAATTGAGCAGATAAGGAAACTAAAAGAACAACTGCAGAAAGACAGGCAGGTTAAAACCAATTCCGGGGGGTCTAAATGTCCTTCATCCTCAGTCCCGTCCAGTCCATCCACCAAAAAAATCATGGCGCCACCACCAATGACTAGGTCGCTAAACCCCACTCCATCTAAATTGACCGTCCTAAGGAGTGCCTCGAAAAGGGGTCCTACTTTTAACACTCCTATGTCCACACCCACACCCTCCCCTTGCCAAGCACCTAAATCTTCTCCAAAAAAGAAGGAGAAGCGTCAGAGAAGTCCCTCGTCATCTTCTGACACAGAAAAGAAGTCCGACAAAAAAAGGAAACCTCGCACAAGCTTCAGCAAAGGGAAAGACGTTTGCAAAGTAATGGAAGATCAAGCTGAAAAAGCATTAGAGCTGGCCAAAAGGCATAAAGAACTGAAAGCCCTTATGAATTTCCATAAATTACACGGGAAAGACATAGAAAACCCAGCAAATTTCCCCAGGGCCAAAAGAGTTCTCACTGTTGTTAGAGCTGTCCCTGGTTCATCGAATGTGTGGCAGATGATGGAGGAGGCAAATAGCGCCTTCGCGATGGACCCACCTATGTCCTTTTGCAAAGATGAGGAGGTGGCCAATTTAAGACAGTTCTGTGCTGGGAGGCTCCCCTTTTTTGTTCACCCCTCCCTGTATAGAGCTATGAAACTAACATTTCCCTTGGACATTGGCGGCCTGTCCCATGACGGAACCATTAAGAGTGAAATGGGCACAGGACCAATGGGACAGGCCGTGGGTGTTCTCGCCCCGGCTATGTTCAATGTGGAGGTGCAACCTTAATCGGTTCAATCATGACACTCTGGTTAGCTAGTTTGAATGCCCGGGGCCTGAGATCGGAGTCTCGCAGAGCGAGACTCGTTCGTGATCTTCAGAGTCTCGGGGTGATTGTATGCTGTTTGCAGGAGACCAGGTTTTTTGCTCACGATCATGAGAGGATTCTGTCTAAAGATTTCCATCTTTTTTCAGCTTGTTTTGATGGAGAGGTGTTTCCTGGCTGGTAAGCAAGTCTTTGGATGCGACGTGTGCCCTTGTTTTCGCAGATCCGGCGGGCAGACTTTGCGTCCTGGATGTTACCATAAAAGGTAGGGCCTTACGTTTCATTGGAGTTTATGCGCCCAATGTCCATGCTGAGCGGCCTGCTTTGTTTCGGCAGATTGAGCCGTTTTTGACGACATCTTGTTCGGTAGTGTTAGTGGGGGATTGGAACGCCGTCCTTGACCCCGATTTAGATCGTATAGGTTCAAATACGGGTACTAACAATCCTGACGTGAGGCCGTTTCGGGACTTTATCGACAAGTTTGATCTTGTCGATAAGTATCGTAACGAGCATCCGCGGGAAATAGTGTGGACTTGGACAAATAGTGGCGGCTCGGTTTCGGTGGTACGTTCCAGTTACCTCGGCCGAGTTTTAGTTAAGAGAGTCGAAGTAGGGCTCTTAGAATGTCCAAGTTTTCATTCGATAGTTTATTCGGATCATAGGCTCGTCCGGGTCCGGGTAAACTTAGATAAGCCTAAGCCTAGGTTGGCTGGTTACTGGAAATTGAACGCATCATTGTTTGATGACAAAGATTTCCAGCACCAGCTGAAAATAATGATTCAGCGGGAATTGACGGGGGCTGTCATTGGGAACAGGTGGTGGGATAAACTTAAATCGAAAATTAGGTCTTTTGCTGCTGACTATAGTCGTCAGCTCAATCTAGCTAGTTTAGCAGAGCAAAAGACAGTAGAAGAAAAAGTTGATCGGGCTGTTAAATCCCGTGTTAGTGGGGACGTAGCCATAGCTAAGGCCGAGCTGGCCTCTCTGCTTATCAGGAAGGACCAAGCTCTGGTAGTTAGGGCTAGGTTAAAAAGAATGTCTTGTGAGGCGATGAATATGGCTGCTGAACTGCGGTTGGAGGAAGTCAGGAAAGCTTCCCAACGACATATCGCGAGCGTCACATTGCCGGATAATCGGACCGTGACTACAAACGCGGGCATATGTAAGGCTTTTCGTGATTACTTTCAGGAACTTTTCACCAGGGAGCCCAGTCTGAGCTCTGCTCAGTTCGCCACCTATTTGGCTGACTTTCCCCGCCTTGAGGCGGCTGAAGCGGCTGGGTGCGAGGGGCCCATAACAGAGGATGAAATCTGGGAAGCGCTGAAGCTAGTTGGCCGGGACAAGTCTCCGGGATTAGATGGTCTTCCCTACAAACTGTACTTGAGGCAGTCGCCCGTGCTTGTCCCTCTGCTTGAACTGATTTTCAACAACTGGATGAAGCAGGGGTCTATACCTCAATGCTTCACCAGGGGTGTAATCAAGTTACTATGCAAGGATAAGAACGGTGGGGATGGCATAGGTAATTTTCGGCCCTTAACTATATTAAACAAAGAGTTAAAGATTTTGGCCAGGATCCTAGCCTGCCGTTTGCAGCTTGTCCTGCCTAGTCTGATTGGCTCAGAACAGACTTGTGCTGTGAAGGGCAGGACTATCCAGGACAACCTTCATATGGTACGCTTGATCATTGAGCAAGTCAACAGTGAAGCCGCACTGATCAATTTAGATCAGTCCAAGGCATTCGATAGGGTTGACCATTGATTCCTCGAGTCTGTTCTTTCAGCCGCTGGTTTCAGGCCGTACTTTCACTCCTGGATTCACCTCTTGTATGCAACTCCCGGTGCGCTGGTGGAAGTGAATGGGGTAAGATCGAAGCCTTTCGTATTGTCTCGCTCCATTCGTCAGGGTTGTCTGTTATCGCCTTTACTCTACGTGCTTGCATTGGAACCGTTCCTTCGTAAGTTGAAGACGAATCCGGTCCTGCGGGGAATTTCACTACCTGGTGCTACCACCTCGGCCAGGTATTCCACCTATGCTGACGACGTTTCGGTTCTGGTGTCGAGTAAGGCCGAGATTGATGAAGTCAGCAAAGAAATCAGAGGGTACGAAACGGTGACAGGGGCCAAGATCAACCGTGATAAGTCTGTTGGCTTGCGGTTGGGTGCGTGGAAGGGAGTTTCTCTTCCCGGACCTTTCCACTGGACGGACGGGCCGATTAAGATACTCGGCGTCTTTTTCGGTCCTGATCTCCAGTTGGAAATGAATTGGTCGGCGGTGCAGTAGAAGGCCAAGGCCGCAATTTCATTGTGGTCTCGGAGGAATCTTTCCTTAAAGGGGAGGGCGGAAGTATGTGCCTCGCACATCTACCCCATTCTCCTTTACCATCTTTCTGTGCTGCCACTCCCGTGCGCCATGCTAATGGATTTAGTTAGGATGTTGTTCTCCTTTTTGTGGGAGAGCAAGTCCCCTAAGGTGTCTCACGAGATCTGTTACCTGCACCCTTCTGAAGGCGGTCTAGGCATGCCTAGCGTTGAGATTTGTCAATATACGCTTCACATCGCGTTCCTAGACTGAATGTGTCAGCAATCGGATGGGGAAGGCAACTTCTGGAAGGAAGATGCCCATAAGAATTTCCCATCCCTTAGAAGTGTGCACTCGTCTGAATATGAGGCCAGCCATTTACCACGTGGCGAGTGCGCCTTCTATCGTGAATGTCGGTTAGCTCTGAAACGACTCCAACGGACAACGGATGGTCTCTCCGACGTCCAGGCGTTGTCGCGTAAGGCATTATATCAAATTTTAGTTCGGGAAGCCGTTCAGGATGATTTGATTGGTGACCTCGGTCTTACGAAGCAGGAGGCTCGCTCATTATGGCCGTGGGCGCCCGGGTTGAAATGTCTCACTAATGATGAGGCATCACTCACCTGGCTGGTGATACGTAGGGCCCTCTGGGTCGGCAAGAGGCTTTGTGCAGCGAACTTGGAGAAGTCTCCAAACTGCGTGCGATGCACTGGGGAGGTGGAGTCCGTGGACCACGCCTTCTTGCAATACAGAGTTGTAGTACCGCTGTGCAAGTTTATTGAAGGCATCATGGTTCGCATACTGCACGGAAAGTTCTTTGTCCTCGAGGCCAGTTCTGTCTGTAGCAATGTGTTGCCGCCACTGACGAAGGCTGAGCACTATGTGTTCTTTTGCTTGCTAGGAGTTATGAGAGTCGTGATATGGAGGACGCGTCAGAAGGAGCTCTATGTGGACGAGAAGTTCACCTCTTCCCAACTAATCTTGTTCTTTAAGCATCAGCTTAAAGTCAAGATTAGGACAGAAAGGCGGCGGCTCCCTCCATCAGAGTTTGGCAAAAGGTGGGTACATCTTGCGCGATTGTGTCGAGTGAGAGGAGCTGATTTGGAGTGGCATATTGATGCCGGTTAGGCATGAGGATTTTGTTCCGACCACATTGAACCTAAGCACCCCTGCCCTCATGTAGACTAGTTTAGGCTTGATTTTTGTCTTGAGTTGTCTTTTATAATTTATTCTTAGCTAGAATTTGGTTGCTCATTGGCCCCTTTTATTTCTGTCCCCATTTTTGATTTTAGTTTAACTCCCCCTCCCTTCCCTTGCTTAGGTGACTAGATATATCAGTTCTCTGGTGGGTGCAGGACGCTTTTCGTATTTCAGGTGTGACTTTCATATTTGTTTTTTGTGTTTGGATGTGTGCATACATGTGTGCGTGGTTGGAGGAATAAATGGTTTAGTTTATTTATAGTCCTGCATCGATTTCGTCCAGTTAACAGATGTATCTATCACGTGATAGAATATGTGGGGGGGGTTGTTACTAATACAGTTTTGTTTAGTTTCTTTTATATAATGCGGTTTTTTCTTGTAAATATTCATTGGGTTTTTTTTTTATATTGTTATTTCCCTTCCCCCCCACAGACAATCATTGTACATATTGGGAGCTTAGTTAGGACTTCATGGAGACATTGTGGTATTATGGTGGACGTGGAAAGAAAGGTTAGTAAGAAAGCGTTGTTTTGGTGATAGGAATACTGTGGCATGCCTGGGTCAGTGATTGTGACTAGCTAAGTTTAACATTAGGACTAGATGAAGACCAGCCTTCCCCATCCCCGTATTCAGCCCTGTGCCACATTTTTTGTAGTAAAATACAAAAATAAATAATGTTCTTTAGACTTCTATTGGAGTTCAGTAGAACTACTAGGCAGTTGGGCATCATTTTCAGGCCACAGCCAACAAGCATCCTCCAGCATAGTCCCGTGCCTCTTCAACACTATGCCAATTGCTAACAAACTTGTGTCGACCCACACGTTCAGCTCCCAACCATTTACACACCAATCCCCACAAATCAGATCATTCTGCTATACTGCATCCAATGTTTCAAACATTATACACTGGAGGAGGGTCTCCTTTACTTCATGTTGTGAAGTAGTTTTTGCACTGAAGGTTATAATCATGCTGTGTGGGTTGCTAATCAACTTAACGTAACCAAAATGTTAGGAACTTGGTAATCTTCCACTGAAAGCTGAGTCCTTAGTATTCGGTTAACTGCCAACTAATATCAACAGTCGATTTTGACAAGCATCATTGATCTAGAGAGTGTGCATCTTTGCAATAGAAGTGAGAAGAACGTGTTTCCAGAGGTAGCTACTCCAAGAGAATTGTCTACTTTACCAACTGTATCCAGAAAATTTCCTATTGATCATTTAAGACAATTTAGCAGAACATCTTGCAGAACAAGTTGACCAAACACAGACCAAGTTCACTGCACACATTGATGTCTCACCTGTTAATACAGGAAGCCCCAAACCAGCAGTGTATATCAGGAGTGGTCGGAGAATTTGACCACCCCAAAAGTTATCACTTTGAACTGATAACTTGAATGAGGGATGTAGTGTAACTTGAAATTACCTCTCTAAGACCCTAGAAATATGATGAACTCTCCTATTTTCTAAGGGTAGTTTTGCAACCCCATATAAATAAACATATTCTTTTTATGTAACTCCTTGCCAGAATAAATGCTATACACTAATACTGCATTGTCTTTATTAATTAGTCCAATATCCTCAAACCCCATAATATTACACTTACCAGGTCAGAGATCACATGTGGCTGAAGTCTCCACAGAGTCAATGTACCACAAAATTTGGTAGGGGTCAAATAAAGAAGATAATTAGCCCACAGTCAGGTATAGTAACTGGAATGCCCCGCCACGCAAAAGACATGTGTCTACATCACATTGTCAGCACCTCAGAGGAAGACTCCAACTACAACATCTTCAGAAAGCGAGTCAGAAAGTCTGTTACATGATAGCGAGGATTCAGAGTCAGACAGTTCACCTGAAGAAGAAGCAGAATCATCCTCCTTGCCATTGCGAAGAAGCACCCGGAGAAGACAATCCCCACACAGCTGCCACATTTGAGATCAAGAGATCAGGGGAGAGTGTGGAAATCTAGGAGGGCTACAGTAGAGTAGCCTAAACATACGAACAAATTGTTAGTGAGGCATATCATTCGAGCACTGATGCTAGAATGATGAGGCGCATGTGTCAGTGAGTCAGATTGAGGCTAGCACCGTACCCAATATGCAAATTCTCTGACTTAGTAAAAAAAACATATAAAAAAGGCAAGTTTTCATTGTGTAAAACCACATTTCTGCTACCTCAAGTCTTTCCTTCATCCTTGAAGAGTTCATCCAACATTCATGTGCCATACAGAAGAAAAGATATCACATAGCAATCCAGTACTCTCTTCTTTGTTTCCAATGAGATTTTCCTGACTTTCAGTCCTCTAGTTAGCTTTTGAAAAGCATCCTTGGCCAATGCGTCTTCGAATCTCAACATTGCACTTTCCATCTTCTGTCAGCACGCTTCCCAGGTATTTAGATTTCTTTTCTTCTTTTATTTTAGTTTCTCCAACCTGTAGGGGTCTTTTTTTTGCTGATGATCATGCATTCAGTTTTTTTTAAGTTTGTGCTTAGTCCTTTCTTCTCACTTTCTGTTGCTATCTTCTGTAGGAGGTCCTGCATTCTCATATCCATGTCCGCTATCAGCACTGTGTCATCAATATAACTTACTTTGTTGAGATTGTTGCTGTTAATGACAAATCCTGGCATGGGTTTTATTTCTCTCAGAATTGTTTCACTGTTTAAGTTGAATAAATCCGGTGAGAAAACACATCCTTGTCTTACGCTCATTTCTATTTTTGTATACCTGCTGAATTCACTTCCTATCTGTATGTGAGCAGTTTGCTGCCAATAGATATTCTTGTTTATCCTAACATCTTTTCTGAAAATGTTGAGGTTAGATGTTAAAAATGAAAACGTTACACTGTGAACAAAACATTGAAAAGATGAAAATATGGAATCCATTTTGTTTAAGTTATTTATTTTAGCAATTTACCTAATTTGCATCTCTTCCCTCTAGTTATGGGTTAAATAACAGGACAGATTGGGTTCTATAGCCTTGGCTGGCAGTCAGTCTATTGCAGAAAGTAATGGCAACCTACTGCGGGATAATCTTCTGCTTAGTCAGTCGTGTCTCTTTCGAGACATGATCACCCAAAGCATGTATCATGTATGGCACTTAACTGACTGACCTGATTTGCAACCAAAATTGCAAATTTCTTTTGTTTGTTGTTTTCTTTTCCTGGTTAACTAAGAACAGTAATGCACTTCACTGGAAAGTTTTAATAGCACCCCCACAAATACTGACTTTTGTTATATTTAAATTATTTCTTCCCCAACACCCCAAAGTGTTGGGGGTGATTCATGAGTTGATTACATCACATTGTTGAGTCGGTTTTTTAATTTACTTGATGGACTGGAGGGTTTGAATTTGCAAAAAAAAGTTGATTAAATACGGCCATGCTTATCAGCGTGATAATAAAGAAGAAGATGTGGGTGCGCATGTTTGTGTGTCTGTGCTCCGTGTGTGTGTCTGTGCTCCGTAAGTCTGTGCTCTGTGTGTGTCTCTACTGTGTATGTGTCTATGCTCTGTACAGAATCTGTATGTCTCTGCATGTCTATGCTATGTCTGTCTTCTGTTGGTGTGTCTGTGCTGTGTATATCTATACTGTGTGTATTCGTGGTCTGTGTATCTGAGCTGTGTGTGTGTCTAAACTAGCAAAATAGGACAAAAATTTATTTTTTCTTTAGACATTCATGTTTCCTGCTTTCTTGCAAGAGAAAACAGATTTTATTTCTTATCTGGTTATTGTCCCTACCAATTTCTTATCTGGTTATTGTCCCTACCAATTTCTTATCTGGTTATTGTCCCTACCAATTTCTTATCTGGTTATTGTCCCTACCAATTTCTTATCTGGTTATTGTCCCTACCAATTTCTAATTTAAAAAATGTGAGACAAAATTACAATACAATTATAATACATTAAAATGATAATTTAAAATACGCTTTTATGATATCATGCCATGTCAAATTGCCAGATAGAATACTACAATATTCAGTATTTAAAATACGCTTTTATGATATCATGCCATGTCAAATTGCCAGATAGAATACTACAATATTCAGAGGAATTTATATTTAAATAATGAAAATTTGGTAATCATGCCCACAAAAAGAAACAGTGACAAAAAAATGTATTTTCCATTGGTATATTAATTTAACTATCTTCACCCGTCTGTAATGTTTGCTTTAAAAACTGATAATTAGAATTTGAATAAAACCTAAACATGAGGAAAGTGAATTCATACATTATTTTTTCCTGAGAATTTGCAATAAAATATTAAATGCTATTTATTTATTAGATTGTAAATATACATTGGACTAAATGAAGGTCGTAATTCAAAAATCCAGCATATATCATCTAAAAACACTGGAGCGCACACAAGAACTAAAAACTAATGAATATGGTAATAAAGATGAGGACAACAGTCCGAACAATGTTAATAGTGTAAATAATTCCCGCTTAAATATTAAGTAATACTTTATCAGATATAGTTTTTTGTACTCTTCATTGTAGATTGGACATTGACAAACAGAATAAAAGTATAACATTTTAATTATTATCTTTTAATTATAAAGTAGTGGTAGGATGTTGTGCATGTTGTGGTGCAGTGGTTGTTGGCTCGGAATGAGAAATCGCAGAGCTGAGTTTGAATTCTAGCTGAATTCGTTGCATTCACTTATGCGCAAATACTTTGGGAAAAATATTTATCCATCTCTTCTCCCTCCAGCCATGGGTTAAATGGCAGGACAGATTGGGTTCTATAGCCTAGGTTGGCAATCAGTCTACTGCAGAAAGTAATGGCAAATTACTGCAGGAAAATTTTCTGCCAAGTCATGTCTCGAAAGAGACATGATCGCTCAAGTGTGTGTCACATATAGCACTTAACTGAGTAGGCATCCATTTATCTTGCAAGATAAAGATAGCACCCTCTTTGGTCAAAATTAACTCTTTTGGTAGTAAGACTGGAGTAAAGTCTGCATGGTACATGGCATGAGTTGGGTGTCATTGGTGAATTATCAAACATGTGGAACTTGCTATAATGTTGTTACAAAAATAATGGCCATTCAAAGTGTTGTATTTTCAATAGCCATTTTAGCTTAATATTCATGGTACATATTAGGTGAATTTTGATATACATCAATACATCTTTATTAACATATTCACAATATTTTGGCACTTGTACGTTCTGATTTTCTTTAGTTGGTTAGAATTTTGAACTGAACCCTTTATTTTGATCACTGGGGTAGATTGTTCTTGTTCCATGAGTCATGCCACTTTTGGATGTTTTAGTTATCTCCATTTATTTCAACTGCTGTAGCCAGGTATTGAACTCATAACTCTTTGGGTCAAGTCTCTGGATCTAACGAATGCTTTTATCCACTGAGCCATGTGTACTCAAGGACTTGTGAAATAAGAATAATCTATCTCCATAATCAAAATAAAGGGTTCAGATCAAAATTTTAATCACCTGAACAAGGTTAGAGCATACAACTGTCAAAACATTGTGAATATAACAATAAAGATGAGGACAACAGTCTGAATAAAGTAAATAATTTAAGTAAGGCTTTAAGACATTTTAGAAATCTTCTTATGGTCGTTGTTCTGCTGTTTTAATAGAAAAATGATGACAAAAAATTTCATGTACTTTAAAAATCTTTTAAAAATCAAACATCTATGCTAAATATTTGTTTCAAAGAAAATTAGTAAAATTAAGGATTAATTAACAGAAATTTGGAAAAAAATTACTGTATGCTTAAAATATAGCAGAAAAAGCTTTGTATGTAACAAGGTATACTCCAACTGTCAACAAATTTATAGATCAAATAATAAAAGTTTCCTCACTTTTACAAAAAAAACCCCTCAAATTTAATTAAATATGAAAGTCCAAAGCTGTCCAAATACAAAATCTGTTTTTGCTTATGTTTAAAATTAATAATTTTTAACTTTCTATAACCAGTAAGAAGCTAGAAATATATCTTTGTTTTATTCTATAAATAAAATTATGTCTATATGAAACTTAGTAGAATATTTTTTGTATTAACAGGAATATGAAAATATTTTAAAAAGATAATAAAATGGAGATTTTTAATCTGTGCATTTGTTCTTTTGTTTTTAACTATTTGGCATTCATTCTGTATTTATTTTTTAAAACTATTTGACACTGTCAAACACTCTTGGAACTCTCATTCTTTTACTCAAATGGAAGTGCTAATTTTGACATCCATAGTTCATAGTAAAAAAGACACTTTAATTTCATCCTGTTCTGTGCACCCAATTCAAGGATTATAAAACATTTTTTTCTGACCAATCAGAAAAGGTCCACACAGTTTTTGCAGCAGCCATTTCTAAACTACTGACTCAATATAAAGCTAATGCTGATTTCACCAACAAGAACAGATCTGATATGGTTGGCATTAGTGATGGACCTCCATGGCAGGCAAGCTTAACTGAATTCAGCATACTATATGACCACTCAGGCAATCAGTAGCAACACCAAGGCACTTCCCTCAACAATAATGCTTTTGACCAGCAACAAAACCTGCGGCAGTGTTTGAGACTGACTCTTAACTACTTCAAGGCAATCATTTTTCTTCGAGTCTGTCTCATTTGACAACAGATGTGCATTGATTTTCTCCACATGTCGCAACTACTACCTCGTGTTATGCCCTCTATAAACAGTCTTCCATGACTTATATACGATGCCCTTGAATGAGCACATAATGGAACCTTGTAGATCAGGGGAAATAAAAACCCGTATTCATTTCAACTACGTCTTATTGACATTTTCTGTTTCATCAATTCCATTTTTTTTCTTAATGTTGCCACTGTTACAGACATCTTGAAATATTTAACTGTACCAAATCAAGTTTTTTATTATTTTCAGAAAATTTATTGAACAAAAGAAAGTGGTGCTATAAAAGAAAACAAACTGGTGAACATTGATAAAGATTTATTGAACTGATACTGTTTCCTGGTTGTCTTCTATTTGCTTTATTTAAGTTAACAATGTCATAAGAAAATTCTTGACACATCCAGGCATTGTATATAATTAATTTTAATCTTAGACAACCAATAAGGAGATAATTCCGAATTATTGAATTATTTCCTATTTTATTTTCTATACAAAATATAATTTAACCAATGCAAAAAGAACAAATAAAATTAAAACATATTTCCAGTGCAAAAATAACATTTTTCAATTCTTTTGTCATCAACAATCAGAAGATTTTCAAAATCAAAAAATTACAAGTAAATTTTCCAGAATAATATTCATTTCATATTCAAATATGAAAGAAAATAATGTTTTATCACATTATACAAGCATCAACTCACAGTAAAAAGTATTTTTTGAGTTTATTTAATTATTTTTGTAACGCTTCCGAGCAAATTTTCAAATTGTCCTGATTTGATATTGTAAAAACTTTTATTGAAATAATATCTTCAGGAATTTTTTTTTCTAAAACTATAATTTGTCATCGCCCCTTAAATTCTAAAATTATTTGAAATGAGGGGAAATAACTGACTCTCCCCCAAAATATCTCTACAAAGTTTAATGTAACATGGTTGTGTACTGGAGCCTCCATGGTCTGTTGTCCCTTGTGTCAGGATTGATCCTGGTCTGAAAACAAGCTGTCAGCTCACACTCGTTGATTGTTGATGGCGTTGACACAGCAGCTGGTCCTTGGGTTGACCTTTTCAACTGTAATCTCTCTTACCCACGTTGTGATTTTGATCTTAAGAGAGTTAAGCTGAATTATCATTGGGGTATCTAAGCCAAGCTAAACCAAGTTGGATACGCGCACACAACTGTGGAAATAAAACAGCACTAATTTTGGAAATAAAATGAATGATGCCTGCATAAACTGTAAATTGTATTTATATATAAAAAATAAGAGAAAAATAATTACAGTTCTTCTTTTTCCCAACCTATTACTAATAATTGGCAACAGACCAAAAATTTCGTCCAGTTTCTCTAAGATGGGCAAGACTTGATAATCAGGTAACTGGTAAATACAAACACAATTGTTTGTACTTTGCGAAAATGTTCATCAGCATTTTCTTCTTCTTATCATCATCAGTTTGGCACAAGGTTTTCATCAGAGTTTTTCTCTTCTTCAGCAGATAACTTTGGTTATTATTACTTTGAACTTTGTTTGGCTACTTTGGTTGGCAACTTCAAATTCCAACTGCAAAATCACTGGGAACTGCTTCTCACTTCCTCTCAGGGCTGCGCTGACAGGAACTGTCTTTATCTCACTCCATACTGGGAACTCTACAGTTGGCAACAGTGGCACAGCAACTAACTCCTTCTCACTACATACCAGGAACTGCATGGTTGGCGGCAGCAGCGCGGCAACTAACTTCGTCTGACTACATCTCCAGGCGAGAAATGTCTTTAGCCCCTGTGGGCTCTTGTATTTATGGGTGTTCCTTTTTTACTGGTGCGGTGAGGACACATAAGGGGTGTTATGCAAATATCCTAAAATTCAACCAGTCCTCCTTCTCTGTTTCACACGTTCAATCATGAAAGATTTTCTCCCTCTGCTCTGGGCAGAGTTATTACATGACATCAGCCTCTCTCGGGAAAGCAAATCTCTTTCCAACAAAAAAAAACAACATCGCTTTCTTTTAGCCTTTTCTCATGTAAATAAATCAAAATGGTATTAGTTAAATCTTTTTCATCTGTAAAAAAAATAAATTAATCAGTTAACTCTTTTGTCCATATGCCATGTTAAATATTATGATATTACTAATAAAATAGCATTAATAGATAAGTGCTGAAAATTTAATTTAACTGGAATAATTTCTTGATTTTTAATAAATTTGCAGAAACAAGGAAACGTATTTTCTCCTTTTTGGAAGAAACACATCAATTTCAGTAGTTCCTACAGAAAAACTAACATAGGTTGATATATGAAGTTTCTAGGATCTACTAAGTACAAGTCTTCTGTCAGTCATGTAACTTTTATTATTACAATATATTATTATACTTATAATTCTTCCATTTTGTTATCAGTTATTGTTGTTAATTTCTTACTAATTTATAAATTAAATTTAAAGTGAAGAGGTGTAATTTATGAAACAATAAAAATTTGCAAACTGGCTAGCAAAAGAAAAATAGACATTGTTTTAAAAATGTTTGATTTTGTCAAAGTTAAGAATGCAGGCAGAATTTCCAATGTCAGGAAAATATTTGATTGTTTTGAAACCAGCATAGCCAAGGTCAGATACTGTGAGCCTCAGAATGTTTGTAAACAATGTACCAAAAGATGAGGTAGTTGCTTATATAAGATACAGATTATAAGTAAAAAGGTCAGTCCATGAGCAGTTGAGATTAGAAAACAGAAAAAGACAGAGAAATTGGGCTCGACCCAATTGGCTGGCCCCCTTAATGCATGTGTGCTGATCCCTCCAACTCCACGATGTCACCAAGGAGCAAATAAAAGAAATGTTTTATGTCTTTATTTATATATACATTTTTATGGTCATCATTTTATTAAATGAGAATATCATCATTTTATCAGTGTGAAAAAGGCAAATGATTTTATAAGAAAGAAGATAACAAGTTTTGGGACCTTGTCATTGAATTAGTAATCATCATTCTATCGAAGGGTATACAACATGTCGTTTTGGTTGCAGTTTAATTTTCGCCATTTCAGTATATCTGGATTTTTGGTAGAAAAAAAATGAGTATTGTACCCATAAATTGCAACACAAATTTATAAACAATGCAAAGAAATGATCTTTGCAGAAAAGAAAGAAAATCAAATGAAATATAACAAAAACATTTAAACTATACAAGTGTCCACATGTGGAGAAATACATATCACATATATCTACAGGCTTATGGCCATATCACGTTGAATACACAGGTTGTCGCTTGATCACCAAAGTTATGCAACGTTGAGCCTGGTCAGTACTTAGACGGGTGACCACTTGGGAATACCAGGTGCTGTAAGCGTTTAGTGATGAATGTGCATTGTGGTGCAGTGGATATTGGCTCGGAAAGAGAAATCGGGGAGCTGAGTTCAAATTCCAGTTGAATACCCTGCATTCACTTAAGCACTGGTACTCTTGGGAAAGGTATTAATCTGTCCCTTCCCTCCAGTTATGGGTTAAATAACAGGGTAGGACTTGGGGATCCTGCTCTTAAAAACAAATCACAATGAATCTTGATACTCGAAAAGGAAAAAGTATTACTAGACACAAAACATATAAAAACAACAATAAATTGTTGAAAGAAAAAAGTATTACCAGCAATAAATAAATAAAAATTTAGTTGGCATTAAATGACCGGCCAAGGTTGATATGTCATAAAACAAAACAACCAACAACCAACATATATCTACTATAAGCAAAGTATAAGAAGGAACAAAAGGAAATGTCTTGCAAATAGTTTGGAGTTACTTTGATCGTTATTTACCCTACTCCCCCTACTGAAGTGAGTTGCAAAACAAGGTCAGTTTCTAAAGTGGAGAACCTGAGTGCAGATGCTTGGACTACTGGAGAAGGCATTGTTATGACTCCAGATTTAAAGGAGCTGGATTCATCTATATCCTAAAGGGTTACAGCTGGATTTGTCTATATCGCAGTGGGATGAGACAGGATTCCTCTATATACGACCAGGATAAGGCAGGCTTCATTTACACTCCAAAAGGATAAGGTACCATGTGCTTGTTAATTATGAGACTTTTGTATCCCAACAATACAGGCAGAGGTAGTTACATATTCAATTTCATGCTTCTTTGTTGTGGCCATGAAAAGACCAATAGTTTGATTCTTCAAAATGATTTGTTGCAAGTGAGTCAGCAAAATTTGAAATGATTTTGTTGTAAGTAAAGATAACAAATAGTATGTACACCAATATGTATGTCTGTGTGTTTATGTAGTGCTTGCTGTCAAAACCTGTGTGACTGACTGCTGGCTGACTACGTGTAGTAGCAGTAATTTTAAATACTGTAGACAAAAGAGTGGAGAAGGACTTACTTTCATCACAGCTTTCTATGTTTTTCAATTTAGAAAAATCATAACCGACTGATGTATTGTCATTGTAACATGTGTTTACACTGTTGAGGGAGGCAGCCTAGTTGTTTGTCAAAGTTGTCATGGTAACATATGTCTATGCTGTTGTGAGAAGCAGCCTATTTTTTGTCAAAATTGTTATGGTAACATGTGTCTATGCTGTTAAGGGAGGCAACCTGGTTGTTTGTCAAAGTTGTTATGGTAACGTGTATGCTGTTGAGGGAGGCAGTTTGTTTTTTGTAATATTTGTCATGGTAACATGTGTTTACACTTTTGAAGGAGACATCATGATTATTTGTCATATTTGTTATGTAACATGTGTTTACAATGTTAAGGGAGGCAACCTGGTTGTTTGTCAAAGTTGTCATGGTAACATCTGTCTATGCTGTTGTGAGAAGTAACCTATGTTTTTTGTCAAAATTGTTATGGTAACATGTGTTGTTTGTTGAAGTTGTTATGGTAATGTGTATGCTGTTGAGGGAGGTAGCTTGGTTTTTTGTAATATTTGTCATGGTGACATGTGCTTACACTGTTGAGGGAAACATCATGGTTGTTTGTCAAAGTTGCTGATTGCTCTTTGTTTTTCTCTGGCTTGTTGTTTTTATGACTTATGTTTGTTTCAAATTCTGAGTTTTATGCAGGAATGTACTCAGTAACCCGAGCCCCCCACTTCTTTTTCAGGCTATTTGGAGTTCAATTGCACATAATCGTAGAAGCACATTACATGACTTGTCATATCCAATCTGGTTCCAGAAACCACTTCGTAAATTTGAACCTCTGTTTGTACAGAACTGTAAAAAAAATTTCTATCTACTGAATTTGGGAAGATTTACACTTAGGTGTTTCTTATTTGCTTCTGCTTCACGAATTGACCAAAAAATATAGGAGTTTATATCTTATAAAACCACATCTTTCATTGGTCAGTATATACAAAAAATCTTTTTTGAAAAGAAATGGATCCTTCACTAATCTCAGTTTTAACCACTGAGCTGAAAAAGATATTCAACTGGAACAATTTTTAACACAAACCATCTCATAAAAATTCTCTTCTCTCAAAAGAACATGTATTAAAAAAAAAAACAACCTAGATGATTATACATTTTAATACAAAATACAAAAAAACTAACATTTTTGAAATAATAAAAAAAATTTTTTATAATTTACATACTCTCTGGGCTTTCAGGTATTTTAAGAGAGGTTGTCTTCAAATTTATCCCTCATGGATAAGGGCGGAGGTACTACTGACATTTCACTACTCTCTTGACAAATGACTGGCAGACAATATTGACTGTCAGGATCATAAGTGCAGACTGCAGACAAATATAAATGCTCACTTGAACAAAAAAACTTTCATATACAAAGTATATTCTTGATGCAACTCCTAAAGATTGATTTTAACACATAAGAATGTGCAGCTTAGCATTGAAATAGTGTTGAAAAAGCAAAATTTTGCTTCAAAATCGATGCTTTGTTAAACAACAATGAAAATGTGTTGTTTTCTAAACTGTATATTTATTCATGCATTACTACATAAATTGTGGCACAAGGCCAAAAAAGGGTTGGGTAGAGGGTGGTCTTCAGTGTCTATCCTATACCTAGCTAAACACTATCATGACCCAATCACTCATTACAATTAGCCCATTCACCACAAGAACCCGTCAATCACCTCTCAATCCTTCACACACCACAATACCACATATTTACAAGGGACACCTAAAAAAGGGGAAAACCCATGACAATAAAAATCCATTTATATACAATAATATAGTATATACTATAAAACATTTAATGGAAAATGAAATGATGGGAGGTGGGTGAACCCCAAAAAACTGACTAAAATACAATATTATTTTAAAACTAAATTTAACCAATATTAGTAAGACCCATCCATCCCACAAAAAAGAGTGGATGCTGTATTCCGCCTAGCAGCGAAATCAAGAAGCACGCTCACTAATAAAGAGGTGGAGAGTAAAATAATTAATGGAATGGGAAAATCAAAGGCTGACCCTGCCAAGATAAAAGGAGGCCAAAACAAACTGGGGAGATTGGTAATCTCGACTTGGATCCTTAAAAAAGAGAAAGCTGGCTACAGGCTAGGAAGCCATTCATTCACATTAACTAGGTACACAAGAGAGAAATACCTTAACCAGGGGAGGGTTCCAAAGGAATCCACCCTGATGCAACTGGCAGATCTAAAAGAGAAATTCAAGGCTAGCCCTGTTCATGTGAACCAGACTCACCACATTTACCCACCTTTTGCTGAAGTCTGTCAAAGTCAAACGTTTCCAATCAGTTCTAATCCTCATTTTGAGCCGATGCTCAAAATATCAGATCAGATCCTGATGTGAAAGACGCTGACCTTACAAAACTTCTTCCTTTCACGTTGTCCATATCATTATTCGAACTGTGGCCAGCAGTGACAGAAACACCATATGCTTCATCCCAGAGAATGGGGGTGACGCATTATCACAGGCGAATGCACAATCAATGAGCATGAGCTCACGCGGTGTGATACAAGCTGTCAACTCGCCGACACAATCCCATAGAGGGCAAAGCCGCAAACAATGGTAGAAAGTGTGCAAAGCTGTTTCTTCCAAGCTAAGGTTGCAGCGTTCACAATCTGGCAAATCTGCCAGGCCCCATATGAAAAGCTTGTCATTGAGAGACAATCGATTCCGAGCCAATCGCCAGGTAAGCGAAAACTCAGAGTTGCTGTGATAATCAGTACTTGGCACCCAAGACCAGAACGAATGATACTCATCCCCCCAAAAGCAGAGCATGTTGTTTTCTAAATTGTTTGTCAAACAGAAAGTCTTTTTTAAAACTGAATTGTTGGCCTTTTCATTCTGGCTGCTTACTCAAGGGAGGTCACTTTTGTCTCTCTTTTTAAAATGAGGCCAAATCAGAACAAACAGTCTAAATACAAAGAGGTTAATTAGCATATTAGTTGAAATCTGGGTCACCTGAAGCAGACTACCACCACATTAAATTTCGTTGTTTTTCATTTTTTTTACTTTTTATAGCGCAGACCTATCGATTGTTACTTAAACTTTCCGATTATCAAAAATAAATTTGAAAAATTACAATATTTAAACAAATTTGTGGGGGTGTGTGTGTCAGTTTCTTATACAACGTTAAAGTAAATTGATTCTCCATTTTCAATCCACTATAAGGTTGTATCAGAAATTGTTTCCTACCAAAACATTGTTTAAATATTGAAATTTTTGCAATTTTTTTTTGCTATTCATAAAGTTTAAGGTGTAACAGATAATATTGCACTGAAAGAAGTCCAAAAAATTTGATAATGAACAAATTTACAGATGGCGATAATGTTGTACCGGTGACTGGTTTCAAAATGGAGGCTTGATTTATTTTAATGTTGTATGAAAAACTGATCCTCCCCAGAAAATGTTTAAATATTGAAATTTTTCAAAATTTTTTTTGTCAATCGTAAAGCTAAGGGGGTAATCGATAGGACTGCACTGAAAAAAGTAAAAAAAAATAGAAAACAATGAAATGAAACATGGTGGTAGTCTGCTTCAGGTCTACCAAAATCTGAAAAAAATTTCGTATTTCTTGGATAGATTTTTGACAGAATTTCCAAAAGAAAGAAAAAGATACACACACTGAAAATGAGGTTGATGATTAAAATAGTGCACATACTTGGAATTTTGGGATGACACTATTTTGTTGGGATGAGTGCTTATTTATACCATTTTATTTGAACCATCTGCAGTTCCTTCCTTAGCAAATATGGTAAAATTTTTATTAGGATTTTGGGTGCAATTTGAAACTTGCAATTTGACGTTCCAGCATTTTCCAATTTTCTATTGTTTGCATGTCAATTTTATCACAACAAAAATTGATGTTGAAATTCTAATTTTTCGCTTCCATCTCCTCATTGCCTTTGCTGTTTTTACACATACAAAAAGTTTGTGGGGTTGATACCTATTACCTTGACTTTGCAACAGTGTCTTCCTCTTCATGACCCTTTCAATGAACTTTCAGATAAATTGGCAGCACCCATCTCTCTATGCTCTTGGCCAATGGCCAAAGACCATGGAATATGGTGTGGTTCACTCTTGGTCTTATACTCCAAATGACCCATCTCAGGTTTCAAATTCAGAATTGTCCTCCTAGAATAGATACCACTCAAAACTATAGGATCCAGTCTGCCCTGCTATTTACCTGTAAATGGGATGAGAAAAGCAGGGATGTGCAAGGATTTTGTGCACTCTTCCAAATCTATGATACAGGGACCTCCACTCAATTTTCATAAGGTAGTTGTGGTATTGTATGCAAATTAGTAGACCAGTATAAATAACATACCTTGAGAAGTGAAAACTGGGAAAAACCCTGTTGCCTCAAAGAATATGGAGAGCTTTGCTACGTCTACTACTACATACAAAGAAATGCAAAACATAACAATAGTATTCTTAGAAAATACAAATTTTTATTGAAAATTAATTATGTACAATAATGGAATACATACAATATAGGTGAAGAATTCAACTAGAAAAATTGAAAATAAATACAACATATCTAAATACAAATTAGAGACCTGTCATAATAGATGATTCCAGCCTATGTACAATAATGGATCATATGCAATATAGGTGAAGAATTCAACTAGAAAAACTGAAAATAAATACAATGTATCGAAATACAAATTAGAGACCTGTCATAATTTAGCTTTAATAAATCAACAGTATTTTGTGGCAATTTTTAATATCTACTTGATATTTTAACACATTCAACATTACAAACAAAAAATAGTGGATTTCATATTAGACTTGAAGAAAACAAATTCATGGATATGAACCAAAAAAAACCCCAGAATAACATCAAAATTTGAAAAAATTTTTCATCCTTTAATTGTCTGTTGTAGATAAGACAGCAAGGGTCACCCTTTTAATATGCTACTTTTAATGTATCATGATTGCAAACATTCATAGATTTCCACGACATCCTGTGCTTTGTTGCTGTAACTTTTAATACTTTGCCATATCTTTTTGTCTCTGTTTGGTCATTCATTCAGATAAAACCCGTTAAACAGCTTGTTCACTGTATCCTTCTACGTCCTTTGCCTTCAATATGACCTGTGAGTGTTAAACTCTCTAGGCCCTCTTTCCTCATTATGTGTTCCAGAAATTTCCTCTATTTCTCTGATTGTCATCATCATTTTCTTTGTGGTTCTTATTTTCCTTAAGAATTTTTTTTTGTTTAACAAGTTTTGTTCATGGTGTTTTGGTGTTCAGCAGAAGAAACATTTGTCGATCACTTCAAATCTTGTTTTCATCAGTGAAGAAATTGTACAACATTCACTGCCATAAAAGAGATTAGATATTGCACAGCAGTTCCATATACTTGTCTTTGTTTCTAAGGACATTTTCCTGTGTTTAATTAGTTTTGTTATAATCTTTCTAAAACCAGATCTTCTGATTCATGTTACACAAATTTCTACCACTGGCTGGATGTGAACACTCCAGAACCCTTGACTAGACTAAAATCTTTGTCGACTCTGCAAAGACTCCATGTATATTTTCCTCTTCACCTACCCAATCAAAAAAAAAAAATATATATATAATCCAGAATTTTCACTAATAGCACCCATTCCTGCCTAAAGAAACAAAATAAAAAATTGAAGCCGACCTGAGCCTAAGTAAAGGACATAAAAATCCATCAAAGGGACTTCTTTGGCAGTTAGCCAACACACCAGCCATGATTCACAATGCCTGTCAGGACACAACCTCACATCTTCTATGATACTCACCAAAATCCGTTGCTGCAGTAAATTACAATTCACCTTTTCTCTCCTACCGTACGCCTTCACAGATGACTTTTATGACTCTACATCTCTTTATTTTAATGAAGGATATTTAGACCGATTTACCATTTGTTGTAATTTTTTGTTAATTCAGTTACTTATTTCCTAAACCTCCATCATTTCTTCTTTGTTCTGCCACCATACGCTTCATATAACAGTTTCTTGAAGGCTTCTTTTGCTATTCCAATGTGCCTTTGGATTTTTGTGTTACATTTTCCCTCATCTGTTATACACTAGCTTACTCAATATACTAGCTTGCTTAAATAGTCAAATTGAATTGCTGCATGTAGAAAGACTGTGTTGCACCAAGTTTTCAAGTAGGAAAGTTTGTCTTGAAAATCATCACTTAAGATTGTGTGTTGTATGTGGGCTTGAATACTTCAGGTGGGAAAAATACAACTATCTCACTCATTAAGCACGTCTTTAGAATAGTTATTTATGAAATTTAGCCTCATCAGGCATAAAGTCACTCAGTGAGGCTGGGTGGTCATCATCAGGACTATAAAAGACTTGTTAATAAATCACTCCTTTGTTATTGTTTCTGAATCTACTAACAAAAGCAAAAGGGTTCTTTCTGCAGGGAGAGATTTATTCCCCATCCACCTCCCAGCAGGCCATTTTTTAATTTCAGTCAACCATGTGGCACACACAACAGAAAAGCATGTCCATGTTTTTCTTTCTGTAGAAGAGATGACTTGCTTTGTGTGGCGAAGTGAGCCTGGCGTGCAAAACGAGTGAAAGAAGGGAAAAAATATGTCTGTCCTAACACCTTAATTTAAGAAAGACACAGACTCAGAGCTAGGAGAATTGGCGAGAGGGGTTGGGCCTATACAACTCTTTTGTGAGATCAGCTCAGCATAAAAAACACCATGCAAGAGAGAAATCAAAGATCGTGTATGAACGTGGTATTGCACACACAGAGAGAGACTTTGAGAAGTTGTGTTAGTTTTTACACTCGTGTATATTTTCTCTCTTGAATTATGTTATTATTTATATAAAATATATATTTGTAAAACTCCTTTACACATTGAATTAGTTTCTTTTGGTGCTACTATAGAACGAGGTCTACCTCAATATATCGTCTACCCAGGTACAGCAACGAGGTCTACCATGACCCACCCCTCATGTGGCTACCAGGTCAGGTGATATCTAACATGGATATTTATATCTGTTTCATATTTTCAAACATGTGACCTTCCTAAATAAAAAGATGCAAATGAAGCTCCTAAATCAGAATCCTCCTTGGCCTGAACCGGTTAACAAATATTTCAGAACTTCAGGGTACTTCAAATTCAAAATGTTGCTGAAGGAGTTTTATAGAAGAGTCATCTTGACAGAGAAAACTGTAGTCGCCTTTTTAAGAGAACACAATCTGCTGGATACAGTTCAACAAGCAGATCCATGCCATAAATGTGGTTAATGAGAGGTGTTAGTAGTCAGCTGTTTCGGTCACATCTTGATCATTTTTGCCGGGAGATGATGAGAAAAAATTCCACTGATCTATTTGTGCCATTCTTAGAAGATATAGAAAGTGCTTATCACTAAAATAAATATATGTATTGTATTTGATAGCATGCCTTGATACGAATCTGACTACACCCCCATTCACACTGTTAGAATTATAACTCAGTCAGTTAAGTGCCATACGTGATACACACTTTGGGCGATCATGTCTTGAAACAGACATGACTGACTGGGCAGAAGATTATCCCACGGTAGGTTGCTATTACTTTCTGCAGTAAACTGGTTGCCAGCTAAGGCTATAGAAACCAATCTGTCCTATTATTTACCCCATAACTATAGGGAAGAGACGGATTAATACTTTTCCCAAGGGTGTTTGTGTGTAAATGAATGCAAGGAATTCAACTGGAATTCGAACTTAGCACCCCGATAAGTGGTGCTGCTATAGTGTGTAGTCTACCTCAATATATCACCTACCTAGGTGCAGCATGGAGGTCTACTGCGCCTCTCCTCTCACATGACCATCAGGTCACATGACCTGCTCCTTTAAAAAGAAGTAAATGAAGCTTCCAAATCAGAATCCTCCTTGGCCTGAACTGGTTAACAAATATTTCAGAACTTCAGGGTACTTCAAATTCAAAATGTTGCTGAAGGAGTTTTATAGAAGAGTCATCTTGACAGAGAAAACTGCAGTCGCCTTTTTAAGGGAACACAATCTGCTGGATACAGTTCAACAAGCAGATCCATGCTGTAAATACAGTTCTGTCATGGAAGAAAGATGAAAGCATAACATGGGAAGAAGAATTCAATCCTGTACTATGCTCTCATTGAAAGGGATGTCACACTACACAGTTTGTTCATAAAGGAAATCAATTTTTCTATTATAGAGATATGAACAATAGCATGTTTATTTTTATTGCCCTACTTTTAATATAAATATAAAGAGTATGTAGATATATAAATATTAATATAAGGTTTAAATAAATATGTATGCACAAACAATATTTTATTTTTTCAGCAGTGGGCCACATGATCAATGGCTCATCACAAGACAAACAGAACTACTGAAATGATTCAAAGTAATTTTTCAAAGTAGGTACCTCACCTATTTTCACTACAGAAGACCATATTTGTAAGTATATACCTTAAAAATGGGGGGGAAATTTATTATTTTTCTTTGGTGAAAAGATTTTTCTATAATTAAAAATTGAAGTCTTGGTATAAAATTATCACTGATGATCGAGTGTGATTAACAAATGTCGCTGTGTGTGATTTACTTCTGATTTATACATTTGAAAATTTAAAAAGTATATTTCTTCTCCAGAGAAAAAATTATTATGAATGTTTCTTGTTTTAAAAACAAAAGATGTTTACATGGATGATCTTACTTAGTAAAAATTGCTTGTAGTTTAAAATGATGAAAATGTTATTTTCACCAAAATTTAAGAAACGTTGTACTTAATCATTCTTTATTTGCATGGTTGTGTATGAGAGAGTTGATGATTGAAAAGTGAGAGCAAAACAAAATTGTTGTGGATCTTTGTTGCCAATTTGTTGTGGCAAATTTTAACGCAAATCTTCGTAGCCAATTTGTAGTGGAGTTGTTGTGGCAGAACTTTGTCACAAAGTTGTAGTGACCGGTTTGGTAGGTATTAAGATATGGAACACAGAAGGTAGATTCAGAACAGTGTATTAGTATAACAAGAACAATATATATATATATATATATATATATATATATATATATATATATATATTTGTGGTGTGATGTCATAGAACCACATTGCAAATTTGTAAACTGCATTTGTTATTTTTGGTAACTATTGCCGTTGCCTAGCAGAGTTTTATGTCAACACAAAATAAAATCGTCGGTGATGGTGGATGTTACTATATTACCATCTTAATAACCTCTCTGAAGATGGCTCATGTGAGCCATAAGCTTAGAACCAACTTAATAAAAAATTATCCAAATGTTTGAGAATTTTTGTCTTTATTTTCAACTGAAATTAAAACCAAAATACAACGTTTAGAACGGCTCATGATTAAACATAATAGACATTCATTGTCTCTTTTATTTAACAGTATATATTTAGAAAATTATTTGCTGCCTCGATACACTAAATATATATATATGTATATAAATATTGTTCTTAACTGCAGTCAAGCTGCCCTCATGCGGATAATTATATATAACAAGAGGAAGAGTTTATTCCTTGTGGAAGGGCACCATAACAAAAACGAACTTTTAAGAAACATTATTTTTTAAATTTTTTAAAAAATTCTTCTCACCCCAACAAGGCATTCTACTGCCACTGTTGCGCAGGGGGTTACATAGGGGAAAGTGATGAGAAAGAGGGGTTAGTTATAGGAAATGTCAGGAGGAGGGTAATAGATGGATGAGGATACCATGGATGGGGGTGGAGTAGATGAAAAAAGAGCTTGTGAGAATGGATGTGAGTTAGTGAGATAGGAGATGTCTATTGACATTACATTTAAATTCATGGAGATTGTAGCTGTCGGGGAAGCAAGTATATGGAAGGGAATTCCACAGGTGGGAAGTGCGTGAAAAGAAGCTATTAGAGTAGAAACTGCAGTTACATTTTATCAGTTTCACTGTAAAAAGGTGGGACCTAGTTGCTAATCTAGTAGCTTGTGTAAATTCATACCTAGGAGGTACCAGTGATCTAAGTTCATTGGAGCAGGAGCCGTGAAAGTATTTATAGAAGAAGCACAGGGAAACCAAGTCGGTATCTATCACATTACAGATTCTACGTTGAATTCTGTCAAGAGCCCCAAGGTGAACAGCAGGGGCACCCTACCAGATGTGGCAGCAGTATTCAATACATGGGCGGATGGTAGATTTATATATGTGCAGGATGGACTCAGACGGGAAACACTTCCTGGCCCTGCACAGAGAACTGACCTTCTTAGCAGTGGATTCAGCAATGGATTCAATGTAGTCATTCCACTTGAGGTCTGCTGAGAGTGTGAGACCAGGGAGGCATAGTATTTTACTCGCAGGAAGGCAAGCCTGTTCCATGCTAATGGTGGGTAGGAGCAATTGTCTATGATGGTTAATAGAGAGCAGCTTCATTTTGGAAGCATTAAATTTTACAAGCCATTTCTTACCTCAGTCCACCACGGATTGGAGGTCCTTCTCGAGCTCAGTAGCGAGGTTCACTTTGTCAACCTCAGCAGATTTTTGGTCTAGGTGAGAGTAAATGATGGTGTCGTTGCGTACATGCCTACTTGGGATCTGATTACATCGGGGAGATTGTGAATGTAGATATTTGCCTTATAAAATTAAGCTCACCATTCAGAAAGAACAAATGGGCAGAATGTGGCCTGTTGGCTGCAGCTTGCCCATAACTGTAGCAAATCCTGCTACTGGGGTCCAATTCTATTGCATTATTTGTTTACAGTCATTTGCTTGAATTTTAAGTAAAGGTTCATAGTCTGTTTAATCTAAAATTTCCTCTATTTTTTCTCTTTTTGGTTGAAGAGACACGAGGGTAAATTATATTTCCCCACTTGCAATTCTGAAGAATTCTGGAATAAGTAAATAATTACAGACTGAATTTTACATGAAGTTCAAAGGATATTACAGATAATTTGGTCAAATTTTAATACAAGTCTTTTTAAAAAAAATATCATCATATGATTTTCAATCTGCTAATCATTTCATTTATAACCCATGAAGTTAATTATTTCTTGAAAAATTAATTAAAATTAAAAATGATTTTTAATAGAAAATCTGTTTGACTTATAAAATATTTTCAATATATAATATTTGTAGATTGTATTCTACTCTAAACTTTATGATTTGACTAATTCAGCTTTAGCACTGAAAATATTTATTTTATTATAGTAGATAGTTACAAGTGAGAGGGGGGATGGGATGTGCTTATTTTATTATCAAAAAATAAAAATATAAATTGAAAGAAGTAGATATTTACAAAGTTAATCTGACACAAGTCTGTCACAAGACCATGACATAAGGGCTCCAAGAAAGGACTAAACTAGCAAAGAAGCCTCTGTATCTTGAAAACTATTCATTTACAGAAGATGCTTAAGTAGATATTTACTATGATTTGTCAAGTCTGACACAAGGACACAACAGTAAGCAAGTGATGTAGACTGCGCTTACTAACAATAGACTGAGAGACTAGCTTGCTAATCATTGATTGATGACAAGCATTTTTATGCATGGAAATGAAATCAAATTCAATTTTATTAAATATACAGGGTAAGGGAGATAACTCTCTTTTCAGTTGCCTCAATTTTACCATGAACATTTTTTTTTTATAAAAGTCAAAACAAAATTCATCATTTCTAATATGATGATCACTGATAAAGAACACTTTCAAGTTTTATTTACAAATAAATATTCTGAATATATATATATATATATATTTTTTTTTTCTAAACATATACTGTTAAATATAAGAGACAATGAATGTCTCTTATGTTTCATCATGAGCCGTTCTAAACATCGTATTTTGGCTTTAATTTCAGGTGAAAAGAAAGACAAAAATTCTCCAACATTTGGATAATTTTTTATTAAGTTGGTCCTAAGCTTTCAGCTCACAGGAGCCATCTTCAGAGAAGGTTACAAGGATGTTAACATAAAAACATCCATCAATCAAAGATGATTTTATCTGGTGTTCATATAAAACTTTGCTAAGCAACGATAACAGTTACCAAAAATAGCAAACGCAGTTCATAAATTTGTAATGCAGTTCTTAAGACCAACTTATAAAAAATTATCCAAATGTTGGAGAATTTTTGTCTTTATTTTCACCTGAAATTAAAGCCAAAATATGATGTTTAGAACGGCTCATGATTAAAGATAATAGACATTCATTGTCTTATATTTAAGAGAATATCTGTTTAAAACATTATCTGCTGCCTTGATATACTAAATATATGTATATATATATATATATTGTAATGTTTGTTACAATGGTTTATAAAAGCATAGTAGCACTACACATTGTAAAAAACATTACAATATAAAGCTCTACATTGTATTGAGCACTCTTTATAAAAGTAAATGCATGAACAGTGGGTTTAAAACCTACATGTTCCATAACTTTCTTACAATATGCTATATATATATATATATATATATATGCAAGTTTTATTAAAAATGACAGACAAGGTATTATGGTTAAATTTTTTCCTGTGATCTTATGATTTTTTCTTTTGAGGATATAAATTATATAAAAATTGTCCAAATTGGTTTTACTTTTAGCCATTTTTGAGGATGAATGCTATTTTACGTGTAACAAAATGTATGTGGTGTTATGTATGAATGTTATTTATGAATTTAGGAAAAAAACACAATTCTTCAAGGGGCATGTGAATTCGTAAATAATATTGGTTTGTTGTAGTTTGGATCTTGCAGGTGAATTGTTATTTTTGATGATTAGGTTAACCATTTTAAATTTTGTATAATAAACAATTAATTTAATTTTTTTTTGAAAATAAATATAAAAAATTATATTGATCATGCAACTATGAAACTGACTTGAAGATTCATGCTTCATCTCTCTGAACAGAGCTCAATTTTGTCTTATTTAAACACACACAGAGACCTACCAAACTCTATCTGGAAATACTTGTTGACAACACAAATATCATAGCATCCTGTACATGCAAAAAAAGAGTAAAAATAATGGCGGCTTTATGGATACCCCCCAACACTCAATAATATCAACTACGAACATACTAGCAAAATGCTTACAGTACATAACACATACACTTTAGTTCACAAACGTATTAAACTACATACAGTCATCTTTGAAAATGGCTAAAAGTGTAGCCAAAAAAGCTGGAATAAACAAAATATTTGAACAATTTTTATATAATCTATGTCCTCCAAAAACAATATCTTAAGATCACATGAAAAACTTAATCATAATACCCTATCTGTCATTTTTAATGAAACCTGCATAAAAGAGAGATTTTTTTTTTTAATCATATCACCATGAGCAAGGTGGTAACACCACTGATACGCAGGGGGCTACATAAAAGTGAAAAGATTGGAAAAGAGAAACCACATCCTAAACAGGGAACAAGAGATGAGCCTCTTCACCTGTTCAACAGACGTGGGTGGAGTGTGAACCGGGCGATAGTTCAGTCTATCTACTCCAATTATATGCAACATATATATATATATATATATATATAGTCATTTGCAGGCAGTTCTGTTTTGCTGTATCACAGCTCATCAGTACGGTTAGACTCCGATTGCTTTTAACCCAGGATTGAAACCTGACCAAAGTGGCGTCAGTCGGTGATTCTACCTCTGCGCTATGGCCGCACGGTAGAAGAAGGCAGACTTTTTAGTGTGTATATTATCACTATACACGCCCAATAGCCAGAGTGCTCTAATTCAGTAGTGAATGAGCAATGCATACATGTCAGGATAGCTACTGTTTTTCAAAGTCTACCATTCTTCCAGAGTGCTCAATCAGGGTGTGAGAGCATATAGACATACATATATATATAGACACATATATATATATATATATATATATATATATATATATATATATAACAAAGTGAAAAAGTTTTCTTGTGATGCGTTTCATCCTTCAGACTAAATTGAACTAAATTTGTTATGTTGGTGCAATGACACATATAAACAAAACAAAAATGTAGGGAATTTTAAATTTGATTCTTTTTTTAAACTTTCAAAAGTGATGGAAAGAAAAAAAAGAATCTAAATCAGTGTGTTCTGATCAGAAATGTATGCATATATCTGTCAATAAATTTGATGTGTTCTAACATGTTGGAACACAAATGACTAAAAATCAGCATGAAATTTCCAGACAACTGAATAGACTGAATATAAAACACAAAATTTTTTATAAAAACAAAACAACAAAGTCCTACTGGTGAAATGGAAAGAAAAGAAAACAATAAAGTTCTTTTTATTGCTGGCATAATTCTGTGTGACATAATGGTGACTAAATATTTACACAAATGTACCATCATTCTCATAACATGCTTACTAAAAAATTTATAATCTGTGCTTTACACATTTAATACAAAGGATGTGAAGCAACAGATTGTGGTAGCTTATATAATAATAGATTTTTTATCAACAATTTTCATGTTTAAAAGCTTTTTTTTAATAAGGATTTGATTTTACTAATCATTGTTTAATCTGATATACGACCAAATTAAAGAAAGGAAGATTTTGTTACCAATTTTTTCAACTTCTGTTGAAAAATTGGTAACAAAATCTGCCTTGAAAATTATTATTCTAAATCTTGGTCCTCACTTGTCCTTAAACAACAACGTCATGCACTGGTGAGAAAAACTTAAAAAAAACCCAAACAAACAAACGATAAAGAAATCTAATTGTTTATTGTGAAAAAACAAAATCCTGTGTTTTCCAGCCACCATCTTTTTTTGTGAACTTAAACTCTAGGTTATCTCCCTTGTTACATGATAGCAAGAAAATGTATTTGAAAGTTTAAAAAATACTTCATTAGAAAAATCTAAGATTATTTATAAAATATATTTGTTTTATATTTCCAACTAGTTTCCTAAACAAGTAATAAATACATAAAAATCAGAAAAATGAAAAATAACATATTTACTGAGATTTGAAACAAACAGAAAATACATGATCAATAACTTTGTAAGAAAAAAATGAATGATAATGATCCTAGTCTAAATAATTTTTAACATTTTATCAGTTAAAGCAAGTCTGACCAGTAGAAGTGTAAGGGACCAGTGTTTATCTGAATAAATTTGAATTCTAGACCCTAACATTACTGCCTTACTATTCACATTACCATGCTCATCTTGATTGTTAGGCACATATTTCAGTTGCTGTAAACTAACTTTCTGCCTGTCATCATTCTTGGTAAAATTATTGAAATTTTGAACTGAACTCTTTATTCAATTCATGGGGGTAGATTATATGCTTATAGGATGTTTCTTAGTTAGCATTTCAAAGTTTTATTCACTTTTGTGTTGCTTGTCTGTTTCTGACCCGAAAACAGATTATGATCTATCTGCATCACCAGAACCAATGATTGAGAGAAAATCAGAACTCTTGCTTTTCATAAATAATACATTCCAAATACTGAAAACCTTTTCCTAGTAGCAACAATAATGTATATTCAAAGTTTATTTTAGCAACAAGAAAGAATAATTTTTTTATTATTTTTCCAAATTTATTAAGAAAATAAGATTTAATACTTCGTTATTCATCCGATTCATCTTGGTTATTCTACTCAAAATATTTTTGCATTCTTCTGGTGACTTTGTACAAAGTTATTTTCTTGGAATTTGGAAACAAATCTTTTATTCACTCTAATGGAATAGAGAGTTCTTTATTCCACTTTCTATGTTTAGGGAATGTTTCATAGCCGTCAACATTTACCAGTCTTATTTGCCTTTGTATTGCTTGTCTGTTTCTAAACAAGATTATGACGTTTTAGCATTACCTCAACTAATGATTGAACTCACAACTGCTAAAAAACCATAAGTTTTAACCAAATAATTTGAACTAATTTGTTTGTCTTCTGGACAATGTTGCAATGTTGGAGCATTTAACCTAATATCTATACTCATGTGATCAAGGGCCTTGATGCAGATGATGTAATCGTTGTCAGACCATTCCTAATCAGAGGCTTTTAATTATAGTAGGTCTACTGAGGAGGTTATCAGTACCTAACACATGTGCTGATTCCTTCAGTTGTCTTATCTTTTGTGCTCTGTCTATTATCTTGACTTTATTCCATAGGAGTGGTAGAGAAATATCAAAAGAGATACTGAAATCAAGTATGGCTGATCATATATTAAGGAGTCACAGTGGTTGAGAAATTGGATTAAAATCAACAAAAACAAAGATAATAGATAAAAAATGGAACAATTAGAAAAAATATCTTTAAAAATACATGCAAAATTTGTGAAAGGATCATACACAACTTAAAAAATATATAATCTTAAAAAGGTGAACTATGATCGCAAAAAAAAAGAAAAAATACTAGTGAATATATATTTGAAAATATAATTATTTATTAAGTTTGTCTACGTTTGGCACAAGGTGACAATAGTGAGGTACCCAGAAATATATAAATTTTATTCAAATTTACAAAACTATGTTTAGCACACATGCAAAAACAAATCCAAATCAAAACTCGTGAAATTTCACGAGTTTTGTTTTAGATTTGCTTTTGCATGTGTGCTAAGCAAGGTTTGGTAAATTTGAGTAAATTCATTTATTTCTAACAAAATCAATGAGTCAGTGCTTAGCATTTGAATTTTTAAATCTAGAACTTGTTTTGTTCACTACAATCCCATGTTTAATTGAATTTCATGAACTGCTGCTGCTGCACGTTGTCTGCTGTTTTGCTGTTGCGACCGCCGAACAAGCTGACAATGACTGCAACTACAATGATGCCGCCGCTGCGAAGGAGAGTCGTAAACCAGGATGTGTGTTGTGGTGCAATGGATATCAACTCGGAATGACAAAACAAGGAGCTGAGTTCGAATTCCAGTTGAATTCCTTGCATTCACTTACGCACAAATACCCTTCGGAAAGGTATTAATCTGTCACTTCCTTCCAGTTATTGGTTAAATAACAAGACAGATTGGATTCTATAGCCTTGGCTGGCAACCAGTCTACCGCAGAAAGTAATGGAAACCTACTGCGGGATAATCTTCTGTCATGTCTCTTTCGAGAAAATTTTCTACCTTAATAATCAAGATTCTTTCAACAGATGGAACATTAAATAAAGGAAATGCAGTTTAGGTGAAGATTTGTGGTAAAACACTCAGGATGAAGATATTAGTAAGCATAATTCAAGAAATCTATTTTTAAATTATTTTTTAGTCAAATGAAAGAGATTTAAAAGCCTCAAATCTCTGTTTCAGAATCATTACCCATAAATTTGCACCCTATGAAACTGACATGGGAGAGACATTAGTTTAAATATGTTTTTACTCTTCTTGGAGTTAAAGTTGATCATGTATTGTAGATTCATTTTTAAGTGAGTATTTTTAGTGACACATAATTGTTATTTTTTTTCAAAGAGACAAAAAATACAACATTTTATAAATTTGATTCTTAAAAAATTTGATTTACTTAAAAGAAAACTTTGGGAAGCAGACCATAAAAATGTTTTCTATATAATGGTATACAATTACCCTTCACTAGAATGGAATTCTACTACAAACTAGAAAAAGAATAAATAAGCTAAGATATACCAGCTATAAGGTGGTATACTCCGACATTACACAAGATAAACAGTTTATTGGGGGTATAGTATCTTATTTATTCTTTTTCTAGTTTGTAGTAGGATTCCGTTCTAGTGAAGGGTAATTGTTGCAGGTTAACAGAATTTGGCCTTGTGGTAGATAGCCCACTATAAGTCATAAAATGATTATAAAATCAAGAAAGGCAATTTGAGTATAAAATAACATTTTTATATATACACATGTCAATTAATGTTTTACAATTAAAGCAATGCTTGAAATAAAGGTCCAATGGAGGTTAGAATGTTCATGGCAAATAATAATGAGCTGAAAGAGATAAGAGGCTTAGGAATGCGGAGAATGTTCATTTTGAAGTTGCCACTTCTAAGGTCAGTAAGTCAGTAAGTTGGTTTGTGTGGAATGTCTTTGAAGAGGTCACTCCTGAGGTCAATAAGTACTTTTGAGACAGGGAGAAGGAAAGAGGTCAGCATAGTAGCCGCTTGACTTAAGTCAAGGGGGGGCACTGATAACTCTATCCTATCAGTCCTTCTGTCTTTCTATCTGATGATGCTTATTGTTTCCTCTTTTTATATCTGCTTTTTGGATCAGCCAGCTCGTTTTGAATTTCACGCTTATATTTGATTCCGGGCTTCCCATTGGCTAGTAAATAAAATTCGCGTAGGCTTGCAAAATGTATATATGATATTTGATTAATTTTTATTTTTCAACCGGAACATCTGCACGAACTCAGATGTGCACGATGAGTTTTATTCATTTGCCTTTTTGTTGTGAGAGATCAAACATCCGGTTCATCGCTTTTGTTTGGTCGACATCACCACACCATCATTTAAAATTCTTGGCTTTATATCAGATCCCATGGAGGGTACTGTTTAAGGAACTTATGTTCTTCAATATTCTTTTTCAGAAGACTATTTTATACTAAACAAAAGAAAAGAAAAATGGAGAAGAATGTTAAATCACCAGTTAAGCCCCTTGAATTCTCTTCAGTGAAGAGAAAAGAGGCAAGCCTGAAATGGGGACCAGTGGAAAGAGGAATGACCGCATATTGCACGAGTGAGACTAATTAATATATTCTCTCGGTATACTGATTATTTGTGCTTGCTTATTTGGATATTTACAGCTGCCATAAATAATTTGAAATTTCTGTCAGTCATGTTCTGCTTGATATTTTCTGCAAATGGTTATATTATTGACGTAAGCATAGGTGCTTTGCAGGTTATCTTTTGATAATATCTGGTTTATCACATGTTGAAAGCTAGCTACTCTGTTAGTTACACCAAATGGCATTCTGTGAAATTGATAGAAGAGCTTACTGCTAGCATTGAATGCATGGCAGGGTTTATCACTGAGCTTTTTATCTACTGATGAGAGGTACTTTTAAGGTCCAGACTAATAAATAGACTGTTTTTGGCTTTTTTTTCTATCATCTCATTATTTTTGGCAGAGAGTAGGCATCCAGCAAAAGAAATTGGTTTATTGTTTGGGAATAGTTGATTACCATTCGCTTTTTTCTGTTTTCAAAAGAAACTATGAAGGCTTGAGCTCTCCACAGTGAATGACTTGGTTCAGTTATACCTTTCTTTAACATACGAGTAACTTTGGTTTGTATAAATAATTTATCCTTCTTGTGTAGATTTAGTAGCTGCCGGTTTACAGTTGGGTGTTAGATTGTTGAAAAATGCTGGGTACAGCATTCTAATGGCTGCTAGGCCATAGACTTTAAACAGTAGCTTAGAGCCTCCAAAGAATATTTTTTTTATCGTTTCACCCCAAGGCAAAACTGCCAGTGATGTGCAGGGGGCTACATAAGAGTAAAAGTTTAGGAGGAGAGTGAAGAGACAGTTGAACCAGTTACAGGGGGTGTCAGAGAAAGGGCAAAAAAAATGGAAAGACAGATGTGAAAACAGTTGCAAAGGTAGAGAGAAAGGAAAAGAACACAGGGTGATGTAGAAAGGACTGGAGTCAAGTGGATAAGAGATGGGAACTGACATTGCATTTAACTTCTCTTAGGTTGTAGTCATCAGGAAAGCAAGTATATGGAAGGGAGTTTTACAGCTGGGAAGTGTGAGAAAAGAAACTGATGGAGTAGAATTGTTGGCTGCATTCAGTTAATCTAACTGTAAATGAGTAGGACCTTGTTGCCAGTCCGATTGCATGAATAAATTCTTGTGGCAGGGGCACCAGTGACTTAAGTTTGTCAGAGCAGAAGCCATGAAAATATTTGTAGAATAGACAGAGGGAAGCCGCATCCCACTGGTGAGGAAGTGGCTGGAGTCGAGCTGCCAGATTGGGACTTATCACATTACAGATTCTCCTTTGGAGCCTGTTGAGAACACTGAGATGAACAGCAGGGGCGCCTGATCATATATAACAGCAGTATTCTATGCACAGACAGATGGTTGATTTGTATATGTGCAAGATGAATTCGGGTGGAAAAATCTATTGACTCAATGTAATGATTCCACTTGAGGTTGGAAGATAGGGTAAAGCTGAGGAGGTGCAGTATATTTCTTTCAGAGAGACTCGTTTGGTCTATGCTTATGGGGGACAGGAGATTTCTACTAATGTAAGGTGACACAAGAAGTTGTGCCCAAATATTAGGTTGCAACATAAATCTTTCATTAGTAGACATCTAAAAACTTGGTATAAAGTAGCCTTTATTTTTAGATCAACTAAATAGCATTTGTATGAAAAGAGACGAGCTAGCCATCTCCACTTTGTTTAGGCATGGCTAGGTTCCCCATGAATTTTCTTTTGCAATGTTTGCATTAAGGAAGTTATCTGTGCTCCATGTGTCAATCATTGCTTTCAGTGGGTGTAATTCTGAAAAAGACTTTGATATCAGAAAAGGCATAGCATGGACTGCTTGAAACAAAATGGATAAGATCTGGAAATCCAATCTTGATTGTAAGATCAAAATCCAAGTTTTTCGTGCACTTATTGAACCAATCTTACTCTATGGATCTGAAACTTGGACTCTTTCAGCAAAACAACAGCGCCTTTTTAGATGTTATACTCGTCTTCTCAGAAGTGTACTTGATCTTTCATGGTGAAACCATCCAAATCTAGAAATGATATATGGAGACCTACCAAAAGTATCAACCTTAGTTCAAAAGAGATGTGTCCAGTTTGCTGGGCATTGTGCATGTGCCACAGATAAACTTGTTTCATCGTTTGTATTATGGAGGCACCCATCATCTCACAATCGATCTCATAAATTAACCTTTCCAGACAGGATACACAGAGATACATCTATCGCCAAGGAAGACCTTACAGGAGCTATGACAAATAGGGAATACTGGAAGGGTGTAGTGAGTTCTATCTTGGCCGAGGCTGCAGAATGATGATGATGATGATTGTTAGCCATGACCATCATCATTATAGTTGATTAACAGCCGAGTATATCCATTAATACCAAACAAGTTACTGTTTTGCACCCCCATTTTACTTCTACAAACTTTAGCCCAATGCCTCTGCTTTCCACACGCATAGCATTTTTCCCTTCTAGAAGGGCATAATGCCCTTTCATATCTCTTGTTGCCTACATAGAAAAAAAATGTGCATTTAATTAAAGCTGTTTCTTTTGGAAAGCCTAGGTTTTCATATGATGGAGTGAGGAAAATAGGCGAAGAGGTCACTGACATTACTGCATTTGTATTGTACTCTTTAGCATTTTGTTTTCTTAAATCTAGTAGTCTTGCCTGGTCATAGGTCTGCTGTAATGTTAAGGTGCTATTTTTGAGTATTCTTTGTCAGATCTCCATGGACAAAGCCAATTTATGAAGGCATCTCATATCAATTCGCCTCAATAATGTACCGCTGATACCAAAGAAAATAAACAGTCCTTACTTAGTTTTACTAAGGCTTGATAGAATCTGTCAAGTGAATCCGAAGGCAGTCGATGCCTTGCAGCCAGTAAGTGTCTAGAGATCATTTCATTTCTCTTTTTTATGTAGATTCTGTTCGGGGTTGTTAAAGCCCCTTAGTAGAAAGTCACATCTGTGAAATGCTCGAAAACTTGTGCTTGGACATCATCAGGTAGTGCAGCTTATTAGAACTTTTGTCACAGTAGGTACTTAAAAAGTTTATGAAAGTTCTTCTCCAGTGAAGATATTCTAGACCGATGTCAAATGCATTGGGGTCAATAATAATGACAAACAAAGAGAGTTCATTAGATTATAATAGAATTGTTAAAGACAATTTGTATTGGCTTAAATGTAAGCTTTAATAAACTTGATATTTACCTGAGCCTTCCTAGAAAGGTTGGATGTGACACAAGAGTGATTTTACAGTAGGGTATTCTGAGCATGTACGCTCAAGCAAAGATTCCCCATAACCCCCCCCCCCATATATGCAGGTCAGGATCTTGTCTATTTTTCCCAGATGAGACTCTGCCCTTTGGCATAGCCTCGTCTTGGTTCCTCTTCATCCAAAGGTAGAGAGTTTGACAAAGTACTTGAACTTGGTATATACCTGAGCCTCTCCACAAAAGTGGGATGTGGTACAAGGTCAATTTTTACCATGGGGCATTCCACCCGCTCGTACACTAAGGCAAAAATTTCACAAAGATCCTCCATAAAGCAAGGTTAGGCTCTAGTCTTTTTTCCCCAGAAGAGATTCTACTCTTTGGTTTGGGTTCCTCTTCTCCTGGAAACAGAGAGTCCAACTAAGAGAGAACTTTGATGAACTCTGAATACAAGCAGACTTCTCCTTTATATGTATTCATGATAGATCCATTAATGGGGAGGGAATGGATCTAACCACTATAATAAACAATGTTTTACTTACTTTTGTAGTTTTATAAGATAGTCATAATAATAATAAGTCATGTGTCAAGTTTTGTATAACACTATAAAATATTGACAGTTGTAGCCAGTGACCTCCTCTTGTTTTGCCCACCTCAAATTTGATGAGAGTTAAAATCAACTTTTATTTGTTAGCTGATCAAATTGATTCATATTAATAAGAAAAGGTATTTTGTTTCTAAATTTTCCTAAGCCATTAATAAAAATTCCTCATTATCTCGTTTTATTGACTAAAACTTCAAGATTTATTACTTAGACTAATACTTATGGATGACTAATGAAAATGTGTCTAAGTCATTTGATGAGTTTTTAATGACCACACATTTGTGAGAATTGTTGTAGGTAAATTAAGCTGAACTACATGAAGTATGTATATGTATGTATCTATATACGAATGTGTGCGTGTTGGGAATATGTATGCAATATAGCAATGACTAAGTAGAAACTTATGAAGCTTTATTTGACTAATGATAACTATTCTTTTATAATACAAAAAATATGGTACAAGGGGAAAATTGAGGAGGGTAAAGGCTGGTCTTCATCTATCTTATAGTAAATAACTTAGCTAACCACAATCATTGACCCAAGCAGACTATACAATATTCATTGCACCAAAACATCACATCTTCCTCTCATTCTTACTACAGACACCATAATACCTCAAAGGCTTTATGAAGTCCTAACTGGTCTCATATGTACAATTTGTTTGTGGGAAGTGAGGAATAAATTTACAAATTAATAAATTATTTGACTAATTCAGCATTAGAACTAAAAAATGTTTATGTCATTATAGTGGATGGTTACATTTGCAATGAAGACCTTGTAGCAAAATTTTCCCTTTTTTTACTGCAAAAATCTGTGCGATAACAGAATTAGTGTTCACTTGATAACAAGAGAGAGAGAGAGAGAGAGAGAGAGAGAGAGAGAGAGCAGTAAAGCTTTTGATTTCCAATATAACAGATGAGAAAATTTGACTAGTACAAACCGAAAAAACAACAAAAAAAAAAACACTAATAATCATGATACTAAAAAACATGTACTGTGTTGAATATCATAATTTAACACACATTATATGAATATAATTACGTAAAGGATAATGTCCCAACTCAGTATCCTGTTTTTCCTCAGAATTCATTATCAGAATTAACCCACAAGATTCCTCTGCTACAATTTAGAGTTAGTTAAAGTTACAGTAACTTTTTCTTTTACTATTACAACAACCCCCCTCTCTTAAAACAACAGTAACCCCTGGGCCAACACACTAATTTACAGCATTTGTTACTTATACTACTAATTGCTTCAATCTCGCATGTACGAAGCAACAGTTATTTGATGATGAGAATAAAAAGTTTACTAAACAAAGTACATAATATAAGGGTTCGTTAAACTTTCTACAGAACTCTTCATTGCGTTGCTAAATGTGGGGCATGTATAGAAATATGCATAAAAGAAGATCAAAATAGGAAAGTAGGAGAATTTATGAAGAACTTTAAGAGTAAATGAACAAGAAAGAATTAATTGTTGTTGTATTTTGAAAATGGTGTTTAAGTTGGTTTTAATGAGGGTCTCACTGAGTATAAAGAAATTGCTAGTGTATGCCCCCACTGTTGCAAATTAGTGTTATTTTGTTTTATCAATTCACCCCAAGCAAGGTGAAAATGCCACTAAGATGTAAGAGGCTACTGGAAATGAAAGAGAATTTTTTTTTTATAATCATTTTACCCCAAACAAGGCAGTACTGTCACTGGTGCACATGGGGTTACATAAGAGGAGAGTGAAAAGAAAGGGGAACAAGCTATAGAGGGCATCAAAAAATGGGTAAAAGAAGGTTGAGAACACTGGTGTGAAGAGCTGCATGAGAGTGAGTGAACGGGGAAAAGAGGACATGATACAAGGGTTCGTCAAGGGAAAGGATGAGAACACTGGTGTGAAGAGAGCTGCATGAGTAGAGTGAACGGGAGAAAGACATGATACAAAGTTCGTCAAGGGGAGGGACAGAGAACTTACTGATGTGAAGAGCTGCATGAGAGTAGAGTGAACGGGAAAGAAGGACATGATACAAGGGTTGTCAAGGGAAAGGATGAGAACACTGGTGTGAAGAAGGCTGCATGAGAGTAGAGTGAGCAGGGAAAAGAAGGACATGATACAAGGGTTGTCAAGGGAAAGGATGAGAACACTGGTGTGAAGGAAGCTGCATGAGAGTAGAGTGAACGGGAAAAGAAGGACATGATACAAGGGTTCGTCAAGGGAAAGGATGAGAACACTGGTGTGAAAGAGAGCTGCATGAGAGTAGAGTGAACGGAAAAGAACATGATACAAGGTTCGTCAGGGAAAGGTTGAGAACACTGGTGTGAAGAGATCTGCATGAGAGTAGAGTGAGCAGGGGAAAAGAAGGACATGATACAAGGGTTGTCAAGGGAAAGGATGAGAACACTGGTCAGAAGAGAGCTGCATGAGAGTAGAGTGAACGGGGGAAAAAGAACATGATACCGGGTTCGTCAAGGAAAGGTTGAGAACACTGGTGTGAAGAGGAGCTGCATGAGAGAGTAGAGTGAACGGGGGAGAAAGAAGGACATGATACAAGGGTTGTCAAGGGAAAGGATGAGAACACTGGTGTGAAGAGAGCTGCATGAGAGTAGAGTGAACGGGGAAAAGAAGGACATGATACAAGGGTTGTCAAGGGAAAGGATGAGAACACTGGTGTGAAGAGAGCTGCATGAGAGTAGAGTGAACGGGAAAAGAAGGACATGATACAAGAGTTTGTCAAGGGAAAGGATGAGAACACTGGTGTGAAGAGAGCTGCATGAGTAGAGTGAGCAGGGGGGAAAAGAAGGACATGATACAAGGGTTCGTCAAGGGAAAGGATGAGAACACTGGTGTGAGAAGGCTGCATGAGAGTAGAGTGAGCAGGGGAAAAGAACATCGATACAAGGGTTCGTCAAGGAAAAGGTTGAGAACACTGGTGTGAAAGAGAATCTGCATGAGAGTAGAGTGAACGGGAAAAGAAGGACATGATACAAGGGTTGTCAGGGAAAGGATGAGAACACTGGTGTGAAGAGAGCTGCATGAGAGTAGAGTGAACGGGAAAAGAGGACATGATACAAGGGTTGTCAGGGAAAGGATGAGAACACTGGTGTGAAGAGAGCTGCATGAGAGTAGAGTGAACGGGGAAAAGAAGGACATGATACAAGGGTTCGTCAAGGGAAAGGATGAGAACACTGGTGTGAAAGAGGAAACTGCATGAGAGTAGAGTGAACGGGAAAAAGAAGGACATGATACAAGGGTTGTCAAGGGGAAAGGATGAGAACACTGGTGTGAAGAGAGCTGCATGAGAGTAGAGTGAACGGGGAAAAGAAGGACATGATACAAGGGTTGTCAAGGAAAGGTTGAGAACACTGGTGTGAAGAAGGCTGCATGAGAGTAGAGTGAACGGGGGAAAAGAAGGACATGATAAAGGGTTCGTCAAGGGAAAGGATGAGAACACTGGTGTGAAGAGAGCTGCATGAGAGTAGAGTGAACGGGAAAAGAAGGACATGATACAGGGTTGTCAAGGGAAAGGATGAGAACACTGGTGTGAAGAGAGCTGCATGAGAGTAGAGTGAACGGGGAAAAGGACATGATACAAGGGTTCGTCAAGGGAAAGGATGAGAACACTGGTGTGAAGAGAGCTGCATGAGAGTAGAGTGAACGGGGAAAAGAACGATACAAGAGTTCGTCAAGGGAAAGGTTGAGAACACTGGTGTGAAGAGAGCTGCATGAGAGTAGAGTGAACGGGGAAAAGAAGGACATGATACAAGGGTTCGTCAAGGGAAAGGATGAGAACACTGGTGTGAAGAAGGCTGCATGAGGAAGTAGGTGAACGGGGAAAAGAACATGATACAAGGGTTGTCAGGGAAAGGATGAGAACACTGGTGTGAAGAGAGCTGCATGAGAGTAGAGTGAACGGGAAAAGAAGGACATGATACAAGGGTTGTGAGGGAAAGGATGAGAACACTGGTGTGAAGAGCCATGTGAATGGGGAAAAGAAGGACATGATACAAGGGTTGTCAAGGGAAAGGATGAGAACACTGGTGTGAAGAGAGCTGCATGAGAGTAGAGTGAACGGGGAAAAGAAGGACATGATACAAGGGTTGTCAAGGGAAAGGATGAGAACACTGGTGTGAAGAGAGCTGCATGAGAGTAGAGTGAACGGGGAAAAGAACGACATGATGGAAGGGGTTGTCAAGGGGGAAGGATGCAAATCAAGGAGATAAGAAATGGCAATTGACATTATATTTAAATTCTTGGAGTGAGAACATTATAGAAGGAACTGGAATCCCTAATTAAACAGGAAATTAGGATAAACCTCTACTCCTCTTCAAAAGACTGGGAATTGAGTGTGAACTAGGTATTAGGCAAACCTATCTACTCCTATTGAAAAAAATTTAAAAAATATAAATAGTAAATCAGATTTCAGAGTTTCAGCAGAAATTTGATCGACTATTTATTTATTTGTTACTACTATTATAAGTGTGGGGGGGGTGTTATAATAGCAAACAAAGTGTAACAAGTGGCTGTAACATTAACTATTTAGCTCTAAATTGTAATAGGAGAATTTTCCAGGTTAATTCTGAAAATTAATTGTGAGGAAAAACATGTAAAAGAAAACACAGCAGAATATTGAGTTGAGACGGTATTCCCAGTAGTGATTATGGAACTCTGAAAGTTGGGGAGCCACTTAGGGGCTGAGATTTTTCTGAGGAGGAGAGAGAGCAAACTCAAGCAGTGTTTTCATTTTCATACTACACCCCTATTGTATACCCAATGTAGGAATGAGTTTGAGTATAAGTACATCACTTCACTAAATAAGAATGAACGAAAGAGACGAAGGTCCAACAACAGTTGCAGAATATTCAGCATCTAACCCTTCAATGTTTTTGCAGAGACTCCTGCGTTTTCGGTGTCATTGCTTGTTGTTGAAGTGCATTTTTTATAATTAAAATATTTATCCATAATACAGTCTTAGTTTATAGTTGTATTGTTATGTGCTTGTTTGCGTTATGTTTTGTAAAAAGATGTTTGGAAATATAACTGTGTTTAGCCATAAGGAATCAAATACGAAAGAGACAAAATGTGGGATCATTCGTTTTAAAAAAGAATAATTTTTGTGTTCAGTGGTGACCATTATAAATAGGGTAAAGAAGAGGTCTAAATGTTTTTCTATCCAACCCCTTTTCTTTGATTCTTTTACCAAATTCTGGTATTGCTAAATGAAAAAGAAAATGCAAAGAAAGTGCTGAAGATTAAATCTTATCAAAATCAGAGACTGATCAATTTCATAAATTTTTGTAGCTTAGAAAAGTGGTGAGGCCAACCAAGCAGCCTTGGCCTCTTCTGCACCCCACCCTCCAAATCATAGTTGGGTATTCTCTTTTAAGTAATTATATGTTGGTAATAAACTGACAGACACATTTGTTTGGTTTGTGTTAAATTGTAATATGTGACACAGTTTTAGTTTTCTTATTTGTTTGTATTGTGTGTCCTTTTTTTTTTTATTTGAATGTCTTAATCCGGATTAATTTTTTTTGAGGATTAAACTGCTTAACCAGTAATGAAATTTGAAAACTCTTTCTTCTTGGTTCAGTAGTAGTCAAATTCTCATGTTAGTTGTACTGGGAATCAAAAGTCCTACTGGCCTTTCTAGAGGGCAAGGGAACACTAACTATTGCACAGATTATTGCATTAAAAGAAAAGAAAGGAAAGGTTTTCTATTTTTAGCTGTGATGAAATATCATCATTTAGAGAGAGACCAGTAAAAGTACATGCACTGAAGTTGTTAGTAGTGGAAATTAAAGCTGATTTTGCTTTTACTTCACTAAATTGACAAACTTGGACATTGATGCTTACAAAACAAATGGTGTGTCAAAAACAAAAGGAATGGGTTTTCCCATTGACAACACTTATTTTAATTACCTTCCATCTTCAGCAATGTTTCTTTTTTTTAAAAAGTAATGATTCGAATTTAAATAAAATAAAACCTATAAAATATATGATGAATAGGCATCACTCAACTGTTGACATTTCTTTTTACAAAGTATCATATTCCAACCCTGCTATCCACGTATACAGTCATTTTCTCACTGGCGTAATGTGGCTTCCCTGTGTCTCTTCTACAAATACTTTCACGGCTTCTACTCCGATGAATTTAGCACACTGGTGCCCCCTTTGTATAAATTTACTCAAGCCACAAGATTAGCAACTAGGTCCCACCTTTTTATTGTGAAACCAATAAAATGTAAATGCAACTTCAAGTCTATCAGCTTCTTTTCTCACACTTCCCTCCTATGGAATTCCCTTTCATTTACTTGCTTCCCTGACAGCTACAATCTCCAAGAATTTAAATGTAAGGTCAATAGTCATCTCCTATCTCACTGACTTGCATCCACTCTCTCATGCTCCTTTCTCCGTCCAACCCACTCTCATCAGTATTCTCATCGTTCTCTTACCCACTTCCTGACACCCCCTATAACCTGTCACTCTTTCTCATAACTTTCCTCCTATGTAATTCCCTGCACACCAGTGGCAGCAAACTACCTTGCTTGGGGCAGTAAGAATATTAAAAAAAACATGTTACTTCAATTTTTTGAGAATATTACATTTTCCACTATTTTTGGTGGGAAATCATTTTTCTTACCCATCTACATTATCCTTTGGAAAATTATAAATGTGATCTTTTAGCCAATAAGCATTCTTTGTGTAGTGGTGAATACAATGAGGAGATTGAAGCAAGTTTCATCATTTTTAAGAAAAGGTAACAATTTGGAATTGCAAGGCCATGAAGTTATGTTTCCATGAGTCAATCAGAAACAAGATCTGTTCCAACAAAAATAGGATATTACTGTCTTGTGAGCCAATCAGAACCGAAATGGTGATTTCCAAATGGATCTTCTTGTTCAACAACATGACCCCCTAGACAAAGTGATAGATGATATTCAGACAAAATAAATGGATTAGTTTTTATAATTTTTCTGATGTAAGGGGTCATTGTAAAAAGGTCAAATTATTCACACATGATGGCAATAAAATAAGCACCTCCCATCTCCCCTCTCACTTTTGACCATCCACTACAATATAATAAACATTTTTCAGTGCTAAAGTTGAACTAGTCAGATAATCTATTAATTTGTAAATTTATTCCCCACTCCTCACAGACAAATTGTACATATGAGACTAGTTAGGACTTCATAGAGTCTTTGAGGTATTATGGTGTCTGTAGTAAGAATGGTAAGTAAGAATGTGAAGTTTTGGTGCAATGAATATTGTATCGTCAGTTATTGTGGTTAACTAAGTTATTTGATATAAGACAGATGAAGACCAGCTTTCTTTCAACCTCATTTTTTGTATTATAAAAGAATATATATCATTAGTCAATTATAACTTCATAAGTTTCTACTTAGTCATTGCTATATTACACACATATTCCCAACACACACACATATACATACTTCATGTCATTCAGCATAATTTACTTACAGCAATTCTCATGAATGTGTGGTTATTGTGTGTATCCTGTCAAGAGGTCACCACTGTGGATTTGTTGTCTGCTGCAGGGTAATTCTGGTGATTATTTTATTGAAAACTTTAGAATAAAATGAACTAGAGCAAGGAATATGCAAATATAATATATTTTTATTTATTTGCTTTAGAGTGAGTCCTTTGGTATTTGGTGTCGCAAAAATGTTTGTTGTTAAGGTGGATATTGGTAGAAGCCTGGAGAAATGTCTGTTTCAGCTCAGTAGGTAGCTTGAAAAGTCAAACCATTCTGGGAGTAGTAGTAATATTAGAAATAGGTCAGTGTCAATCTGCTGCATTTTTCTCGGTGTTAAGAAGGGCAGAAATATCATAAGCAGGTGACCTTTAACTACTTTTTCATGTGTCACACGTGGCTGGTTTCTCTAGTGGTCAAGTCTCCTGACATCACTTACCTATTGTCATCTTTCTGTTTTTAGCTCAAAGGTGTCAGCCGATATACTTTTAACCAGGCTCTGAGACTTTGGTATGAACATTGATTTTGACTAACATCAAAAGTCTTCTTGTGTTAAGATTATTTTATTTTCTGGTTTTCCTTTCTTTTTCGTTTTTTTTTTTTATCACAGAAGTTATGTGTGGAGCCTTTCTGATCTTTGGTATTTTTCAGTCACGAATCAGTAGGACTCTAATCCTGCAATCTTCTGGCATTTTTTGACCAAGTTCACTCTTTTCTTCTTCTTGTTTTTATTTGAATGTTTCCTTCTCATTAGTTGAGTGAAGTATAGAATGAGAAGTTTAGAGAGAGAGAGAGAGAGAGAGAGAGAGAGAGAGGTTTTAAAGAAAGCACAAGTTTTTTTTTATATATTTTATTTTTATCTCATTTTACCTATATCAATACTCTGTTGTATCGCCAAGTGGTAAAACAATACACAGAAGTTGAAATCATACCTTTATTCAGTAGATACAATATAAATAGTCCGTACTTCTTCTTCTTCTATGTGCCCTGTCCCTTCAGGACGTAGGCGATCATGGATCTCCACGTCTCCCTATCCCTTGTGGCTCTTAGTATGTTTGCTCCTGTTGCTCCTGGCAACTCCCGTTCCGTCATCCACCTGATCAGACCCTGCAAATATGTTATCCGCTGCCTTCCTCTGTCTCTCCTTCCTTCTATCTGTCCAGTCAGTATCAGGTTCTCCAGGCTCTCCTTCCTCATTGCATGTCCCAGGAACTTCAGTTGTCTCTTCCTGATGCTCAGCATCAATTTCCTTTTTGTTGCCATTCTTTCTAACACTTCGTTGTTGCTTGTATGCTCAGTCCATGATATCCGTAGCATCCTTCTGTAGAACCACATTTCGGCCGCTTCCAGTTTTGTCCTCATTTTCGATGATATTGTCCAGCATTCACAGCCGTATTGAAGAACTGACATCACGTAGCAGTCTAGCACTCTTTTCTTCGTTTCTATTGAGATTTTCCTGTGTGTTAGTAATTTGCTCATCTTCTGGAACGCGTCCTTTGCCATGCCAATTCGCTTTCGGATCTCCGTGTCGCACTTTCCATCTCCTGTTAGAACACTTCCTAGGTACTTAAATTCTTGGACTTGTCTGATTCTGTTATCCCCCACCTGTATTTGGCATTTTGGGTTGTATCTTTTGCTGATGACCATGCACTCAGTTTTCTTAAAGTTTATTTGTAGTCCCTTCTTGTCACTCTCCACTGCTACTTTCTGTATGAGATCTTGCAGTTTCCTTTCCGTGTCCACAATCAGTACTGTATCATCCGCGTATCTTATGTTGTTCAGGTTGTGGCCTCCAATAACAAATCCTGGTGTGTCATCTAGGGTCCTCAAAATATTCTCGCTGTATAGGTTGAACAAATCTGGTGAAAAGACACATCCTTGTCTTACGCCTTTTTCTATCTTTGTGTATCTACTGAGGTCCATATGCAGGCCGTTTGCTGCCAGTAGAGATTCTTGATTATTCTTATGTCTTTGCCGAAAATGTCAAGGTTGCCTAGCATTTCCATCAATTCTTTGTGTCGTATTTTGTCGAATGCTTTCGCGTAATCAATGAAGCATAGGTACAAGTCTTTCTTCATTTGTAATGCCCTTTCAGAGAGCATCCTAATCATGAATATGGCGTTCCTTGTTCCAGTGTCCTTGACGAACCCGCACAGTTCCTGCCCTATCTCTGGCCTGATTCTGCTTCTCGCTCTATTCATCAGGATTCTGACAATCAGTTTTGTAATGTGACTCATTAAGCTGATAGTTCTGTGTAGTTCGCACTCATTTGCACCAGGTTTCTTCGGCAGCGCTATAAATATCGACTTGCATAGGTCTTCTGGTATTATTCCGCTGCTATAAATTTCGTTTATTATGTCGGTAATCTTTTCTATGCCATATTCTTCTAAGGCTGTCAGCAGCTCTATCACTATGCCATCTGGGCCAGGTGCTTTGTTTCTGTTCATTTTGGCCATTGCAGCTTCCACTTCGGATTTTAGTATTTCCGGTCCATCCATCTCCTTGTGTATTCTCGGTTGTTCTCTCTTGTCGCAAAAGAGATCCTTTATGTATTCTTCCCATCGCTGGAGTATTTCCTCTTTCTCTAATATGATTGTCCCTTCCTTGGATTTTATGCATCCTGTTGAGGAACAGGTTTTTTGTCCTGTCAGTTCTCTTATCTCTTTATGCATCTCTGCTTTGTTGTTCCTGCTCAGTCTCTCTACTTCTGCACATTTGTTGTTGAGCCATTCCTCTTTGGCTTGTCTGCATTTGTTCCTTATCTCCCTGTGAAGTTTTTTGTACTTTGCTCCATGTCTTGGCGTTATTTTTTGTCTCCTTTGCATCATGTGGAGGATCTCTTCGGTCATCCACTCATTTTTTCTTCTGCGTCTGATTTCCTTTGGGGCTATGTTGTTCGCTGAGGTCACCATTGCTTCTTTTAGTGAATCCCATTTTGAGTATCCTTTTCCAATTTGTTCTTCATATTTCTTTCTCATGCTGTTATTATATTCTTTCTGCCGGGTGAGTTCGTCCTCTAGTGTGTTGTATTGCAGTCTTGGTGATATGCTGGGCTTCTTCAGTCTTCGGAGTTTCACTTTTAGTTTGCAGATGACTGGGACATGGTCACTTCCGCAGACAGCACCTGGGTATGTTTTGCATTGGACTACTGTGTTCCTGAATCTCTTGTTTATAGTTATATAATCTATTTGGTTCTTCGTGTCACCTCCTGGGCTTCTAGTTCGCAACAATATGGGTGGTTGAGTTAGCAAGTAATCATGGCTGTTGACGGTAAACCTCCCTGAGCTCACACTAACTCCTGAGCTCAATCGACTCATTCTTTATATATAAGTGAACCTGGTCATGTGATCAAGCCACATCAAAACATATTCACTACAAATGACTACTACACATTTACACACACGTTTATACATACACACTGGGACTCTTTAAAAATTTGATAATCCTAAATTAATTACTACTTACTTCTTTAAATATATTGAGATTTTTTTTTTTTTTTAATCATATCACCCCAAGCAAGGTGAAAACACCATTGATGCACAGGGGGCTACGTAAGAGAGGAAAGATTGGAAAAGAGAAAAACCAGAAACCACAACCTAAACAGAAAACAAGGGATGAGCCTCTTCACCTGTTCAATAGACGTGGGTGGAGTGTGAACTGGGCGATAGTTTAGACTATCTACTCCAATTGAAAAAAAAAAAAATTAAAAAAAAAAAAAGAGTGAAAAGTTTGGAGAAGAGAAAAACCAGAAACCACAACCTGAACAGGAATATAAAAATTTATTTTTCTCGTATGAAATCTCTCTTGATTTCCTTCAAGGTAACCTGCACACGTACCCTAACCCCTTAGGGTCTATTTCTTGAGTTTACCATTTGGCACAAAAAGCAGAATTCAATTTCAAACTCTTTACCTTTCATTTTTGTCCTCTACCAATGAGTAATCCATAAAATATGCAATACGTTTCCCACTTCTGGCAGTTGATTTATTGGCACATGAAAATGAACTTATTATGACTTTTCTCTGTGGTAAAATGACTTATACAAGTTTATAATTGTCATGGGGAAATACACGTATTCCTCAGATAATGGACTCTCCCTCCCATATTAATGTTATGGTGAAACACACCTATTCCTCAGATAATGGACTCTCCCTCCTATATTAATGTTATGGTGAAACACACCTATTCCTCAGATAATGGACTCTCCCTCCTATATTAATGTTATGGTGAAACACACCTATTCCTCAGATAATGGACTCTCCCTCCTATATTAATGTTATGGGGAAACACACCTATTCCTCAGATAATGGACTCTCCCTCCTATATTAATGTTATGGGGAAACACACCTATTCCTCAGATAATGGACTCTCCCTCCTATATTAATGTTATGGTGAAACACACCTATTCCTCAGATAATAGACTCTCCCTCCTATATTAATGTTATGGTGAAACACACCTATTCCTCAGATAATGGACTCTCCCTCCTATATTAATGTTATGGTGAAACACACCTATTCCTCAGATAATAGACTCTCCCTCCTATATTAATGTTATGGTGAAACACACCTATTCCTCAGATAATGGACTCTCCCTCCTATATTAATAAGAGTTAACTGGAAGTTAACAGGAGTTGTTTAGTTTTTGTATATATTTTCATTCATTGTATGAAAATCATTGGGATTATCAATTTTAAAAGTTATTCCCCCCCTCACACAGACAAATTGTACGTATGGGTTTAGTTAAATTTTCACAGAGTGTATTGAGGCATTATGATGTTTGTAGCAAGAATGGTATGTAAGAATGTGATGTTTTGGTGCAAGGGATAGTGTATTGTCTGCTTGGGTCAGTGAGTGAGGCTAGCTAAGTTAATGTAAGACAGATGAAGACCAGTTACTCCCCATCCACCGTTTTGGCCTTGTGTCACATTTTTTGTATTTTACAAAAATATATATTGAAGTTTTTGCAAAGTTCTTAGGAGTTCTTAAAAGTTCTAGAGAGTTCTTTAGAGTTTTATTAGAGTTCAGTAGATCTACTAAGGCAGTTGATATTAGTCGGCAGTTAGCCGAATACTAAGGAGTCAGCTTTCAGTGGAAGATTACCAAGTTCCTAACATTTTGGGTATGTTAAGTTGATTAGCAACCAGCATGGCACGATTATAACCTTCAGTGCAGAAAACTGTTCCACAACAATAATAGACAAGGTTGATGTTGGTTACCTGTTTGTAGTGGAAAGAGTTATAACTTGTTTTTGGCTGAGGTGGAAAACTTTCAAAGTAAATGAATTCAACAGTAAACATTAAAAAAAACCCAGTTGAACACTTGGAAGATTTTTATTCATATCACATCTATTCCACTTGGTGACACCATTGTTCTTTAATAGGCCTTCTCAATTTAGGCCAGTTGTTATCAATTTTACTCTTTAAGAAATAAAAGCAACAAACAGATATAGAATCTCAGACATGTGTACTCAGTAAAAAAACATTTATAGTAAGATGGAATAATCTAAACTTATTTATAAATGGAACTTTGTGTGTGTGTGTGTGTATCTGTGTGTGTGTGTCTGTTACCTATAGACTCTGAAACGGCTGAACCGATTTTCTTGAAAATTTACACAGTTGTAATATAAGCATCTGCGAGTGTTCTTAGCTAGGTTTTGTGTCGAGGTATCCCCGATAAATATCAGAAATTGATAATCGAAAAAATCGTGTTATAGAAGGAGTGGTTCGATTTTAATCAAATTTGATACACTCATAGACAAAGATATAAGATTACCTATTTTTTATCCATTAATATTTCGAGATCAGAATCTCATCTTCAGAATGATTAAATGCACGGTCCACCGGCAGACATGAAATCAATCTCTCCTATCATTCTGAAGATGAGATTTTGATCTCAAAATATTAATGAATAATAAATAGGTAATACCCAACACTTTCTTTACCTTCCTTTATTTTACTAAACACATTGTGATAGCCTTCAAATACCTACCCATAAACCTTATATACACAATGCTTCAAGCAAATTACAAAACTCTCCTATATATTCTTATGTAAAGAATAATATAGCTCTGGTATTGATCAACAAGAATTACCTCTGTTGATGACGATTGTTTCACTTGAAAGAACTTTCCTTCATTTGCATACAATAGATAAGCAGTCTAATCGTGCCTCCCCATTAAACTCAATAAAGCTTTCTTAAGTTTTATCATGCCTCCGAGTTGTTATTACAATATCACACAAAAGAAGAGAAAGAATAATATTTAATTACGTGCACAGATAATTAAAAAAAGAAAAGAAAACCTTTATATACTTAGCCATAGTGTGTGTGTATGTGTGGGTGGGTGAGTGTGGGAGTGTGTGTGTGTGTGTGTGTGTGTGTGTGTGTGTGTGTGTGTGTCCATGTCAATCTGTAAGTTAAGTGCCACACATGATACACATTTGAGCAATCATATCTCTTACAATCCATGACTGACTAGGCAGAAGATTTTCCCACAGTAAGTTTTCATTTCTTTCTGTGGTAGATTGGTTACCAACCAAGGCTGCAGAACCCAATCTGTCCTTCCATTTAACCCATAGCTTGAGGGAGAAGAAGAAAAGATGGATTCATTCCTTTCCCAAGAGTATTTACACATAAGTAAAGGCAATGAATTCAACTTGAATTTGAAATCAGCTCTACCGATTTTCTATTCCAAGTCGATATCCATTACACCGCAACACACATCCATGTAGTTTGTTTCAAATTAACTAATCGAACAGAAACATAGCAGCAGGACCAAACGGCATAGTCATAGAGCTGCTGACAGCCATGGAAGAATTTGGCATAGAGAAAAATATAGAAATAATAAATGAAATTTATAATAGTGGTGTAATACCAGATGACTTCAGCAAGTCGTTCTTCATAGCACTGCCTAAGAAGCTAGGAGCAAATGAGTGCGAACTCCACAGAACCATCAGTTTAATGAGCCATGTAACAAAACTGATCATCCAAATCCTGATGACTAGAGTGAGAAGCAGAATCAGGTCAGAGGTAGGACGAGAACAGTGCGGTTTCATCAAAGACACTGGAACAAGGAACGCCATATTTATGATTAAGATGCTCTCTGAAAGGGCAATACAAATGAAGAAGGACTTGTACCTATGTTTTATTAATTATGCAAAGGTGTTTGACAAAATACGCCACAAAGAATTGATGGAGATTCTTGGCAACCTCGACATATTTGGGAAAGACATAAGAGTAATCAAGAATCTCTACTGGCAGCAAACTGCCTGCATACAGACAGGTAACAAATTCAGCAATTATACTAAGATTGAAAGGGGCGTAAGACAAGGATGCGTCTTTTCACCGGATCTATGCAACTTATACAGCGAGACTATTCTGAGAACCCTAGAAGTTATGCCAGGATTCGTCATCGGAGGCCACAATTTAAACAATATAAGGTACACAGATGATACAGTGCTGATAGCAGACACAGAAAGAAAACTACAAGACCTCCTACAAAAGGTAGCTGAAGAGAGTGACAAGAAAGGACTAGAAATAAACTGCAAGAAAACCAAATGCATGGCCATCAGCAAAAAAAGCAAACCCAAATGCCAATTACAGGTGAGGGACTCTAAAATCAAGCAGGTGCAGAAATTTAAATACCTAGGAAGTGTTCTAACAGAAGATGGAAAGTGCGACACTGAGATCCGAAGGTGAATTGGCATGGCGAAAGAAGCATTCCAGAAGTTGAGTAAAGTATTAAGAAACAGGACAATTTCACTAGAAACAAAGAAGAAAGTACTGGATTACTATGTGATTTCAGTTCTTCAATATGGCAGTGAATATTGGACAATATCTTCAAAGATGAAGGAAAAACTTGAAACAGCTGAAATGTGGTTGTACAGAAGGATGCTGCCGATATCATGGACTGAGCATGTGAGCAATGACGAGGTTTTGGAAAGGATGGAGATGAAAAGGAAATTAATACTGAGCATCAGGAAGAGACAACTAAAGTTCCTGGGACATGCAATGAGGAAAGAGAGCTTGGAGAACCTGTTACTAACAGGCTAGATAGAGGGAAAAAGAGACAGAGGAAAGCAGTGGATAACATATTTGAAGAATCTGATCAGGTGGATGAAGGAACGAGGGTTGCATGGTGCAACGGGAGAAAGTGTGCTAAGAGCCACCAGGGGTAGGGAGATGTGAAGAGCCATGATCGTCTATGTCCTGAAAGGACATGGCACATAAAAAAGAAAGAAGGCAGTAATACTTCATTTTGGGTTTGGGTTGCCTCTTGTAAATATAGAGTATGGTAGAAGTAGTCTAGTACAATGAACGTCTTTCTTTTTGAATATATGATTTTCACTTGGGGTCTGAAGTTAACTTTAGTTCCAACATTGAGAATACAAGTGTTTATCAGAACTGGAGTAAATTTAGGGTCTTCATTGTAATGAAATGTTACTAGCTTTGTTTTGGAGGTATTGAATGATACAAGCCAGTTGAGCTGCAAGAGTTAGATCAGCAGAAAGATCAGTTGCCAGGATCTGGCCATCTCAATTTTCGGAGGTGCATTCATAAACTGTGGTAGTGTCTGCATATATATTTACTAAAGCTCTGAGAATGTTTTAGGCAGATCATTAATATAAAGCAGAAAGATGGTTGAACTGTGTAGAGAGCCTTAGGGGATGCCAGTATTGATTACATGTGCTTCAGAGGATTGGCCATTAAAAATAACCTTTAAGATATTACCTGATAGGACAGACTTGATAACTAAGAAAACACTTCCAGAGATGCCACAGTTAGAGAGTTTGTGTATCAACCTCCTCTGTCACATACTGTAAAAGGCCTTTGATATATCTAAGGCAATCACCCTGGTGATGCTTTTATTATCAGGCAATTCATTGCAATGATAGTGTTATGGGGAAACACACCTATTCCTCAGATAATGGACTCTCCCTCCTATATTAATAAGAGTTAACAAGAAGTTCATAGGAGTTCTTTAGACTTCTATTAGAGTTCAGTAGAACTACTAGGCAGTTGATATTAGTCAGCGGTTAGCCGAATACTAAGGAGTCAGCTTTCAGTGGAAGATTACCAAGTTCCTAACATTTTGGGTATGTTAAGTCGATCAGCAACCAACATAGCACGATTATAACCTTCAGTGCAAAAACTACTCCACAAAAGATAGTTAAGACATCAGCAGTGGACCTAGAGGATGAAAATCTATATTGTTTGTTGCTCTGGAGATTACTTTGTTCAGTTGATCAACAACTGTCTTGATGAAAGTTTCAAAAAGTATTTTGATGATACTAAGGAGGCTGATGAGGCAATATTGTGATGGGGATAAGTACTCGTCTGCATTATTGGGAACAGGGCATACAGCTCACACCTTCCAAGGATTAGGAAAAATTTCCTCTTTAGGCAGCATTTAAACATCTTTGCCAAGACTGGAGATAGACTCTGGGCTAAGGTTCTTTAGAATAACTCAGGGATTCTATCCATATCAGGAGCTTTTGTACAGTCAGGATTTTGATAAGACTGAGATGAGACTCAGATGTCACAAAACTTATGAATTGTGTGAGACAAGGAATTCAGGTAGGAGATAGCCAGTGCCATCTAATGAGGTATTAAAGGCAAAATCTCATTATCCATGAGCTGTTATAAATTCTACTTTTGTATGTATTTTCTCAAAGTAATTAATTTTTGGCACCCCTACAAATTTAACACCTGATACCCCTCTATGCTACTGCCATTGACTATAGTTTGTGTTGCTAGTCAATTTTATTTCATATCTGAGAAATTGAATTGAAACAAAAGCATTCATGGTAGCCATTGGCTGGATTTAACATCCATAAGGCATGTTAAATTTTTGATTGGATAATCAGTTCACTTGCTTATGATTTAAGATTCAGATCTTTAGATCAAATGTGCAGATGGTGCAATTGTTAGAACCTTGGAGCAGAAAATCAGCAAGCCAAAATCAAATTCTCTCATTGTTACATTCAAATTTATACAAATACTAGCAGTATAGCCTGGCATTGCTCGGGTGTAATGAAATCTTTAAAACTAATCCATGGTCCTGAAGCTCAGACTCTTTGGACATTGGCACGAAAGACTAAAAAGCAATAGTTGTTTCCAGTTAAAGCGAAACCATAGACTGAAAGAAAAATGAATGGATGTAAGTCAAATTTTGATTTCCTGGTATCGATATCAATAAGTTTTTTTCGTTGTAAACTGAATTTTGAAGGCTAAATAAGTCCTCTGAGTAAATGGTATCATGGCTGAGACAAAGAACTACAATTATACCTACTTAGAGCCAAACATGAAGCAAAAACTAAAATAAAAGAACTGAAAAGATACAGACATACAGGCAGATAAACAGACACACTCACAAACATCTTGCCTTTTATGGCATCTCTGCAAAAGCGTGCTCAACAAGAGGAAGACTTCAATACCCCCACTAATCAATGAATTTGAAGTTCTCACCTCCCCAGCAGACAAGGCTGAATGCTTTGCCCATAGATTCTCCACCAATTTGACACTGGACTCGTTAGGAATACCTACATCTGACTTCCCACCCAGAACTAAGGCTCAACTAAATAACGTCCACATTACACCCTCGCTGGTCTCCAAGATAATTGCACAACTTGACCCACACAAAGCAAGCGGCGGGGACGGAATCCTAATCATAGTACTGAAGAGATGTGCTCCAGAACTCTCCTCTGTCCTCTCTAAACTCTATAATCTCTGCCTATCTGCTTCCTATTTTCCTGCCTGTTGGAAGTCCTCCTGTGTAGTTCCTATATTTAAGAATTCTGGCAAACCCTCAGACCCTGCCAATTACCGCCTTATTAGTCTCCTTCTGATCTTTGGCAAAGTTTTCGAAGCCATCATCAATCCCGAGGTGATTCAGCATTTCACGGCCCACAGATTTCTCTCTGACAAACAGTACGGGTTTCGCTTCACCAGGTCTACTGCTGATATGCTAACGACCATTTCCGAGTACATATACCGGGCTCTTGACAAGAATGGCAAAGCCCGAACCGTTGCCTTGGATATCTCCAAAGCGTTTGACAGGGTCTGGCACGCTTGCCTCTTATGCAAACTGCGGAGCTGTGGTATAACTGGACATCTGTTTGACCTCATCCAGTCATTCCTCTCTAACCGCACATTGAAGGTAGTATTAAATGGGCATGCCTCCCAAAACTACCATATGAATGCGGGTGTCCCTCAAGGTTCTATCCTAGGTTCCGTGCTCTTTCTGATGTACATTAATGATCTCCCTGACGCCATTAGATCCCAAGTAGGCATGTACACCGATGACACCACAATCTACTCTCGCCTCGATCAAAATCCCGGTGTGGGTGACAAAGCGAACCTCGCTGCCGAGCTTGAAAAGGACCTCCAATCCGTAGTGGCCTGGGGTAGGAAATGGCTTGTAAATTTCAATGCTTCTAAAACGAAGCTGTTATCAACTAACCACCATAGACAATCGCATCTACCTCCCATTAGCATGGAACAGGCTTGCCTCCCAGAGAGTAAAACACCACGCCTCCTTGGCCTTACACTTTCGGCGGACCTCAAATGGAATGACTATATTGAATCCATTGCCAAATCTGCCGCTATGAAAGTGCAGGGCCCGGAAGTATTTCCCTCCTGAATCTATCCTGCACATATACAAATCTACCATCCGCCCATGTATTGAATACTGCTGCCATATCTGGTCGGGTGCCCCTGCTACTCTCCTTGGGCTTCTTGACAAAATACAAAGGAGAATCTGTAACGTGGTTGATACTGACTTGGCAGACTGGCTGCAACCACTCTCTCAGCAGTGTGATGTGGCTTTCCTGTACCTCTTCTACAAGTACTTTCATGGCTTCTGCTTCACAGAACTTAGATCATTGGTGCCTAAGCACGAATTTACATGAGATACTAGATTAGCAACTAGGTCCCACCCTTTTACAGTTAAACAGATAAGATGTAACTGTAATTTCTACTCCAACAGCTTCTTTTCTCGCGCTTCCAGCCTGTGGAATTCCCTTCCACATGTCTGCTTTCCCGACGGCTACAATCTCCAGGTGTTTAAATGTAGGGTCAATAGACACCTCCTATCACACTAACTTCCAATTATTCTCCCAACACTCTCATCTACCCAACCATCATTCTCGGTATTCTTACCCATCTATCACCCACCCTCTGACATTTCCTATACTTAACCATCCTTTCTCCACTCTATGTAGCCCCCTGTGCAGTAGTGGCAGTGAAATGCTTTGCTTGGGGTGAAACGCTTATAAAAAAAAAAATATATATATATTATCGATTTTTTGCACTATTGTAAGAACTGCAACCTTGAAACATCTGAATATTGTTTCTTCTGTCTTTGTCTATGAGTGTATCAAATTTGATTAAAATCAGACCACTCCTTCTATAACCCGATTCTTTCGATTATTGATTTTCGATATTTATCAGAGGTACCTCGACACAAAACCTAGCTAAAAACACTCACAGACACTTATAGTACAGCTGTGTAAATTTTTAAGAAAATCGTTTTAGCCGTTTCAGAGTCTATAGCTAACGGACACACACACACACGCACGCAGACAGAGTTCCATTTATAAACAAGTTTAGATTAGATAATTCGGAAAGGTATGATTCTATATCTTTTTTTCCCAACTATGGGAACTCTCTAGCCATGGTTGGCAACTAGTCTAGTTGGATAACTCTGAATCCCAAATTATAATCACAACTCTGGTGGGGGTCTGGAAAAATACTTGCACTGTAATTAATACTTGTTGAGCATAGGTGCAGTATAAATCCCAGTTTGGTTTTGTGAGTGTTGAATAAACACAAATCGATCTAACATGCTCAGAAATCGGCAGCCGTGCTGACATTGAAAAATCACATTGGTTTGCTGTTTGCCTTCAAGTAAAAACACGTCTCATCCTCATCATGATTTATATAGGCTGGCTCTATAGATTGAACCTACCTTGGAAGAGAATTTTTTAAGTTTAAAATGCCAACTTGCATATCACAGTTTAAATAATTTTTAAAAGAAAATTGTCATGTGACATACCTAAAAAGGTATTTCTGCCATCAGATATACTTACTATATGAGGAAAAGTAAAAAAGAACTTTTCTTTTCTTAATACTTGGCCTCAGTATGTAGGAAAGCAGTATGCTTAATTTGATAAGTGATAAGCTCACCGACTTAATTATATTTTAGAAGCTAGAAAATTTGGTAGAAGAATGGTTCTATTCATAAGAATTTGATCAGAAAACCACTGAAGAGAATGAACAATGGAAACTGTCTATGGAATGAGGAGGAAAAAATCAATTCAGATAAAACCTCAGGATAAAAGAACAGCATATATATATATATATATATATATATATATAAAGAAAGAAGTAATTAACTGAATGTCTATGTAACAATGAAAAGAGACAAAAGTGAAGAGTCAGATGTAAAATATTGCGTTTTTTTGTTGTAAGAATAAACTTTATTCAATAAAGAGAAATCGTTTAAGATAACAAAGAAAAATGAAAAATAAGAAGAAACTTATTTCAAGAGAAAGTTACTGAAAAAATAAATAATGAAGCAAAAGAAGAGAAAAGGTAAATCAGAAAAAAGCTTTTAGAGAATAAAATAAAGCTATAGTCAAGGCTCAAGAGTCACTGTAAGTACGTCTACATCCCATATGCAGGTAATCAATAGTTGATTAACAAATAGAAAATGTGGTTAATTTCATTAATCATACTTTTCTTTAGTTGAGTATTGATTTACACAGTATGTGCGTGTCTCTCTCCCTCTCTCTCTCTCTGTGGATCTGCGTGTGTAAATAAGTACCACAAAAATGTTTGCAGTTTTTTTTTAAGTGAAAGTAAAAAATTGTTACCCTATTTTAAAAAAAATTGCAAAATATCAGGCAATTATCTGAATCAAATAAAATTTTCAGTATTTATTCATTAATGCATGAATTGTATACTGAAAGCTTATTTTATTAGAAACCTTTGTGGAAATATTTTGTGGGGGTTAGTTTCACCCCCTACCACTACCTGTGTACTTTTTATTTCGGATGGGCATTTGCAAAATCTTTTTACAGTTATGCAAAGAAAATTCCATTTGGATGTTATTTCAGCAAAAGATTTATGCATTATCAGATGTGAACATATGGAAGATCCATTCAATGATGGACCATTCTGAATGTCTTTGAGCAAGTGTGAAATATTTATTAACTAATGAAATATAACAAATTGAACTTTCAATGATCCATGTCATGTTTCTTCCTGTCCCAAAATAAGCCAATTGAGTTGGCTACATATTTTATGGTTTTAGGTTGGTCAGTGAGAGAGAGAGAAGGAAGCTGAGAGCACTTGATACATCCGCTATGGATTAAGAGATATTTTAAACCACTGAGCAAGAACAACTGTCCCAGCTAGTTCACATTTGCACTTCTTCACCTTCTCTCCTACTGTTTGTTTTTTATCTCTCCTCCTTCCTCTTCACCTACTCACTGTACACAAAAAGAAAGTGAGGAACAAGACATTACTACTTTGTTGATATGCTCAGTGAAAACATGGACTTATCTTTTTCTGTACAAATCACATTTTGCTGAAATGAACAGACTCTTAATTCTTTAAACTCCTTACTACACTTCCTCTTAGAAGATTTCATTATATACAATTTGATGTTATGCTGTTTGATAAATAAATTTTCATTTATTTATATTAACAGTTCATTTTTATCTTTCAATGATTGTTCAACATTTGGCATCTTTAAATGCAGGGTGTGTTGGCTATGTATATGAAGTGGTCTTATACCAGACATGGCCGACCATTCCTCCCTAGACATGTTTGAAGAATCAAAAAATGGGCAGATCCTAAGGAGACTACCACCACCTTTAAATTTGTTGTTTTTCATTTTTTGACTTTTTTTCAGTGCAGTCTTATTGATTACACCCTAAACTTTCCAGTTGACAAAAATTTTGTTAAAATTTCAATATTTCAGCAGTTTTAGGGGGGACTCAGTTTTTCATACAATGTTATAGTAAATCAATCCTCCATTTTGGAACCACTTGCTGGTACAACATTACCACCACCTGTAAATTGGTTGATTATCAATTATTTTTACTTTTTTCAGTGCAGTTTTATCGATTAAACCCTATACTTTCCGACTGACAAAAAAAAATTTGTAAAATTTCAACATTTTAACAATTTTAGGGTGGGGGGAGGCTCAGTTTTTCATACAACCTTATAGTAAATCAATCCTGTGTAATTAACTTTTTTGTTTGCACATATTCAACTACTGAATCCTTTGCGAAATTTTTGAATAAAGCCATTCTTGGAGTTTGCCATCATAAGAACTAAAGAAAACTTGAAAAAGACAAAAACAAAAAAACTAGAACAAAGCAACCCCAATGAGAGTGGTTCCAAAATGAAGGATCGATTTTACTATAACATTGTATGAGCAAATGAGCCCCCACCAAAAATTGTTTAAATATTGAAATTTTTCCAAATATTTTTTGATAATCAGAAGCTTTATGTAATAACCGATAAGATTGCACTAAAAAAAACAAAAAAAAAACAAAAAATTTAAAGGTGGTGGTAGTCTCTTTAGGTCTGCCAAAAAATTTAATGTTTAATGTCACTTTTGAGTGTGAACGTTTTTTAAAAGAATTTTTATTCTTTTTTCTTTTTTGTAACGGTTAAATTATTTTTTGTATGGATGTTCAAAAAGAAAACGATTCTGAATTACTGTCTTTGACTATTCTTCGACATCGGAAGACTAATAATATACAATTCAGTTACTCTTTAAATTCAGAATAATTAAAAAAATCTAATTGGTTGCAAATAAATATTTTATGACATCAAAAAGGCAAGAAAATGATAAAAAAATTAAAAGCAACAAATTGAATTCAGAAGTATCTGTTGACTAAAAAAATAAACTACTTCTGATTTATGAATAATAAAATTATTCATTCAACTAAGTTTAATAAACATGTATAGAATAAAAAAATATTCTCTTAAAATATTGGTTATATAAAGTTAAAGATAATTTATAGTTAAACATAAATACCAATTTCTTAATTATTGCACTGCTGGTGTTCCATTTTTCTTCAATTTTAATTTTTAATTTTTTATATGCTTTTATTAAAGTTAGTGATAAAATTATAATTTCTGTGTTTGACCTATGACATCACATGCCACATTGTATAAATAAACGTTATTTTTATGTTTTAAGTCAATAAAAGTAAAGATTATCTTTACAAAATCCAATAAATTACATTTACTAAATGACGTCAAAACATCTCTAGAGTAAATATTGGATTTTTAAGAGATTTTAAGATTTGCTGTTTACTTTTTTCAATTACTTTTTTCAATTCATTGAGTGACAAGGGAATGTGAAAATGTTTAAAAATTCCCCCCAAATTTTATACATTTTTGTTCTTTTTCAATCAATTTATTCAAGCCAAGGAGTGACATAACTGAGGCACAATTGTCTACTAGGAATGGAAAAGAATGAAAAAGTCTTTAGAAAAAAATCGGAAACCCAATTCTAAAAAAAAAAAACAAGGGATTTCTACTCTCATTCAAAAGACTGGGGAGGAGTGTGAACCGGATGATAGGTGTTTTCTTTTAATATGGATTAGTGTTGGGCTTGCTATTATCTTTCTAATAAAACCAAAAATTTAAGAAAGCATCGTTCATTAAAATTATATTCAATTTTAAATTATTTAAAATTTGTATTTTGTTTATTTATTTATTTTTTGTGGTGGTACCTAAAAAAACAAGTATGAAGCAGAGATATTGCAAACACACACACACACACACACACACACACACACACACACACACACACACACAAGAAGAAAGACATTTATTTAATATTTTCTTTCTTTTAATATTCTGAATGAACTCAATGAGAATTTAGATTTAATAATTGAATTTTAATTAATTAATTTATTAATCATTTCACCCCAACCAAGGCACTCGAACGCAAAGAGTTACTGAGTGTGACTGTGAATTATATGGGAAAAAGGAAAACATTATAAAGGCGAGAGAACAACAAAAGAACAGGAATTAAGAAGGCAGACAATATAGCAATTGACATTGCATTTTAAATTATTGAAGGTCAAAGTTGACTAGAAAGCAAGAAGCTGGAAGAGAGTTCAACAAGTGAAGACGCTGTTAGTGTTAGCATAGAACTTACGGTCAGATCTCTAGACTAAAAGTGACTAAATCATTTTATTTTTAAACTGTTAAGATGATGAGACCTAGATGCCAATCTAGTAGTAATTAAATCAATTTATAATAAATTTTCGGGAAAACAAAAAAAAGCCCATTCTTGCTTTTTGGGACCGTACTAAACAGTAAAACACACACACACACACACACACACACACACACACACACATATATATATATATACACACACACACACACACGGAAGAAAGAGAAAGAATGAAAATGAGAATGACAAAGAGAAGGGTAAAAGCTTTTTCAGAAATGGAATAAGAAAGATTTTTTTCTTTTTGTTTGAGTGAATCAATACTGGAGACCGAGGAAAACACGCGCGTGTGCGCGCGCTCGCGCATGTGTGTGTGTGTGTGTGTGTGTGTGTGTGTGAGAGAGAGAGAGAGAGAGAGAGAGAGAGAAACATATCTCGGCTTTCTTCTCTAGTTTAGAATGAACTGGATCCTAAATTGGATATAAACTTAAAAAAAAAACGAATAAAAAGCGTAAAAAAATGATAGAAAGACAAAAAGTCCAAGATATAATGTATGATGATGATGATGATAGTTGTAATGATGGCGATAAATGCTCAGGCGCACGGTAGACATTTTGTTTGCAAAGGGAAATGTTAAACTGCTAAGAGCAAGTGAAACAATTTTTAAGAAACAGAGCAAAAAATTAAGGGCAAAAAAAAGTAGCGCAAACTTTTTAAGGACCGGAAAATAGTGAGTAAGAGTGGGAGGAAGATACTGTAAAGGAAGTAGGAGTAAAAAGAGTAACTCGTGTTCTTGTGAAAAGTAGTGTTATACTGAGATAGAAAAATGTAAACCAAATGCTCGTTGTTGAAAGAAAGGAAAGGAGGAAAAGACATTTACCCAAAGAATTGTATTTATTGTAATTTCTAAAAAAAATTGTAGTAATTGTAACTTGTAGGGTCGTGGTCAAAAAAAGAAAAAAAAAAAGAGAAGAGGCGAGTCATCGTGTGTATGTGTCAGGCGTGTTGATGCCATCCGTGCGCCATTCTCTTTTTTTCTTCCCTTCTATTTCCTTGTTTCTTTTTTTCTTATTTGTCATCATTTTCTTGTTCAGACGTCGTGATAAGAGTTGTAGCGATCGTTTGGAGTTTTCCTACGAGTTGGTCTTTTCTCTTTCCCCATAAAAAAAGAAGAAAAAGAAAACCTTTCAACATGTATCAACTTACCACGGCCATCATAGTTCCCTCACACACGGCGCAACCCCTAAGGTAGGTTTTTTGGGGTTCTCTCTCCTTTTTTTTGTGTTATTTTTACAATACAAGAAGATTAATCAGGAATTCTGAGATATATAAAACAAAAACAGTTTTTGTTTTGGATTTTATGCATGTAATTTCAAATGTAAATATTATTGTTTTTGTGAAGTCATGGCATTCATTGTGTTATTCTGTTAGTTATAAATAGTAAAATAGAGAAATGATTTTTTCATAACTGTGAAAAAAACAAAAAAAAACAATAAAAACTAAATTAATATTTTAATTTATTAAAAAAAAATAGATGTATTGTAAATTTTAAAATCATGTATAGATCGATTTATTATTTAATTTCCATTTTTACTCTTCAGTTGTATTTTCCCGGTTCATGGAAATTAAAAATGAATCAATTTTTAATTTTAATAAAAATGATTTAAATGTGATATTCATTCTTTTAAACTTTGTGTAAAAATAAACTTCTGATTTTTATTAAAAGCTCAGACGACTTTTGATCAGTTTATTTGTAAAATCTACAGTATTCAGATTTTCATTTTATTTTCAATAACTCGTGGCTTCGTATTAAAAAAAACAAATGCCCGAAGTGAAAGAAGTTTGTCTTGTAAATTACAAACAAAAATGTTGAAATTTGACGAACAGATTTAATTTGTTGAGTTAATTGGATGAACATGATACTTTCTTGATTGATAAATTTAACTAGAATTGTAAATGTTATTTACTTGTAAAAGGAATAATTGAAAGCCGTTTTGGAAGAAATTAACCGGCAGATTCATTATTTGTTTCATCATGTTTTTTAGTTTTTTAATTCGTAAACGGAAACCTGAAAAAAACTCAAAAAAGCTGAAAGCATGTCGGGTTGAATGTTTCTTGGTTGATGTCGGTTCATAGACTTAAAAAGATTTAAAAACATAATTTATTAATTTAATTAAATTATTTTTATTCAAACAATTAAGATTTATTTTTTAAAATGTTATTTTTTATAAATGTTATTGTTATTGTTATTGCTATTTTGATAACTAAAAAAGCAAATATTGACTCGAGCGATGGTTAACTTTTTTTTTCATTTGTCTACCAACTCAATGCAAAAAACAAAAAAACAAAAAACAAAATGTATATTTATTGCGATATTTTTTACAAAATAATAGTTTTTTCGAAGTTTCGGCTCAAGCCGTAGACATCAGGAGACGCACCGACCTTTTTTCCTATTTTTTTTTTTTGTGTATTTGAGAAGATGAAAAATTTAGGTTTCCAAATAGAAGATTTTTGTGGGGTGGGGAATCAATTATTCCTTTTCAATTAAACAAAATACGATAATTGCGTTTTTTTTTTAAACACGTGAGTCCTGTGTTCAAGCCCGCTCGCAAAAAGTGTTTTGAAAATGGAAAACATGCACACAAAAACAGTTAAACATGCGATCGACACACAAAAAAAGAGAATGTTGAGCGCATGTGTATATGCACGTGTGTGCAACTGTTTTGTGTGTTGTGTGTGTATGTCAGTGTGTTTGAGTGCATGTGTTCCTGCAATTGTGCATCATGTGTACACACAGAATTACACGTAGATTCTTTTTTTGCTGCAAAAAGACAAAAATGCAAAAATGCAAAAAAAAAAAAAAAAATTGACCATTCCATCAGTTGCAATATTTTCTTTTTTTATTTGATGATGATTTTTTTGCCATGTTCGTCTTTATTTTTAAGAATCGATGTTAACATTTTTTTCCTCCCAAAAGATAAAACAAAACAAGATCAGATGTTGTTGTTGTTATTGATGTGCGCACATAACATGCATTCTTGACATTTTCTACATTTTACCCAGAATGCATTGCACCTAATGATGATGATGATGATGATGATAATGATGATGATGATGATGATGATGATAATTGAACAATACATATTTTTATTGTGGAAAATACATGTCATGCGCATGTAAAAAATAAGTAATGTCTGCTGTGAATATATTTTTGAATTATTTTAAAATGTGTATTCTCTAGCACTCAGTGTGTTATTTGTGTTTGTGCGTTTTTTTTGTATGTGTGCATTTGTATTTATTAAATTTTTGTCTGTATGGATGCAACTGCAAATGTTTATATTTTTAAATTTAAAACTTTTAAATTAAAAGTGTGCGAATTTTTTGTGTGCCTGTGTAGTGTGTAAGTGTATATGAGCGCGTGTCGTGTACTTTTGTGCCTCGTGTACATTGTGCAATTAATTACTTTGTTATGCGATTGTGTGCAGCATTCATGCATACAACAATTGATGTCCATTAATTTCATAAAGTAAAAAAAAGCCTCTTATTCTTAGCAAAACAACATTTTAATCTTTTTGTTTCATTTTATCGATTAAGCAAATTGATTTTTTTTATTTCATACTCTGAAAATAACCTCAATTTAAAAAAAAAATTAGGTTCATTCATTTATTTCATGAAATGAAGAAACAGATTTTGTATTCTGTAGTGTAGAGAAATTGCTAACTTAAGCGACTCATGGCCTTATGCCTGACTAAGTAGATCATAAACTGAATATAAAATTTTATTGTATAAAAAAAAATGGTACTGACATTACAAGAGCTCTGTTCACTAAAACATTGAAGACAAAATGTAGAAATATTGAATTTTCAGATAAATTTTAAACTTCAATGTTGATATAAGTTTTTTTGTTTGATTCATTGTTTGATTGAATATTTTGTTATGACGTTCTTGAAATAATTTTTTCAGTTTGCTTGATTTATGACTATGAGCAAAATTATTTCAAGAACTTTTATGTGGATGTGTGAGGGGGGTACATGCGTGTTTTTATTCTTTTCTTCTTAAAATAAAAAAAAATGACCTTACTGTTGATTTTCTACATAAAAATTGGTTCAGCCCTTTCAGTTAAAAAACCAGAATTTAATTTTTTTTTGTTTGATAAGTGATGTTTTTCTTGTCTTTTTTATTTAGGCCGTATCAAATTAAAAATCAATCAAAATTGTTTTAGTTTTTTTATTAATTTTACAGTTTTCTTTTCTTTTTTCTTTATATTGTAGTCACTAGTTAGTAGTGTGAAACAAAAAGTAAAGAGTTGCCTACAATTCTACACTACATTAACTAACATCTTGTTTTAATTAAAAAAGCTGTTTGCTCAAAAAGATTCTGAACCATTTAAAAAGCCGACCAGAGTAAATTTACTTATGAAAGCCGATTTATTGATTGGATTCTCTCATCAATAGTGACTCAATTATGTCGTGTGCTTTTTTTTTTTTTAGAGAGAAAACTAAAAGCAAGCACTGAGCCAGGCGCATGTGTTGCTAAATAATTGAGTTTTTATGAGACAAAAATGTCATAGCGAATGTTGTATTGTGGTAGACTATGTTCGTTGTATTTTTAACAAGTGTACGTTCGCCTTCCAGGCTGCTCAATATCTGTTCCCCAACCCACACTCGTTCTCTTCCTCCTCCTCGTGTGTATGTTATCCAAGCAGAGAAAGCATTTCCTCTTCTTCATCGACCGATGACATTTACTGATTGTGAATTGTTCTGTTGCCATGGTTACCTCCGTGCAAATCTTTCTCATCGTTTCTTCTTTGGCCACAAAATCTTTCTTTTCTGTTCGGATTTTCATTTTCGCCATAAAATTCTATTTATGTTTTTTCTTACAAGCGATGCAATGGGTCCAACTTCAATAAATTGTATTTTGTTGTTTAAAAAGTATTTTAATTAAATTAAAAAATAAATGCCAGTCTTACTGCACATGCAAATTCATGTTGAATTAAACCATTTTTGTAAATTTTATAAATTCAACATTTTGGTTGGATGTTGGTAAAAAAAAAAAAAAAATTCCTTCTGTAAATATTAAATAATAATTAATTCGCCCCAAAACAAATTCAATTAATTATTGTTTAATGTTTATTGTTTTCTTTTTAAAGGTTTTAATAAATTTTCAATTAATTGTTTTTTTTTTAATTAATAATTTATGGAATAATCATTTAAATTGCAAACAATTGTTGAAATTTTTGATTTTAGTCTGAATGGCATCATTTTTTAGTCTATTTAGTTTGTTGACAGGTATCTTCATATTTCTTGTTTTGATTATTTTGACCGGTGTGATCTCCAGCCTGAAATAGGTGTATGCATATTTAGTAAACAAACAAACATACAAAACATTACATTATTAGATGTAGTGTATGTCTGTTGATGGTCAGAGAACTAACCAGCTAGCAAAGTAGTTTATCCAAATTTTTTAAGTAATGATAATACTTGAGGTATAGTTTTCTATCACCATCCAACAATTGCACTGAACATGCAACTCAGAGATGTGCTACTGTTAAGGATATATATATATCTCATTTGTAAACAAGTTATTACGAGACCTAGGTTTCTACCATATGGTATCTTCTGGTGATTTGCAATAACTGATTTTTAACGTTTTTTTTAAGAACCCTTATGTAACAGGTCTTTTTTTTTTTTTTTTTTTTTTGACACACAATTTTCGAAATTAGAAGTTATAACATTTTCATTCATGGTTGTATGACCCTAATAGGTATTTTATGGTATGGTTACACTCAGTCATAATTCAAAAGCTCTACAATATAATTGCATTGAACACTTTTTAATACAACTGTGTACTGGTTTAATTTTACTATGATCAAAAACTAAGTAATTAAATAATTATGTATATATATATATATATATATATATATACAGTTTTCATTGAAAATGATAGCCAAGGTATTATCATTAAGTTCTTTATATAATTTTTCAGGTGTTTTTATGATTTTTTTCTTTTCAGAGGTCAAATTATATAAGAATTGTCCAAAGGTTTTGTTTTTTCAAGCACTTTTAACCATTATCAAGAATGAATTTTGTTTTACTTGTAAATAAATATGGGCAAAGTTTATGTATATAGAGTCATGTGTATGTCAAGTTCCAAAAATCTGGTGAGCACATTGTTACCGTGTTCATAATTGATGTTATTAATTTTGTTAGATTTCTCTTTTTTAGTAGTAATGACTCCATTATTTTTAATCTTCTTTTACAAAGAAGAAAAAATGATATAAAAAAATGTAACCATAATACCTTGTCTGTCATTTTCAATGAAACCTGCATAAAAGAGATATTGCTTCCCAAATACATTATATATATAAACATGTTCATTAAAAATGACCAACAAGGAAGATTTTATTAATTTTTTATTTAATTTTTCCAGTATTTTTACATATTTTCTTTTTGCTGGACAAAAAGAGTGTAAAAATGTTCCATAATTTTTGACTTTTCAAGTGCTTTCAGCCACCTCACTGGCCATTTTCAATGAAAAAAACAATATGGAACATTTTTACATTCCTTATCTCCAGCAGAAAGGAAACATGTAAGAATACTGGAAAAATTAAATAAAAAAAATGAATAATATCTTCCTTGTCGGTCATTTTTAATAAAACATATTTAAATGAAAGATTGCTGCCCAAATATACATTAATATATATATATATATATATATATATATATATATATATATATATAAATCCAAAAGGGAGTGGCTTGAAAGTATAATCCCAACGAGATCCTATTAATATTAATTATTAAAAATTAAATATTAAAACTGATCTAGCCAGATGGTTCAATGTAATTAAAATTGTTTATTTATGGAGCTGATATATATTATATATAAAAATTCCAAGTTTCCAAAATTGTATTGTGGAATTAACATTAATATAGTATACAATCTTAAAAAATTAGAATTTTTTAAAAATGTAATGTATATTTTTTTAAATGATTGATTTATTTTGAATCCAACATGTTTTTTTATTTCAAATGTTATTGGGTACTCAATGTCTGGGATACCCAACATTTCCCTGCATATTTGAAAAATATTAGTAAAGCTAAAACTTGTGTTTTATGTACAACATCGGATGCAGGTTTAATCTCTGGCAAGGAACATGTTTTCCATTACTAAGATTTCTTGAATGCACAGACCAATTGATGTAATACACTATGAAAAATATATATTTCAAATATGAATTATTCACTCTAATAATGTTTGAACTACTATATATATATATATATATATATATATATGTGTGTGTGTGTGTATTAATGCTTGTTTCATTAAATAATATAGACAAGTTTTGTCTATTTATTTTATGTAAATTTTTTCATATTCTCTGATAAGCTTAATAGCATTATCATTAAATGAAGAAAGAAAATTACAATATTGATACATAATTTTTAATAATCCTGTCTAAGCTTTCGGCTTACATAAGCCATTTTCAAAGATGTCAAATTACATTATATATTATAAACACGGACAAAACTGTTTTTGTTTACATGGAAGATTTCCAAGCAACAACAAACTCATGCATTTAAGACACTGGAAGTAAATGTTGCATCACAGCTCATGACATCACACATGACCAAACGAGAGTGAAAACAAGAAATATTAAGTATATTAAGCCATAAACCAGTGGCTTCTGTTATTAATTATAGGCATTTAAGGATATTTGTAGAGATTTCATAGTTTATGGAAATATATATATATATATATATATATATATATATATATATACTATAGTCATCCGCAGACAGATCTGTTTCACTTTTTCAAAGCTCATCAGTACGGTTAGACTCTGACTGTTTTCTAAAACCTGACCGAATCAGTGTCAGTCAGCGATTCTACCTCTGGGCCACGAGCGTCCGGTAGAAGAAGGCAGACCTTTTAGCGTATATCATTACACACGCCCAATAGCTAGAGTGCTCTAATTCATTATTGAATGAGATTTAGTATATCGAGGCAGCAGATAATTTTCTAAACATATGCTGTTAAATATAAGAGACAATGAATGTCTATTATGTTTAATCACGAGCCATTCTAAACATTATATTTTAGCTTTAATTTCAGGTGAAAATAAAAACAAAGATTCTCTAACATTTGGATAATTTTTTATTAAGTTGGTTCTAAGCTTTAGACTCATATGAGCCATCTTCAGAGAGGTTACGGGGATGTTAACATAAAAACATCTACAGCAACTTAGTTCTTAGAACCAAATAGCCATTACTATGCTGACATGTGACGTGATTGTAATGGTGAAGGTTTGTGCAGAACCAATCACACCTTTTATGGAAGAGGCAAATACAAAGAACATAGTGTGCCTCAAGATCCCTCCTCAGGTTTTGAATTCAGAATTGTCCTTTTCCTAGATGGGTTGTCATTCAAGGCTATAGGACTTGATCTGTCCTGCTATTTAGGCATAGTTGTGGGGAGAAGAGATGGATTCATACCTTTAATAATGGTATTTGCACATTAGGGAATGCAATGAATCAAACTGGAATTGGAACTCAGCTCACTGATTCCTCAATCTGAGTCACTATCCATTATTCCACCATGACTTTGTGTGTAATTCTAGTTGTCTGCCAGCCAAAGACTAGTTCCCTGAATAGAAGAGTTTTTGACAGTTGAATCTTTTGTGGCATTACTTCAGCACTTGTGGCTATGGAAGACTTGAAATCTGATAGTGACAAAATGGTTCTAATGCACATGAAAAATGGTGTGGAACTAGTGTTAGAGGAAGTGCTGAAATAGGTCTAGGAGGTGGCAAACTAAAGTATCAAAAACTTAGAGACTGGAGGATTTCACTCTTCCCTATGTGTATAAATGGAATCAGAAAGGATGATGTACGTTTGTCATAGGTAAAGAGAATGATGAACGTGGACTACATAACCATTTTGTTCAATACAATACACTGAATATGCAAAAAATAATGACAACTAACATATTTATTTACCAAACATTTATCAAAGCAGACAACATTAGCAATAAAATAGTTTTATCACACCCAGTGCGCACATATCTGAATCTCACAAACTAAGCAGCCAAAAAGGTTAATGAGATTTGTTAAACTGGCATTTACCTTTTAAGATATAATCAATATTTGCTTTGGAATTGCTGCATCCAACCAAGAGAATTGCTTTCAAATGTTTATCATTCAATCTCATACTCACTTTACATACTTCATTTTTGAAAATGTTTGCTCACAGACATTAGTTGTTCCAAACACTGATGCCAGTCCAAAGGCAAATTTTTTCCAATTTGAAAATACATCAGTAAATAAGCAGCGGTTAAAATTCAAGAAGTTTTCCTGGTGTTTCTCTTTCAACAAGTCACTTGCTTGCAAATCAATGTGTCCAACTGTAGTTCAACTGGGACATCATCAAGGTTACATTCAAAGGGGAAAATATAACATTCTGTCATATTCCAATGCAGTGCTGGTGCTGTTCAATCTGTACGACATACAATGGGGCTGCAAAAGTAGGTATACAGTACATTTGTCAGCTCTCATTTGTATGGACTTTTTCTGGGGTTGTGTAGAGGGTTAGGGTTTTTGTACACTAGCCACATTCTGTTGATGGCATGATTCAGTTCATATGGGGGGAAGAATCTTGCTAGAAAGTTGATGCTGATATATACTTTTGTGCCAGAGTGTGCGTAAGTGTTCACTCTCAACGGGGGGGGGTATGTGAATGCTGGGTGCAAACAGCTTGGATATTTGAGGTATTGATAAGTTTATTATTGATATGTTTGTTTAATCAATACAATATGTTTTGTGCACACGTTTTGTTTTCCTATACTCTATTTGCATCACCCCCACCCCCCGTATATTTCAAAAAGCAGGTAATGTAAGTTTTGCAGTGATGTATTAGTATGTTGTGGAAATATATATATATATATATATATATATATATATATATATATATAGACAGCAGTCAGTGTAAGTTTTGTAACAACTTATACGTGTGTCCAGCACAGTAAGTGTTAAGCATTCTATTAGATTTTATAGTTATTGACCAATGAGGGTAGAATCATTGGCACCATAGCATCACTTGCTCTTGAGAGTATTGTTATAGTTCTGTTGCCATACCTTCTAGCTTGATGATTCATGTTTCTAAATCTTCCAGATAAAATAGTAGAATTAGAAGGCTGCACCAACAAAGCATTGTACAAATATAGGTTGTGGCTTTGTCATCTGCTTGGGTTTGCAAGAACCACTGGTGAAACTTCTTTTGGCAGGTGTAAAATATGCAGATTTCATTGGAGAGCATTTGCACCCTGATTCCCAATGGTGATTGCATCTTTCAGCAAGAAAATGCACCTGTCAATATCAATGGTGATTGCATCTTTCAGCAAGAAAATGCACCTGTCAATATCATGTGTAGATGCAAAATTAGTTCAAGGAACTCTTGGTTGACTTTTGGGTACTCTATTTACTCAAATGCTTATCTGATGTAAGCTTCATCAAACATGAATTCCCTGCAATGACACTTATAAGGTATAATTCAGTTACATGCAGCTCTAAAACATGCCTTAATAAATACATTGGCACAATGACACCATATTATGTAGCCGCTGTTAGTTAAACAAAAGGACAATCAATATGCTATTAGAGAAGCTGTCTCTAATATTTTTTTCTCTTCAGCATATATGACCCAGTATTCAGCACCATATAAGAAAATGGACAACAGCACAATGGCTTCATAGGTTCTGATTTTTGTTTGTGCAAGTGCATTTGTGTAATTTATCAAAGGATTCACTCTGTTGCCTGTTTCTCTATCCAATCAGCTGTCAAAAGATATGAAACTGCCCAAAGAGGTGAAGTTCTGAGCCACTCCCAACTTAATTTGGCTAATGGAAATAGAGAAGGAGTGATACTTTTGATTTGGTGTAGGTTAATGGTAAATATCTTTTGGGCATACCAAAGAGTTTTATGGTTTTTGTAAATCAGGACCTGTCATTTGTGAACCTAGTCTGTTTGATGAACTGCAATGAGGTTTAGAATTTTGAGATTATATTTTTATAGGGAATTTTTCAATGATACTTTATTAACATATCTCCCCTCAAAAAATATTGCCTGATCTTGAAAATAAACTAAACAACATTGAACACACAATAGAATTTATTACTGAAACAAAGCAAACAATCCATTACCTTTCCTTGGATATCCTGTTAAACTTAACAGGTATGAGTTTAATATTAAATCAGTTATCAGTTCTGCTTAACACTTTTGCATTCAATCCACCCGAGCCACATAGTAAATATTAGTTCTCAGTGTTCAACCTGATGCAACCCTGTATCAATTAATTGCCATACATCATACACGCGTGGGTGATCATGCCTCTTTCAAGACATGACTGACTAGGTAGAAGATATTCCTGCAGTAGGTTACTATTACTTTCTGCCATAGAATTTTGACAACCAAGGCTATAGAATCCAATCTGTCCTGTTATTCAACCCATAGCTGGAGGGAGAAGAGATCGATTAATACCTTTCCAAAGGATATTTGCACGTATGTGAATGAAACGAATTTGACTGGAATTTGAACTCTGCTCTCCAATTTCTAATTCTAAGCTGATATCTATTACACTGCAACATCCTGAGTCTGACGATAAACTACATCCTCTGATTGGGAGATTGGTGATTTTAAGGAGCTGAGAACCAGATCTAAATTTCTGTTGTTCTCAGGTCCACTCTGACCCAGGCTGGTAGGACCTGTTGGGGGTCTCAGTATTGGGCAAATAGTGAACATTTAAAACTAAAACAAAATAAAAATATATATAATAAGATAACCAACAGTACATATTTATAATAAGACAACTGAATATTTATATCAATATGCCATCTAAAATGATGGCAACATATATTTGGTGTACCAACTATTGAGTATCTTACATTAAGACATAAGACTGGACGACATAATTATTGCAAAAAAATAAAAATATAAAATGACTAGCAGTATAGCCCGGCGTTGCTTGGGTGTAATGAAAGCTTTAAAACTAATTCATGGTCCTGGAACTCAGACTCAGCCTAAAGAATATTTGTGTGAAGTTTGGTGAGAATCGGATAAAATTTGTGGATTTGTATAAAGGACATACAGACAGATAAACACACAAACATCTTGCCTTATATATATATATATATATATATATATATATATATATTATTGATTTTCTGCACTATTGTAAGAACTGCAACCTTGAAACTTCTGAATATCATTTCTTATGTCTTTGTCTATGAGTGTATCAAATTTGATTAAAATCGGACCACTCGTTCTATAACTTGATTTTTTCAATTATCGATTTTTGATATTTATCGGGGGTACCTCAACACAAAACCTAGCTAAGAACACTCGCAGACGCTTATAGTACAACTGTGTAAATTTTCAAGAAAATCGATTCAGCCGTTTCGGAGTCTATAGGTAACGGAAACACACACACACACACACACACACACACACACACACACACACACACACAAAGTTCCATTTATAAATAAGTTTAGATAAGGCATTGTTAAAGTGGTGAACTTGCAGCAAGACCTTTCATAACTGGGAGTAAAGTTTAATAACTAGTAGTAAAGAGAATGAACTGAACCAACACTGCCTTGCTATTGTTTCTCTCTCCATGAGCATAACAGGAGGGAAATATATATATACACACACACACACACACACACACACACACACACACACACACACACACACACAAATGAATACACAATAGTCTTTATTATAATACTAATAGAGAGTATTACCAACAAGACAAATTTATAGTGAAATTATTAAGAATACCTTTTTAGTAGAATGACCAATAATAAATGTTGTAGCAGAATGTCCAATGCATTTTTATTTGTTGTTGAAAACAATTGCAGTCATAATATTTTGATTTCAACATTAAATAACTTATAGAGGTGATATGTTGCTAAACAAGATCAACCAAAACCAAACTAATATATGATGACATCATCACAATAAATGCAGGATGTCATGAAAACAGAGACCCTTTGACCACAAACAGACATTTTGAGAGCCGATATTTATGGGGTGGGTTTGAGCTTGTTGAATGCTAAAGGGTTAATGAGGAAAGGTATTAGATTGTATACTATTTGAGAAGTAAATTATGTCATATATTTGAAGTTGTCTAGTTGTCTAGTTTATTTAGAAGATCAGGTAATATTGTTTGGGAAAGATATGTTAATAAAGCTTCATCACTCTGAAATATTTTGATTGTTTTGTTAAAAATATTTTGGTAAAGACCAGTTTTAACAAATTCTAAGAAAAGACAATTTAAAATACTTTTAAGAGGTGAATCTGTATTTATTTATATGTACACACACCTGGAGAGGGATGGCTACCACCATGTTAAAACACCCAAGACATGCCATGTGATGAGCACACCAAGAGACATTTGCAGACACCCAGGTGCAACAGATGGAAGAGAATGGTGGACAGCTCAGCACATTGGCACCCCAACAACTCCTTCCAGTGTTAAGAGCAAAGGAAAAAGACGATGACGACACACACAAATACTAGCAGAATACCCATAAAAATGAGTCAAGTTATATATAGATGGGAATAGCATTAACCTCATAATCTGTATATGCTGTCTAGAATCAAAGTCTTACTCACTGGTTATCTGCCTCGGATCAGGGTTTAATATGTAAATGCTTTCTTTGTCTAACCCAGTATTTGTAAGTTAATTCTGTGTGTTGTTCATGTAACAGGGCATTGGCATAATAGTTTCTTACTTACTGGCTTTACATTCAGGTCAAAAGTTCAAATCAGGGAAGGATTCACCCATGAACTTTTATGGATCTGTTTACTTTAGTGTTCCAAAGCATAGAAACAAAAAAAAACAATGAAACCTCACAGCTCATTATAAAATATAAAATTTGAGGGTCTGGTTAAAGTTTATAGATTTGTTTACTTTAGCATTTCAAAAAGTACTAACAGAGAAACAGTCAGAAAATGTCACACTGTTCATTGTTGTGAGTTGATAATAGCCGAGAAATTTAATTTAGAATAGAAAAAAATATTTGTAGTATCAACTTTACATCATTCTTTTCCTTGAAGACTTCATTAATGCTGTCAATTTTTAGAGAATATAACTTTAAAATGTGGGTCAAGATATTGTCAAATATATGAAAGGAAATGTGAATCATTTCCATTCCTTTATGTCATATGTTTTGTAATATACACTCAAAAAATGAACTTCTTTTAAGCTGTGAATAATTTTCATTAAGTCACATTAGATAGTTTGATAATTGATTTGGGGGGTCTAAAAGTATGCTTTTGAACAGAAGAATTTATGGTATCATATAAATTAATCTAATTGCTTGTTTTATTAAAGGCTGATATAAAAAAAAAGGATGGCTTTTTCAAAAGCCATTTCTTAATGCTATTAAAATTCACCAACAAGAGACTTAATAAAAGTATTTATACAAATTTGAAAAGAGTATAGATGTTAGAAGTTTTAAGATTTTTGTAATATATAAAACTACGAGTATCAACTCCCCATGTTGAAAACTGTTTTCTTTGTTAACCGAAACTTTTCATGTTGGAAAAATTGATTGGATCTCTTGTTGTAGTTTTTGACATTTAAACATCTGTGTACGAAACCACTTGGAAAGGGCAGATCTACTACCATTTGTATAACTCTGGAAATAAAGAAGCATTTAGTAGACCCAAATGAATACAAAATGGTTGGTAGATGTCTTCAGTTTCATGAAGGTCAGCTTGTGCAAAAATTCAGAAAAAAAAGAGGCATTGTTTGTCCTAAAAACTTTGAGAAAGGAGAAAAAAATTTTTGCAAAGAAACTTTCAAGTCTAATAATGGAAACTGTATAATTCCTTCCTTTGTTTTTCAAAGTGTCTTCATTCAAAGAACTTTTTAAAATCCTTTTTTGTCTCATTTTATTTTCTAAATTTGCTTTAAGTATAAAAATTGGAAAGTAAATTAAGAGAAAAAATATAAACATAACAAAAGTGATTTAAGCACAAAATATTTATTTCACTGAAATTTGTTCAAATGAAGTTCTATTTTCTTTTTTATTAAATGCAACAAAATTTGAAAAAGCAGTTATAAATCTGTTATCTTCCAGGTATTTTTCTCTTTTTTACTTTTCAATTCATCATTTGTGCTTTTTTTCTGTCTTCTCAAACAATGAAAAATGAGATACAGAAATCTGAAAGGCACATTGGAATAATAAAAGAGGGCTTTCAGAAACTAAACAATGTATCAAGAGATAAGAAAATTTCATTAGAAACAAAGAAAACTACTGAACTGCTGTGTAATATCAGTCCCCCTTTATAGCAATAAATATTGAACAGTTTGCTCGCATATGAAGAGAAGAGACTTGAAGAAATGGAGAAAGAGTTTTACAGAAAGACACTGAGAAACATGGATGTAAATTTTAAGGAAAATGGAAACAAAAAGATCACTTGTACTTAGAATCAATAAGAGATAGTTGAAAATTTGAGGACATATAATGAAGAAAGAAGGCTTAGAAAATTCAACACACATAGGGCATATCAAAGGCAAGCAGGAAACAGCAGTTAACCTACTTAATGACTTTGTGCAAATGAATAAAACAATAGGGGCAGAAAGGGCAGTTAGGGGAACAAACATTGCTTAGAACTATAAGGGAAAGGAAGTTGGGGAGTGCCATGATCTTGAAAAGACACTGCATATAAATGAAGAATAATTTGTGTTTTTTTTGTGTAATGTTGCAAAACAGCTTTAGTAAATTAAATCAGATTTACTTTTCTTTAAATCTAGAGAAAAAGCAAAAAACAAAACCTGTTTAAAAGTTTGATATGAGACATATAGGCAAATATCCTCATTTTAATTATTTTTATCCCATGTTTTGTGCACTGTTTTGGCCTTGCTTTTCTCAGGTGTGCATTGCATTTTGCCTTGCTTTTCCCAGGTGTACATTGCATTTTGCCTTGCTTTTCTCAGGTGTACATTGCATTTTGCCTTGCTTTACTCAGGTGTACATTGCATTTTGCCTTGCTTTTCTCAGGTGTGCATTGCATTTTGCCTTGCTTTTCTCAGGTGTACATTGCATTTTGCCTTGTTTACTCAGGTGTACATTGCATTTTGCCTTGCTTTTCTCCGGTGTACATTGCATTTTGCCTTGCTTTTCTCAGGTGTACATTGCATTTTGCCTTGCTTTTCTCAGGTGTACATTGCATTTTACCTGGCCTTTCTCAGGTGTACATTGCATTTGAAGATCCATCAGTGTCACCTGCTTCATATCTATAAATCTATAAATATCACAGGAGTAAAGCCAAAATGTTACAAGTTGATTTAATCACTAATTCTTAGATTGTTTATTTAATGGTATATAGGATGTGCGTTGTGGTACAGTGGATATCGGCTCAGAACGAGAAACCGGGGAGCCGAGTTCAAATTCCAGTTGAATCCATTGTATTCATTTATGTGCAAATACCCTTGGGAAAGGTATTAATCCATCTCTTCCTTCCAGTTATGGGTTAAATAGCAGGGCAGATTGGGTTCTATAGCCTTGGTCGGCAACCAGTCTACCGCAGAAAGCAATGGCAACCTACTGCGGGATAATCTTCTGCCCGGTCAGTCATGTCTCTTTCAAGACATGATCACCCAAGCGTGTATCACGTTTGGCACTTAACTAACTGACTGACTCCTTTTCAAAAGACCGAGGGGGTGTGAACCAGATGATAGGCAAACTTATATAATCCTGTGCACTAAATGAAAAGTGCTTACATTTTCACCAAATATTTCGGTTGATTAAATTAACAAATAAATAAATAAATAAAACCAAAATTTGAACTAAAGAAATGCGATCTTGTCTTCTTTGACTATTTACAGAAATATTTTCAGAAATAGCTGCCTGGATATCTTGAATTTTCCAATTCCAAAATTGTTGACTAAAGAATTCATGTAAATTAGAATCATGAAGATGACAGTGAACAAAGATTGAAATGATAAGGGAATATAATGGATTGTCTCATTGTCTATCCATTTCGAAAAGGATAGACAATCCTGTCCATCACTTTCGAGATAAGACATTGGAAGATGTAATAAAAAGCACAACATGAATTCAAAAACAAAAAAGTTTTTATTTATTTTGTTTAGAAATCTGGAGTAAAAACAACGTTAACGAAAGGTCATTGTGCATGTTTACTTAATTTCAGTCACATGTTTTCTGTAAAAAAAAAACAAATAAAAATGTTATATTTAGCATTTTTATAAACTTCAGTTTCCTACAGAAATTAATTTTTAACAGGTTTTAAACTCTTATTTGAATTATAACTTGAATCACTTTTGAAAGATATTTAATCTTTTTTTTTATTATTCATTAAACAGCGCATTCCATCCTGTGTTGATTTTTCCTGTTTTTTTGCTTGAATGTCAAATTAAGAATCATGGAAAACAACAGTGAAAAACTATTTTCTTAACTTCTCTTGAAACTTGTGCACTTTGACCTTCAACAAGACAAATATTTATTTTTCTGAATGTGATTAAAACTTGGAGAGCCATTGGTTATTTTTATGCAGCAGAAACAAAGCAGAAGGCAAAAGGCAAGCAGTTTTATATTTTCATTTACTTTTACTTTTAACATTCAATACATTGAGAAATCATAAAGCAAGAACAAAGACGATGACTTTTAGAGTAATTAAAAAGAGATCACCATTTGTCACAGTTTCTTTAACTGTTTTCTGTGGCTCTTCCGAGCAAACATTAATGAGATTTCGTATTTTTCTATACTTTTTAGATGCAACAGTATTTACATTTATATTGTTTGAACTGTTATCCTCATCTTTATTGCCATGTTTACGATGTTTCAGCTGTTGTACGCCACGGCCTTCTTCAAGTGCTTCTCAAGGACACATGGCCTAGTGAATAAAAGTGTTAGATCAATTTGTGACTTGACTTTGTCAACCCAGTTGTGAATTATATCATATTGCACAAATTAAGTAATTAACAAATTTGCCTTAATGATTATTCCAAATGTTGTGGTGATCTTAGATAAAAGATCGTTAAATGGTGAAGGGAAACAAAGTAAAGTGACAGTCAGTTTGTGACGAACCTGTTGGTCACCCACACAAATTGATATCTCCCCCCCATAATAGTTCATATTTTTATAAACATTAAAGAAAAAATGAATCAAAATCAGTATTCGTTGCCAGAAATAAACTGTAAACATTGCTCAGTGAATTAATAAATGCAGCACATCTTGTCACTTTACCTGTAATTCAATCATTTCAGGTAAAGTAGGGATGAATTACTATTTCAATGCTTTATGTGTTTTTCTACCAAAAATTTGATGATTCTACCAAGAATTTCATTGGTGATATTAGAAAAAAAATATGATTGTAAGAGAAATGTAATGGGAGGAGAGCTAGGGAAGAAAGGTTTATTCTCCCATTTCTGTTTCCCCAATTATGAGCATTATTATATTTGTGATATAATAACATTGTCATTCATAGATGGAAGTGAATGGCTGAAATGAAAAAGAACAACAAACATGCTTGGTTCTCAGAGAGACTTTTATACCACTAAGACATGCACAAAATATATGTGTCTCATGCAGAGAATAATATATCATGTATATTTACATAGTGAGTAGAGGGAAAGCAGAAGCAAAAAGAAGTCTTACATATAATATGAAGATACTTATGCATCTGGAGAAGCCATATTTGGGACTCCAGATTTAAACATACCAGATTCATCTACTACATTCCAGGTGAGAAAATATTCCACAAACAAGAAACAGCAAGTCTTTTGTTTTTCCAAATTGAGAACTACGAGTTGGAGTTTCTTTCTATATCTGTGAAAGATATATTCCCAAAGGAAAACAGCATCGCGGATTTGTAAGGGGCCCAGACTAAAGAATGCAACCTTTCAATTTGGCTATTGTCTACAAGCTGAAATCGGCTATGCTGATAGATTCAATAGATCATGTGTTGCATGTTTTCTTAGATATTATCAAAAAGGAAGTTGATAAGCTCAATGCCGAATTCAAACTCAATCAATCAATTCGTCATATGCCGCGTTGTAGAAAACTCTTAATTCCATATTAGAGAGATTGCCAAGTTTAGGGAAAACAATGTTACATGGTTCAATTTTCTGATTTGTAATAATTGTGGCTAATGAAGCATATATGTCTATAAAAAACTAACTGATGTCTAGAAATGTTTGATTTGCTAATCAATTAATATAACCCATCAGGTTGTGTAGGTGCTTCAGATCATCAGGTTTTCTTGATGCATGAGTTTCATTCATTGGAATAAATTCTGTTATTGATATAAAAATTTTGATTAATGACAATAATATTCTTTTTGCGGAATTTTCAAGCATGTGAATATATCATTTGTTATTTTGTCTATTCTGAAAGCTGATTCTGGATCTCAGAATTGGAAGGGGAATGATCTGTTCTCCTATTTACCTGACAATGGTGATGAATTTGCAAACCATGGACTAACATGACTTGATGGAAAATCTGAATATTGAAGTGTGAAATATTTCAGATTCACTTCATTTGCAAAATGTGAAAAGTACAAAATTTTCTGCTGACAATAAAAACATTGATTCACTTGTGTGGCACTTAACAAAATCATTACAAATGGTCATAATGGACAATCGTGAAAAGAATCTAAATCTACCATTATTGTTAATTAACACACATCCATTACTACATATTAAAAACAGTGAGTGAAAATTTTTGCAAAAATATTTGAATAATGTTCATACCAAAAAACAAAGCATTTATTTAGGCTTAAATAAGAGAAGCAGTACATTATCAAAGAAGAGTGTCTGATTTCATATGTATATATATATATATATATATGGAGGAAAGATGGGTGACAGAATTATTCTTTATATATGTGTGTCATTTGGCATATTTGTTTATAACCAAGTTTTGTTAATCTTTGTTAATTTCCGTAACATGTTTACATTTGTTGACATTACGATACATTTCAGAGCTGATATGGTTATTGCGATGAATCGAAAATTGTGTTATATTGGCTTGATTTGACTTCGTTTAGACTGATGGTCATTCGTGGTCGAGAGGTCTAAGATGTGCCAGATCACATGGTAACTTCCCCTATGTGGATAGGGGTCATAGATTTGAATCCTGCTGAGTGACACACATTTTCGTAATAAAAATTTATCATAAATAATCAGGCTGGTAGATATATACATATATATATGTATAAGATGCGATGAGTAAATTTTTGCCATTTTATATTTTTGATCTTGCACGTTCATGTTTGATTTTCTTGACTTCATAATATAGTAGGGTCAGTTGAGATCTGTGAGAAAAAGAGCACTATGATACAATTCACTCTACCAGAAATTTGGAAATGGCATTCTGTACTGCTTGGCATTCATGCTGGAAACTCAATACAAACATTTCAGAGTGTTTGAGTGTCAATCTGATGACAGTGCAGAGAATTTGGAAAGAGTTGGATGAGTCTGATGGTGATTAAGAAGGTACAGCAGCTTGGGAAACTCATTCTGATTGTTCTGATAAAAGAACTCCTGAATTTGTTGCTAAGGGTCTCAGACTCAACACGGAGACCTACATCAAGTGCTTTCAGGAGGTAGTGGTCCACTGGGTCAAGAGAGTGGCTGCTAGAAGACTCTATGTCTGGCAACAGGATTTTCCACTATACCACACTAGCCGGCAAACCTAGTCATGGCTGTCAGACAGTTTCAGTGACCACATCACCCATAGTCTTCCATGTTTATAAGCAATCGTCAGGCCATCATCAGACCTGATATATATATAGTGATGGTAAACAATCCGTGGTAAAAAAAACTTTTTTGATAAATAATTCAAGTGGATCCTATTTATATAATATTAAAGATTATTAAATATTAAAAATGATTCACAAAATAAGCTCAACGTGTTTAATTACAGAGCAAATATTTATTAAACAAAAAATTTCAAATCACCTTATCTGGGGAATAGTCTATTTCGGCAGACAAAGATGTCAGGTGTCTGTCTTGTCAACCACAGTGGGGACAGAATTCATGTCAGAAGTACAATTTTCATCAGACAAAAAGCATGAAACAAGGTTCAGGGGAGGGTGGAAGGGTTTTGTCTTAAAGGGAAGAACTTATATAGAAATTTAACCTTGTGACATTAATTTGGGATTTTATGAAGAATTAAAAATTAATATAAAAAAAAAGAATGGGGTTAAAAAGACATTAAAACATAGATAAAAAAAAGTCTCTTCTCTATGATCTCCTCCAACCCTTTTTCCATTTACCCCCATTATTTACCCCCATTTACCCCCATTATTTATTTTTATCTGTTTGAATGTTATTCTAAATCCCCACTACTTTTTTTAGACATGAGGTGATTTGAAATTTTTTGTTTAACATATATAATTTTCTTATTGATTATATATATATATATGTATGGAAATTAACGAATTTTAACGAAACTTGGTTATAAACAACCGACAATTTGAAATGAATTGTTTGAAATGAATAAGTATATATATATATATATACTTATTTATAAATGGAACTTTGTCTGTGTGTTTGTGTGTGTGTGTGTCCAGTACCTATAGACTCTGAAACTATCATCGAGGGAATCAATAATTCACCACCACCATCACCACTGTCATCATCATCATCATCAGCATTGTCATCATTGTTGTTGATGTCCAGTGACACAATGTGTTCTGCAAATTAGTTAAGACAAAATAACTCTGATGAAAGTAAAAGAAAAACAATATTGTAAGAAATTTTTACAAAAGTAACATAAGATTTCTTCCAGAAAAAAATATACACTTCTGGCAATCATCATGTCTGGCAATCATCATATCTGGTGCAAATGTGCAAAGAGATTAACAAAAATATTTCTGAAACCATTAAAACTTCAACTCAAGAAAATCTAAACATCAAATTCATGTGTTTCACATCAAACTGGACATTTTGTTGTTTCTTTAATTTAACTAGACATTTGGAATATCGTTTAAAATTTATAAAGACGTATCTGATACGGTATAGCCAATGTTATTAACCAAAACGATATCCACCAGAATGACGTCATTACAGAAAAAAATAAATGATTGTAGCCTAGAAATTAGCAGCTAGATCAGTGTCACATGAATTTGAAAAAAAAAAAATGGAAACGTGCATGTGATTATTTCTCTTACTACGGAGATTGATTGATTTGTTGGATTGATTGATTGTTTTTAGTTTTACAGCTTACCAACTTCTTGTGAGTTATTTAAACTGAAACATATTTTGAATTGTGAGATAATTTTTTTTGTTACTGAATCTTGCATTAACAATTTTTTGAGAATAACAATAATTTTTCCAGATACAAATATATATTTACATCATTCAGGGCTTACGGCCTATCATGTTGAATACACCGGTTCCCGCTCGATCACCGAAGTTAAGCAACGTTGAGCCTGGTCAGTACTTAGATGGGTGACCGCTTGGGAATACCAGGTGCTGTAAGTGTATAGTGGTGGATGTGGGTTGTGGTGCAGTGATATCGGCTCAGAAAGAGAAATTGCTGAGCCGAGTTTGAATTCCATTTGAATACTCTGCATTCACTTAAGCACTGGTATCCTTGGGAAAGGTATTAATCCGTTCCTTCCTTCCAGTTATGGGTTAAATAACAAGGGTAGGACTTGTGGACAACAAATTCCAATGAATCTTGATACTCGGAAAAGAAAAATGTATTACTAGACACGAAACTTATATAAAAACAACAATAAATTGTTGAAAGAAAAAGGTATTACCAGCAATAAATAAAGTTTAGTTGGCAATAAATGACCCACTGAGGTTGATTTGCCATAAAAACAAAACAACCAACCAACTAACCAACATCATTCAGACCATTGTCCTCATCTTTATGACCATATTCATTTGACTGTTGTATGCTCTGACCTTTTTCAGGTGATATATGTTTGAACTTCAAACTGTATCCATTATTTAGTCCTGGGGCCAGATTGTTCTAATTCCACATGTCATTCCTTTTTTTGGGAGACAGCTGACATATTGACAGGATGAAGGCTTGGCATTGAGCTTGCCCTTATCACCAGCAATGGCCAATATATACACAGAATTCTTTGAAGAGTTGGCATTAGAATCCATATCACTATAGCCAGCTCTACTCTATCTACTACTGGACCAGGTGAACTCAATACCACAGAAAGTACTGGCAACCTACTACCCAGTCAGTCATGTTTCAAAAGAGACATGATCGCCCAAGCATGTATCATGTATGGCACTTAACTGACTGACTGACCTCAATAAGAACATCAATACAGTTCACAATGAAGAGAGAAAACTACAAAAAACTAGTATTCCTAGATGTACTAATATCTTGATTCTACTAATATCTCAAACAGAGCATGGGTTCAAGGCGTTCATATATCACAAGCCAACATTCATCGAATAATACCTCAACTTGAACTCCTGCCACCCATATAGTGTAAAGAAAGGGATCGTCTGCTACCTAAAACATTGACTAAAAATTCGAATGTTAATAGTGTATGGTTTAACCTTTATGGTTAAACCATAAATAACCATAGATAATCATAAATAACCTTTATGGTTATTTATGGTTATCTATGGTTTAACCTTAACAGCTAGGAACCACCGTGCCATTTACATAGTATCAACCCAAAACCCAAAATTCATATTTCAAGAAATAAGTTCCACTCAATAACCTTTATGGTTATTTATGGTTATCTATGGTTTAACCTTCACAGCTAGGAACCACCGTGCCATTTACATCGTATCAACCCAAAACCCAAAATTCATATTTCAAGAAATAAGTTCCACTCAATAACTTCTTCCCATGAATCACTTCTTTGTGGAACCGAATCCAAAGAGGATGTTTTCTCAATCACTTCAATCTTAGCCAGTTCAAGTCTAGAGTCAACCGTTATCTTCCCTTCCTATCCATATAAACTACCTCTTAAGGCAACCCACTACCTTGAGTGGCTCCGGACCTTGTACAGGGTGAACCATACTGTTAAATAAAAAGGATTTTTCCATGATCATGACAATCTTAAGCAGTTTAAGTCTGGAGTCAACCATTATCTTCCTTTCCAATCCATATAAACTACCCCTTAACATAGCCCTTTACCTTGAGTGGCTCCTGGACCTTGTACAGGGTTAACCTTGCTGTAAAAGAAAACACCAACAACAAAAAAGACATTTGTGCCATTATGATATTTCAGTTTTTTGGTTTGAATTTGTTTATCAACGCTGATTTTGGTGTTTTCTTTAAGTTGGAATAAAATAAATGATTGATTTTCCATTGAAATCATCTTTTCACCCAGTTGTTTTTATGCATCTATCTATTTATCAATAAGAATAAAAATGGTTGACCATCGTATTTTTGGAAAATAAGTTTTGGAGGAAAAATGTATGATAACTTTTTCACATTTTGACCCTTATCAGACTAGATGAAATGCATCACACAAAAACTTTTTCCACTTTGTCATATATACTTTCTCCACATATATATATCTATATTGAGAAGAAAACTCAACACATAATTAAACAGTTATAAATCTAGGATTAATTTCAGCAATGTAAAGAAAGATTTTTTAAAATTGCCTTGTTCAGATTATTATTATTTATTCATCAATTGTCTGAACAAGGCAATTGTAAAACTTTTTCTTTACATTGCTGAAATAATTTCTGGATTTATAACCGTTTAATTATCTGTTAATTTTTTTTCTTAATATATTTGTTCTAGATAATATCTATTGAAGGCTATTTCTATCGAACTGATAATTTATATTAATTTGATAAAATCTTTCGAATTATCTTCCCAACTTAATGGGTCGTCATTCTCTTCATAGTTTCTAGGGTGGTTCTGAAGAACTTAATAGAGAAGTTACAATCTAATTTACAACTGAATCTTTGGAAGAGTTCCTTAGATGCCATAAAATGGTTTGATAATATCAATGACAAATCTAAATCCACTTTCCTTAAATTTGATATTGTGGATTTCTATTCCTCTATATCAAAAAAACTTCTTGTGAATTGTTTAGACTTTGCTAGGGGTTATGTTAATATTTCGGATAGTGACTATAGAATTATACTGGGAGCTAGAAAATCTATTCTCACCTTTGATAATTCTACTTGGACAAAAGGGCCTGAAGATAGTTTTGATGTCCCTATGGGAGCCTATGATTCTGCCCAGGTAGCAGATCTAATAGGCATTTATATTTTAGATATTTTAAGAAGATTTTTAGACCCAAACTAATAGGCCTATATCGGGATGATGGACTGATATGTATTCCCAATTCCAATGGGCCTTACACTAATAGAATACATAAGAAAATTATCAGAGCCCTAAATTTTCTTGGTTTTAAGGTTTAGGTTACTTCCAATCTCAAAATTGTAAACTATCTAGATATCACCCTTAACTTAAATGATGGTTCCTACCAACCCTTTCTCAAAAATAGTTCTCCCACCTATATAAATAGTTTATCCAACCACCCCAAGAATATTATAAGACAAATACCCAAGATAGTAAATAATAGGGTTAACCAATTATCTTCCAATATAAAAATTTTCAACGCAAGTAAAGAAATTTACGATAAGGCCCTTCAGAAAAGCGGTTTTGTTAATAAGTTAAAGTATGATAAGCCTGCTATAAACCCAGAATCATCAAAAACTAAAAACACCCGAAAATGTAGAAAAAGGAAGATAATTTGGTTTAACCCTCCTTATTGTAAGCTAACTAATATAAATATTGGTAAGTATTTTCTCAGATTAATCGATAAACATTTTAATAATAATAACAATCCCTTAAATAAAATTTTTAATAGGTTCACCCTAAAAATTAGTTATTCTTGCACCTCAAATATAGATAATATAATTAATTCCCACAATAAACAAATTTTAATGAACCTAAATAATACGGAAGCTAAATCCGGAATTGTCGATAAATGTAATTGTTATTCTGTGGATGCCTGCCCGGTGCAAGGCAAATGTAAATCCACCCATGTAATTTATGAAGCCTGCATTTCTCCATCTAATAACAAAGACAATTACTGGACCTATATTGGCATGTCCGCGGGCTCTTTCAAACAGAGGCTTTATAATCACAAGTACTCGTTTTCAAACCCTAAACAGAGATTCCAGACAGCACTATCACGTAGGTTCTGGGAAATGAAGGAGGAAGGGCAGGACCCTATAATCAGCTGGAAATTAATACGCTCAGCTTGTACTCCTAAAAATTTTCATGATAGGTGTCATCTGTGTTTATTGGAGAAGATTCTGATTTTGAAGTATCCTCATCAGGACTTACTTTTGAACCTTAGGAGGGAATTTATAAATAAGTGCTGCCATAGGGCGGATTTTAAAATTTAACTTTTAATTTTTAATTTTTAAATTCTAAATTTTTCTATAATTTTTTAAATTTTATTTTATTTATGTTTTTAAATTTTAAATTTTTTAATTTTTAGTTTTTAATTTTAATTTTTATTATTTTTTAATTTTTTTATTTTTTAATTTTTTATGTATATGTGTATGTTTGTGTGTGGATGTGCATATTTGTATATATATGTATATATATGTATATATGTATTTATGTATGTGGGCTATATGTAATTTTGGAAAAAAAATTTTTTTTTTTTTTTAGCTATTTAAATGCTCCTTTTCATAATATTCATTAATTTTTTATATTTTTATATGTATGTGTGTGAGTGCATATGGAATATGTATATATATATGTGTGTGTGTGTGTGTGTATATATGTGTGCATGTATGTGTACACATGTATATTGTGTGTATATGAATTTTTTGTATATAGGTGTGTACACACACATATATATATATATATATATATGTGTGTGTGTATGCGCATGTATATGTATATAAGTGTAATAAATTGAATGTATGTGTGTGTATGTGTATGTATATATGTATTCTTAATCGTAGAATTGTGTGTGTATATGTATGTATGTATGTATGTGTGTACTTCTATAGGTATGTATAATTGTAATTAATTTTTTTTTTTTTTTTTACCTAGTGTTGTCTTTATTTAGTTTAATTTCAAATGACCTAATTTTTAAAAAAATAATTTTATTTTAAATCCTATATCTTTTTATTCCCTTTTATTAATAATTATGCCTTTTTAAGTAAAGGCCTTTTTCTAATACTTCAACGTTTTTGGGAAATTAGGTTTTTGAATTTGTCCAGTGTCTGTAATATTTAAAAAAAAAAAAAATTTTTTTCTTTTGTTTCTTTCTTTTTCCCTCCCTTCCTTCTTTTATCTTACCAACTTTTTTCCGTGTTGCTTAAACTTACGTCGATTTAACACGGCTGTCTGTTAATTTTTAGTTACATTCTACTTTTTTTTGTGAACCCAGACAATGTCAATTTTTTCTTTTCTTATTTATTTGATTTTATTCTATCTTTTTCTTTTTCTTTTTCTTTTTCTTTTTCTTTTTCTTTTTCTTTTTCTTTATTTTTATTTTTATTTTTATTTTATTTTTTAATTTCTTTGCAATCTATTTAAAAAGGAAAAGTAGACTAATTTTTCTCCAGTTTCTGAAAGGATTTTTCTGTTGCTGAGGTGATGTGTTGTCCCCCGTGGGGATCTTCATATCGAAATGGCCATTCAACATCTTTGAATTAATCCTTTTTTAATATATATTTGCTCTGTAATATTTTATTACATGGAGTTCTCTTCCTGTATCATTTTTTAATATTAAAATAAAATTTTTAATATTAATTAGGATCGGGTCTTTTGGAATTTACCTTCCTGCTTTTTTCCCTTCGATTGAAGTATCTGAATTAAAATATATATATATATATATATATATATATATATATATATAGTGTATTGAGGAAGCAAATAATTTTCTAAACATATACTGTTAAATATAAGAGACAATGAATGTCTATTATGTTTAATCATGAACCGTTCTAAACATCGTATTTTGGCTTTAATTTCAGTTGAAAATAAAGACAAAAATTTTCCAACATTTGGATAATTTTTTTTCAGTTGGTTCTAAGTTTTCAGCTCACATGAGCCATCTTCAGAGAGGTTATAAGGACAGTAACACAAATAAAATAAAATAAAAGCTGATGGTAGATGTTTTTGTGTTACCGTCCTTATAATCTCTCATGTGAGCCGAAAGCTTAGAACCAACTTAATAAAAAATTATCCAAATGTTGGAGAATTTTTGTCTTTATTTTCAACTGAAATTAAAACCAAAATACAATGTTTAGAATGGCTCATGATTAAACATAATAGACTTTCATTGTCTCTTATATTTAACAGTATATCTTTAGAAAAAAAAAATATATATATATATATAAAATATTGTTTTATTCAGTTAGTGCATTTTGCACTCTTGTGGTCACCACTCTCCTTCATCTCAAAATTGTGGTTCATGATGACATTCAATTTTCATGTCATTATCCCTCATCCAAATTGTTTATTGCACTACTGTTGGGTGGATTTTCAACAGTTTTTTGGGGCTTGGTGATAACTACAGAATGGATCATGCAACATTTGTTAAAAAAATCTCATTTGGTGATTTGGATCACTGTGATGCATCTGGTCATCGAACAGTAAGGAAGAATTTTGTTGTTTTTTTTCCCTTTTCCTTTTAAGAAAGGCAATAAAACCACTAAAACTGGGAGTAAAAGAATCTTGAGAAAATATTACTGAGGGGAAACAGACAATGATAAAAAAACATGATTCAGTGAGACAGAAGATGTTTATTGACATTGCATTTAATTTTTTGAAGATTGTAGTTAATAGGAAAGCAAGAGGCCAGAAGAGAATTCCACAGAGTGAGAGAAAAAAAAACTATTAGTGTAGAACTTATGGTTACATCTAGCAATTTTAACAGTAACATGATGAGACCTGGTTGCCAAACTAGTACTGCACTTTAGTTTTTTAAGATAAATTGCCAAAGAGGAAAGCTCATCAGAACAATTTCCATGAAAATATTGCTAGAAAAGGCACAGAAAAGCGATGTCAGGGTGGTGGGAAAGGGATCAAAGTCAAGAAGCCAGAGCAGGACTAATAACATTGCAGATTCTTTAAACTTTATCAAGAATCTTTAAATACATGACAGAAGCATCAGACCAAATGTGGCAGCAATATTCACTGGTATGGATGAATAGTAGACTTATAAATATCTAAGAAAAATTCTAGTGAGAAGAAGCATGACTGCAAATCAACTTTCCTAGTAACAGATTTAGCAATTTATTCAATGTAATCATCCCAATTCATGTGAATGGAAAACATTAAACTGAGAAGGCACAATGAGTTACTCTCTTGATGGTTAGCATTGGAGAAAGCAGTTTCTTTTTAGAGGCGTTAAAATTAACAAACCATTTCTTAACAACAGATTGAAGGTCATTTTTGAGATCAACTGCCAGTATGAGCTTTTACTGAACTAATCAGACTTACCATTAAAATAGGAATAGATAGTTGTTAAGTCAAAAACTGATGGCAATAGGAAGGTCATTGATAAAAATCAGTAACAATGTGTGTCCCAGAATAGAGCCCTGTAGTTATAAATATCTAGAAGAGTAGACATTTAAGATGATCTTCATTTTGGGATGCACTCAGTGAAGAATGAATTCACTAGACACTAGTAATGGCTTGGCAGATTAACTCACTAACCATTTCATGTCAGTAACTTCTCATACTGTCACTTGTATAAAGATTTTATTAGTTAATCTTTCAACATAATAATTTGATGATCTTGTAATAATCTAAACTTATTTATAAATGGAACTTTGTGTGTGTGTGTGTGTGTGTGTGTGTGTGTGTGTGTGTGTGTGTCCCCGTTACCTATAGACTCTGAAATGGTTAAACCGATTTTATTGAAAATTTACACAGTTATACTATAAGCATCTGCGAGTGTTCTTAGCTAGGTTTTGTGTTGAGGTACCCCTATAAATATCAAAAATTGATAATTGAAAAATCGTGTTATAGAAGGAGTGGTCTGATTTTAATCAAATTTGATACACTCATAGATGAAGACATAAGAAACAATATTCAGAAGTTTCCAGGTTGCAGTTCTTACAACAGTGCAGAAAATCGATAATATATATATATATATATATATATATATATATATATATATATATATATATATAAAAGGTAAGATGTTTGTGTGTGTCTGTTTATCTGCCTGTATTTTTTTCAGTTCTTTTATTTTAGTTTTTGCTTTGGGTTTGGCTCTAAGTAGGTATAATTGTAGTTCTTAGTCTCAGCCATGATACCATTTACTCAGAGGACTTATTCAAAATTCAATTTACAACGAAAAAAACTTATTTGATATCGATACCAGGAAATCAAAATTTGACTTACATCCATTCATTTTTCTTTCAGTCTAGGTTTCGCTTTAAGTGGAAACAACTATTGCTTTTTAGTCTTTCGTGTCAACGCCCAAAGAGTCTGAGCTCCAGGACCATGGATTAGTTTTAAAGCTTTCATTACACCCAAGCAATGCCGGGCTTTACTGCTAGTTTTATATAAAAGAAGGTGAAGTTTTATATATTTGTTAGTCAGGCAGCCTGATCTCCCCTTTGTAATAATAATGATATATTAATGTTATTATGGTAACAAGCAATACTTGAGGCTAGCAAGAAAGCATCTGGTGTCAACATAAAATAGATTATCTCATTAGTAATTAGGAGAGATCTGTCTGCTAATACATTGTTTTTTTATTTTAATTTTTTTGGATACTTTTAATGATTAAAAAATCTTTTTAATTTATATCATTATCTTACTTTAAACTTATTATTTTTATTTGAACACTAATGTAATAGCTTGATCACATCACCATTCATCTGATTCAATGAGGCCTTTGAAAATCTACAGTTATTTATATACAATTACTATCTATCAAGAATATTAGACCTAATTCTAGAATGTAAATCATGCCTATTAATAGAGCGCCATCTAGTGTTGAAATGGTGAAGTTCAGCACTTGATTGATAGAGTGATTTGCAATAAACCATTTTGGTGTTGCTCACATTTATTGTGGTTGTGTACCAATGCAATGAATTACTCAGCAGCAACCATGGGAACTAGTTGTGGTGCCTATTTAGGAGTCACTAGTTTAGAGGATAGTAACATTTGGGTTAATAAGACTAAAAAAGTTATTCAAAATAGGGATTATATTGCATCTTTGAGACAGATGTGGTCAAAAACAAGAATTGGAATTTATTTTAGAAATTATACAAACCCAAACAATAATGAACTGAAGTTTTTTGTGAAATTGAAGAAGAAGATAAAATGGTAAACAGGTAAAAATTAAAGAGAGAGAATTAGAACCAGATGGTGTTCCCAGAACTCTGTGTGTGTAGTTTTAGATGGTAATGTATCTCTAAGAAAGTACTATAAGCAAGCTTGAAATTCAGTGTATATCATTTTGCCAAATTGTAAACAACTTTGTTTTTCATAGCATTAAGCGTGTCAGATTTTGTGCCAAAGAAAGTGTATTTGCGGGGAATTTTACTACACTACTTTAATCAAAAGAAATCTGCAGCTGAAGCACACAGAACTCTTGTTTAGACTTACAGCAACCATGCTCTGTTAGAAACAACTTGCAGAGATCAGTTTAGACACTTCAAAAATAATGATTTTGATGTTGAAGATAAAGATTGCTTTGGTGCACTGAAAAAATTTGAAGACGAAGAATTGGAGGCATTACTTCATGAAGGCTCATGTCAGGCACAAGCTGAGCTTGCAGAATCATTAGGAGTTGATCACACAACAGTTTTGAAATGTTTGAAAGCATTAAGAATGATTCAAAAGTAAGAACATCTTCAAGCCAAGAGAATGGTATTTTTATCATGTGTGGACAGATGTTTCAACTGCAGAAAAGGAAAGTTTTTTGCATCATATTGTGACTGGTGATGAAAAGTGGATACACTACGATAACCCTAAGCATAAAAGATCATGGAATAAGCCTTGCCATGGTAGCAAAGCTGAATATTCATGGTTCAAACCTTCTGCTCTGCATTTGGTGGGATCAGCTTGGTGTAGTTTATTATGAGCTGCTCAAACCAATTGAAACCATCATGGGAGATTGCTATTGACTACAATTGATGTGTTTGAGCCGAGCATCGAAGAAGAAATGGCTGCTATATGAGCAGAGACATGACAAAGTGATTTTGCAGAAGGTTGAAGAACACACTAGTCATAATGTTATGATCAAAGGAAAATAGATAAGGATTTCTTTTGCTTTCATGTGAATATATTACAATGAATGCTCCTAATTTGATTCTAGAATATGAAATTTTTCATACAAAAGTTCTTTGCCTTATCCATTAAGCTATGTCACATGCACTTGTGCAATGTCTTCTAGGGCTGACTTGCTTGGCTATGAGTATGCCAGCTAACAACCAGCTACTGTCTGCTTTTGAAATGGGAGACACCCTTCCCATACCCCCTATGTTCAGCCCTCTTTGACTGACATTAAATGGGGACACTGGGACTGATCACATGACAAGAGACCCGCCAAGAGGGAAAGGCCATTATGTGACCTTTTACAATGATGACTTTTTTTCTATGTCATTTGTTCTTGACATTAGAATTGCTCTGATGGCAGAAGATAACAACACCAGTTGTTCATCTTGAAATGAGTCCACATTGAAAGAGTTAAACTGTTTTTTCAGTATTTGCTTTTGTTTGCCATTTATTTAACTTGTTCACTTATTTATATCAATGGTTTATGAATGGTGGAGGTGGGTGCATTTGGCTACTGGTGGTATCAGTTTTTTTTTTATTCTGCATTCAATATTTTGTACAGAATGTAATATAAATTCATATCAATTTATTTTCATATAATTCCTTTTTTTTAAAAATAAGTTAAGGTGTTTTACAAAGTGACTGTTAAAGGCTACTCTTTCATCTTTGCCTATGATTTACTAAAAGCACCACTCATTAAAGTTAAGCAATATTTCATCTGATCAGTACTTTTATGGGTGACCACTTATAGACAACAGAGCCTATAAGCACATCTTTCATATTTGAACAAAATCTTCTTTTCAAATATCTTGAATATCATATTCTTTAAATACCTTCAAATACAAAATCTTCTTCTCGAATACCTTGAATTTCATTTTCTTTAAATACCTTTAAATACAAAATCTTCTTCTCGAATACCTTGAATTTCATATTCTTTAAATACCTTTAAATACAAAATCTTCTTCTCAAATATCTTGAATTTCATATTCTTTAACTTAAATAAAACTTTAATTAGAAGAAAATTTTTTGTTTCTATTTTTAGTTTGAGATAAAATTAATTTTTATTGTTTCGTTTAAGCATTCACTTTTGTTTGGTAAATACCAAAAACTTTGCAATTTGTTTGAATTAGAAATTAATGATGTTTTTTTTGCATGAACCAATTTTTATTTATTTAATTTTGTGTACTTAAAATATCTTGTTAAAATTTCTAAGTTGACTCTTATAATGACTCTCGTTTAGTACTGTCAGAAGTGAAACTGTTCGTTTTGGTTGCTGCTTGATTATTGAACTTTTCATTCATTGCATATCCTCTCATTTGATAATTTAATGTTAAATGTTAATGGGTTATGGCCCTTGAACAGAGGACTTATTTGCTTGTCTGCTTTTGATACAATGAGATGAGATATAAAAATGAAAATAAAATCAGACTCTTCCATTACCAGCAGCATTGAGAATATGTGTCTATAAGTTTTATATTAAACTTGATAGCAAAGAATTTTCAAGATGTGATAATCATATAGATTTAATGAAGGGATTCTGCTTCAGATTTTGAGCAGTGGGATTTTTACTGAGTTAATTTTTAGCCATTTCTTTGGAAATACATCTCTCTCATCAGATATCATTGTGTGCATCGTGTAGTGGGTATTGGCTTGAAAAGTGGAAATAGTGTATCAACTTCAGATTCCAGCTGAGGCCATTGCAATCACTTTTGGACAAATGCCCTTAGAATGGTACAAATCCATCTCTTCTCTCTTCAGCTAAGGGTTAATAGCAGGGTGAACTTAGTTCTCTAACTGTGGTTCAGAGAAGGACAACTCAAATTCAAAACTGGTTTGTCATGAGGATAGTTTTACACCTCATAAAACGTACTTGTTATAGAAACCACTGTAGCAACATCTATAGTAGTGAGGCTGTGGCAATGATCTGCTGATAATTAACTGTATTGAATATTATTACAGGCATTAAAGCTCTAATTATGTTCAAACATAAAAGTCTGGCAATAATATATGCTTGGAGGAAATTAATATTTAGTTCTCAAACAAAAATGGTTGTAATAATTTTGTTAATATTTCAATGATTATTTATATAATTCTCAGCATGTTCTTTGTACAAGTGAGTTTCCCTAAGAGTGCACGCACAACCAAATGGAAGAAATACCTCAGTGGGAAATGTAGTTGGGGAGCAGATTTTCAAAACACGCAAAAAAAAAAATGCCCTGAAACTGAAACCAGGAATGCTTGAAACCCATTCATTAGAATCTTATAATGAAGAAACTGTTGTTAAGCTCTTCAAATTTCACTATAGGAATTACTAGCAGTATAGGCCAGTGTTACTCGGGTGTAATGAAAGCTTTAAAACTAATCCATGGTCCTGGAGCCCAGACTCTTTGGACGTTGGCACAAAAGACTAAAAAGCAATAGTTGTTGCCAGTTAAAACGAAACCGTAAACTGAAAGAAAAATGAATGGATGTAAGTCAAATTTTGATTTCCTAGTATTGATATCAAATAATTTTTTTTTGTCGTAAAATGAATTTTGAATGCTAAATAAGTCCGCTGAGTAAATGGTATAATGGCTGAGACTAAGAACTACAAATATACCTACTTAGAGCCAAACCTGAAGCAAAAACTAAAATAAAAGGGCTGAAAAAAATACAGACATACAGGCAGATAAACAGACACACACACAAACATCTTGCCTTTTATATATATATATATTATTGATTTTCTGCACTATTGTAAGAACTGCAACCTTGAAACTTCTGAATATCGTTTCTTATGTCTTCATTTATAAGTGTATCAAATTTGATTAAAATCGGACCACTCCTTCTATAAGCCGATTTTTTCAATTATCGATTTTTTATATTTATCGGGGGTATCTTGACACAAAACCTAGCTAAGAACACTCACAGACGCTTATAGTACAACTGTGTAAATTTTCAAGAATATCAGTTTAGCCGTTTCAGAGTCTATAGGTAACAGACACACACACACACACACACACACACACACACACACACAGATACACACATACAGACACACATACACACACAGAGAGACAAAGTTCCATTTATAAATAAGTTTAGATTTAGATTTAGATTAGATTATATAGAATGCTGCCCAAAAGAGAAAAAAACCAAAGATAGTAAAAGCAAAGAAGCCTTGGAATTCAGGAAGTCATTAGAAATTTGTCCATTTTTAATAATATTCTTACTCGTATTTTTTTAAATTGCTAACTTACATAACTTGATACATAGCAATTCAGAGATTTCATTTGGTCTGCAGATGTAAGTTTCTGACAAAATCCGCCCCAAATTTGTATCAAGGGGTATTGTAAAATATGTAGACATTGGTATGCAAATGTGAGAAACAGTTGAAATATATTTTTGAAAGATTTACTTATGCAAGTATTTGACAGCATTAAGTGAGAGTATATTTTGAATTTTCTTTATCTATTGATAATAGTTTCACACATATTTTCTTTTTAACCACTGTATAAAGAGCAGAATTTGCCTTTCTGTTGCATCAGTTAGACTCTTTTTTTTATATCTTGGTTGATATCTGATCCTTGTTTTTATGTGGGTAAAATATTTCCTTTCCTTTCAGAACATCATCTGATTATCTGGAAATAAATAAGCTAAAAACTATTTTTAATTCTTAAAATATTTCTGCAGATGTCCAAAATTTTATTACAGCAATAAAAACAGACATACTAAAACAATATTCATTCAATTTCTGGCCAACATTAACAAGGAAAAGGTGGACAATTTACATATAAAAACCAACAGTATGCTTGGTCTTGTAATCTGGACATGTTCATAGTGCTAAGTAAGGCTAATACCAATTAAAACTGGAAGTTTTTGGAATCAGTATGCATTAAGTTCTAACAATCATCTCTCTGTAAACAGAAAGAGTGTTTGGTGAGGTTAAAATTAATTAGTCTTTCATGTTATAGCACACTATGAAATTTTAAAATAAATTAGCTATCCCCAACACTAGGATCTTTACCACCACCTCCAAGACAATCAGCTATATATATATATATATAGAATAAAAAGTGTCAGAGGTTGTGAACGTTTTATTTAAAGTGTATATTTATTGTTTAAAAATATAATACAAGCAAAATGATATTTGTGATGCTACATGTGTTTTGAGTCTAAGATTGACTCTCTTCAGGCGAATAAATTTGTGATTTTACATATCAGGTTCCTTTTGTTTCTGATGGCCAAGTCCTTGTTTATATAGTTAAGTTGACTATAATGTTTTTTTTTTCTTCCTTCACGAGCGCGTTAATAATGGCAAACACATTTAGAAATTTCATGAACCTGGTGTGTGTGCATGTATGCGTGCATGCAGGTGTGTGTCTGCATGCGTTTCGGTGTGTTTTTTTATGTCGTTTTGTTGAGCGAAGACTTTTATTTTTTATGAATCTTTCTTCCTGCATTAATAATATTTCGTAGTCTGTATTTTGGTAAATAGGTGCAACTTAGAAATTCCCATCACTACATTCATGCGTATGTTAGGAGACATATAGTTTCCTGTTGTATCATAATCTTATATTGCTTTTATGAAGTGATATTCCATTATTGATGCATTGTGTTGCTCCCACGTATATCTTTGTGCATTTTTCGCATTTTAGAGTGTAAACTACATTTTTCGAGTTGCAGGTCAAATCTGATTTTATTTTGAATGTATTTGCGTTTTCAAACTGGAAGTATTTTCCTTCTATTATGTTGCATACTCCACATCTTTCTTTGTTGCATTTTGTGACCCCCTGTGTTGTGCGTTGTTCAAATTTCGATGAGGTTAGGATGTTTTTTAAATTTGGGGGCTGGCGTTTGCTGTCAATTATTTTGGTTGTCTTTAAGATTTGTTTTATTTTTTCATTATTGTTGAGTAATTCCATGTGGGTTTTGATCTTTGTGAATAATTCTGGATTGTTTTTGTTGTGTGGAAACGTATGCTAGAATGTTTTCTTCTTTTTCATGGTTTTCTTGTTTATTTTTTTATTCCGGAGGGATTCTAATGGTATCTTTTCTGCTAGTTGGAAACCTTTGTTTATTAGTGGAGTGGGGTATCTTCTTATTTGTAATGTTTTTTGTAGTTCTTCTAAGCGTATTTTACCGAGGGTTTTGTCAGTTACTATCGTGCAAATTCGTCATGCTAGTGAATAGAGGATGGATTTTAAACAGTTTTTTGGATGTTGTTGGTTGGTTGGTTGGTTGTTTTGTTTTATGGCATATCAACCTCGGCGGGTCATTTATTGCCAACTAAATTTTTATTTTTTTTATTATTGCTGGTAATATCTTTTTCTTTCAACAATTTATTGTTGTTTTTATATAAGTTTTTGTGTCTAGTAATACTTTTTTCTTTTCGAGTATCAAGATTCATTGGAATTTGTTTTTAAGGGCAGGGTTCCCAAGTCTTACCCTGTTATTTAACCCATAACTGGAGGGAAGGGGATGGATTAATACCTTTCCCAAGGGTACCAGTGCTTAAATGAATGCAGGGTATTCAACTCGATTTCTCTTTCCAAGCTGATATCCACTGCACCATAACGCACATCTGTCACTAAATGCTTACAACACCTGGTATTCCCAAGCAGTCATTCATCTAAGTACTGACCAGGCACAATGTTGCTTAACTGCGGTGATCGAGCGAGAACCGGGGTATTCAACGTGATAGGCCGTAAGCCTTAGAGTGAAAGAGGCGGTAACATTAAACAATTTTGACGATAAATTTTGATCTATATTATTGAATGAAACATGCATCAATAAAAAAATGCTGCCTAAATGCACACAATATGTAAACATTATATATATTATGTGTTTTAGAATCTCAGAAAAAATTAATGTTTTTTTTAAATATATAAAATGTTAGCAAAACACCAGAAAGCAGGACAAATTGCAAAAAAAAGTATAAAAGTAAACAAAAATACAAATACCAAAAATTTGTTAATTTTCTAAAAAGCTAGCGAAAGTAGAAAATGAAAATATAAATCTAGATTTAAGTCTAAACTATTCGAAGATTATAAAATCATTATGTAACATACAATAAAATAATTTATGCTACCTTTTGACAGTACTAACACCTAAACTATCAATTAATAAAAATGAACTAGAGTAGGAAATGCAAAGTTGATAAATATATGATCGGGCAAACAAAAACAGAAAGTAGAAATAAGACAAATGACCATCAGGTTAGTAATGGAAAAACAGATAATTTCTTAAACAAAAAGTTGAAAGAAATAATAATAAACAATGCATCTATAACTTCAAGTACATATAGTAATCAAAATATATACAAATGAAATAAAATAAATAATAATTGCAAATTATATTAAATATTATATTACTTTTAAGCAATGTTTTACTTTAAAATCTGAAATCTTTTTGAGCTTCAACAAAAAATGTCAACTTTCCTTCAGTTCAGAAAGCAGAAAAAAAAATTGAAGAAATAATTAAGAAGAAAAATAGATTCAACAAATAAATATTTATTAAATGAAATGCTTGCAATGTATATAGACTTACATTTGGTAAACATCTTGGAACCTAAAAAGCCTGCATCTGTGACCACAAGAGAAACCTATGTTGGGACAACCATTTAAACATATTTTTTTTTTTTTTAATCATATCACCCCAAGCAAGGCAAAAACGCCACTGATGCGCAGGGGGCTACGTAAGAGTGAAAAGACTGGAAAAGAGAAAAACCGGAAACCACATACTAAACAGGAAACAAGGGATGAGCCTCTTCACCTGTTCAATAGACGTGGGTGGAGTGTGAACCGGGTGATATTTGTAATAAACAGGAACAAGACTGGCCATAACATTTTACAAATGCTACCCTAATTAAAAAAGAACATAATTCTTTATGTTAAAAAGACTTAGAGGATGTTCTGATAAAAATTTTACCAGTTATAAACACATTTCAAAAACATCATATTACATCATACCAGTCATTGTCCTAAAGAAATGCACTGCTGAGTTCTCTCCTGTCCTCTCTAACTATTGCCTCATTTCTTTTTGCTTTCCTGCTTGTTTGAAAGCCTCCACTGCAGTTCCTGTTTTTAAAAAAAATACTTTGGGCATCTTTCTGATCCGTCTAATTATCATCCTATTAGCCTCTTACTGGTTTTTGTTAAAGTGTTCAAGGCTGTTGTCAATGCTGAAATTGTTCATCATCTCACATCCCACAATCTTCTCTCACAAACAATATGGCTCCTGCTTTGCCACGTCTACTGCCAATTGCTAATGAGCATCACTAAATATATATACCAGTCTCTGACAAGAATGGCAAAGCCTGAGCTGTTACTCTAGAAATCTTGAAAGCATTTGACAAGGTTTGGCATGCTGCAGGGCTACAATATTTTTGAACAATTGTTTGATTTAAGCCGATCATTCCCATCAAATCATGAAATGAAGATCATTTTGAACAGACAAGCTTTTGAATCCTTTCACATGAGCACAGGCATTTCTTAAGGCCCTATCCAAGGTCCTACACTTTTTCTGATCTTTATGAATGATCTTCCTGATGTAATCAGTTCCCAGGTGAGCATCTATACAGATGACACCACCATTTACTCTTGTCTCAATGAGAAATTTGCCAAAGCTGACAAAGTAAATCTTGCTGCTCTTGAAAAAGGCCTCCGGTCTGTGTTGGAATTGAGTAAGAAATGGCTTGTAAATTTTAATGCTTCCAAAACGAAGCTGCTCTTCTTTAACCACCATAAAGAAACTTTCCTAGCTTTCATAAGTATGGATGATGCTAGTCTCTTAGAAAGCAATACATTGCGCCTCCTTAGCCTCACTCTCTCAACCGACCTCAAGTGGAAAGACTACATTGAATCTACAGCTGTGTCTACTGCTAGGAAGGTTGGATCACTCTGTTGGGCCAGAAAGATTTTCTCATCAGAATCCATCTTGTACAATTATGAATCTACCATTCATCTGTGCATTTAATGCTGTTGCCATATCTGGTCAGGTGCACCTGCTTTTCATCTTGAGGTTTATGACAAAATCTAAAGGAGGGTTTGCAACAGACTTGATTCTGACTTGGCAGCTTGCCTTCAATCACTTTCTCACCTATAGAATATAGCTTCCCCTCTGTCTTTTGATCCCCCACTTTATGACCAGTAGAAGCCTTAATCATGTTTCCAACTATTATATTCAGTCAGTCAGTTAAGTACCATGCGTGATACACGCTTTGGGCAATCATGTCTCGAAAGAGGCATGACTGACTGGGCAGAAGATTATCCCGCAGTAGGTTGACATTACTTTCTGCAGTATACTGGTTGTTAGCCAAGGCTATAGAACCCAATCTGTCCTGTTATTTAACCCATAACTGGAGGAAAGAGATGGATTATTACCTTTCCCAAGGGTATTTGTGCGTAAGTGAATGCAAGGAATTCAACTGGAATTTGAACTCGGCTCCACCGATTTGTTGTTCTAAATAGATATCCATTGCTCCACAATGCACATCTGAAATAATTATAAAAAACAAAAAAAAACAACCTTTGTTAAATCCATATTTAAATAGTCTAACATATATTTTAACTACCCTGACCCCAAATGAAATAAGTGGGCAACCTCCAAACATTAATAATACCCACTAAACACACATGCTCACATCCATTCACATATTTTTATTACTTAAATGTTATTTTTAGTGAATCCTTGTATTTGAATAGATATTCCATTTATTTACTAAACAATATATTTATGTTCTTTTGTCTACTGATCTGAATATTTTAGAAATCTTATTACTTAAATACAAGTATCCACTGAAAATAATGTTTAAGTAATAAAAAATCTGTTGGATCAATAAATAAAAACATCCATCCCTTTTGCATTTGTATATACATTATCATCTGAATCCTGTATAGATAAACTAGAATTATGGTACACATAAATTATACACACACGCTGTTTGACTGCTTAACCAATGAAAACCAACACAAAAATAAAATTAACAAGAACTTTTTTCCATATTTCATTCTCTGATGAAGCTTTAATAAAAATGAAACATGTTAGATTGGTAAATGTTTCTTATTTGTTCTTTACCTTAGCATTCTGTCGGATTCAGATCCATATTTGATCTGTATTTAATCTCAATTCATATTTTTGTTAGTATCTAACATTAGTCTCAGGTTTGTACATTTTTTAGTCAAATTATATATTTTTTAGTCCTGATGAGAGAGGAGTGATGAACTGGTTTAAATGTTTTTATTTGTTATATTTTAGTATTAATAATTTATGGTAATATATATTTTTTGCTATTACAATATGCGGTAATATATCATTATTGTTATTACAAATTGATGGTAATATATCTTTTTTGCTATTACCAATATGCGGTAATATATCATTATTGTTATTACAAATTGATGGTAATATATCGTTTTTGCTATTACCAATATGCGGTAATATATCATTATTGTTATTACAAATTCATGGTAATATATCTTTTTTGCTATTACCAATATGCGGTAATATATCATTATTGTTATTACAAATTTATGGTAATATATCGTTTTTGCTATTACCAATATGCGGTAGTAAATCATTATTGTTATTACAAATTTATTTATTTATCCTTCCATATCACACACTTCATTCAGCAACAGTCTACCTTTAGTGGCTCTTGGGACCTTTACTGAGTGAGCTTTATTAAATACAATTGAGTAGCTTGTTACCTGTTTCTCTTTTCTTTTATATTTTGCACTTTTCAAATCAATTCTTAATAAGGTGGTTAAATGCAGGATTTATTGATTTTTCAATTTCTGTAACCCACATGTATATCTTGATGACAGAACATACCTCTCTCTTTCTTTCTTTGGGCACCTCAACATGGTGTAATGGTTAGCAAGCTTGTCTCACTAGAACCTGTTACAACTGAGTAGTGAGTTCTATTCTCACTGGGTACTCCATACTTTCAGCCTTGTGCCACATCTAAGCAGCACTTAGAAAAATCAAATCTCTATTTCTTTCTTTGTGTATGAGTGTGTACGTGTGTGTGTATATATATATATATATATATATATATATATATTATTACTTAAACGTTCTTTTTAATGGATAACGATGTTGGAGTAGATAGTCTATTTATTAAACGATATTGAGATATCTTAGAGAAAAATATGTGCTCTCGGGTAGGATTTTAACCTGCATTTCCCTAGGGAAAATTGTCATTTAATCTGATGTGCTTTGGACCTTTCTGTCATGGTGTGTGACATTAGTCAAGCAAAATTAAATATGGCTTTTAAACACAGATTTTTCTCTGAGGCTTGAGATCAACATATCTGTTCAGTTTTGTATCATGATGTAAACAAAGCAATTTCTAAAGAAAGGGATGGATTTTTTTTATTAATCCAGCATTACTTAAATCATTATTTTTAGTGGAAACTCATATTTGAGTAGATGCTCCATTTATTTATTAAACAATATACTTCTTTATTTTGTCTATTGGCCTGAATATTCGAGAAATCTTCTAAAAGAAAAATATGCTGCGGGTGAGTGAATATTTTTCTGCACAATGGAATCTTCACCTGAAGATTGTGTTTTTGCATGAAACTCAAGACTTGCACTACCGGTGAGGAAAATATTTGTATTTATTATTGATATATAAACTGTAGCTCTTTTCTTGTACATTGAGCACTATTTTATTAATACTAGCACTCAATGTGCAACATTATATATTCATTTATAATAGTGTATGTGTGTGTATATATATATATACACAGTAATTTGCAGACAGATTTGTTTTGCTGTATCACAGCTCATCAGTATGGTTAGACATCCAATTGCTTTTACCCAGGATTGAAACTTGACCGAATTGACATCAGTCGGCGATTCTACCTCTGAGCTATATGCACTCATCAGGAGGAAGCAGACTTTTAGCGTGTGATATATCATGTAAACACACGCTAATGTGGATGGCTAATATATATATATATATTAGCCATCCACATACAAGCCTGTTTCACTGTATCACAGCTGATCAGTGTGGCTGGACAACCACTTACTGCCAGCTGAGATCGAAACTTGGCTGATTTGGTGTCAGTCGAAGTGCCTACTTCCTAAGCTATTGACGCATGGCTGAGAGAGGAGGAAATTTTAGTGTGTTATATATATGCAGTGTATACACACACTAGCTGCCCAGAGAACTCAATTCAAGAGGAAAAAATATGCCAAAGTGAAAAGTAGGATTTCATCAGACTAAGGTGATGTTTACTTTGATGCAATTACACATATTCACAAAGGAGAGAGTGGAAATGCTTTTTTTTAAAAACTATATGACATATCCAAAACAAAATTAATACAGAACAAAATAATAAGCTTAAACTTGAAAAAGAAATTTACTCTTTCACCTGTATTAATTGCCACAAGAGATGCATAAGAGAAACCTCAAGTAATTTGAATAAGATATTATAGCACAAAACAGATCTTTTACAAAACAACGCATTAAATAAAATTAGTTGCTCACTGTAATAATCAACAACAAATCTGATTAAAAAAATGTTACTTTAATTAAAAGAGAAAACACTTTACTGAGACCAAAATATTTATAAAGTGCTTTAATCACTGAATCATCCACAGAAAATTTGCATCTAGATTCTTAGAACATTTTACCATTTTTGGCTGCTCTTCTATTATCAGAATGTTGGATATTTAATAAGAAAAGTGACAAAAACATAAACAAAAAGGATCTAAATGAAATTGGCCAGATTATAGACCCAAAACAGAAAATTTTAAAAATTTTTATCCCTCCCCCACTTTCCTTTGTGCTCATGTGTAGTTGCATCAATATAAACATAAATTTTGTCTGATGAAGTCCAATGGGATGAAATGTTTCACAAAACTTTTCCCACTTTGTCATACTTTTTATTCCCTAAAATTGTTCTTAATATATAAAAAATTTATATATCATTTTTAAACACACACACACACACACACACACACACACACACACACACACACACACACAAAATGCTATCAATGGAGTCAACACAAAGTAAGGACAGTGAGTTTCACATTTGAACCCAATATTCAGACCCTCTTGTGTTTGAGCAAGACTGTTCTCACTTGATGTTAGTCTCGGTTTCCACTTATATATATATATATATATATATATATGAGTGTGTGTGTGTAAAAGTTAAGACAGACATGTTATTCCATGGTTAAGCGAAAGTATAGGCCTATTTCAGGCGAACCATCTTCAGCTTCTGTCTTTATTGGACAGAAGATTTTACATGAATGAATCTATCATTCATGTAAAAATCTTCTATATAATAAAGATGGAAGCCGAAGATGATTTGCCTGAATTATGCCCATACTTTTGCTTAACCATGACATAATGTGTCTGTCTTAATTTTCCTTAGTTATTAGGATTTTCCTTAGAGATTAGGATTATCAGAGGATTAAATTGAGTGATTCCTAATATAAAAAACATTAACAAATGTAAAGAATTAGTGCCAATATTTTTCAAATCTTCTCATCCATTAAGGGTCAACGTAAAGTCAGTTCACTGATAAAACTAAATTGGTTTTTAACATTTGTTAACATAAATGCCTATAAGAAAAGTACAACATGGTGCAACTTGTTGGGATATTCATTATGGCTAGTGTTACAAACTTGTAGCATACAGATGACCCGCAGGTCTAAGAAAAAGAAAACGTAGAATCCTTTCTCGGTCTTCACTCAGAAATGGAAGCAACACAAGGGAGTCAACGAAGACAGATGCAAGATGATGGATTTCAAAATATAACATTTATTTATAAACATGTAAAGAAAGAAAAAAACTTCACTTAACAAAGGGGAAGGTGACTATGAAAGAACAGAAGGTACAAGCGAATACATATATATATATATATATATATATACAAAAGAAAAGAAGGTTAAGCCAAGTCAAGGAAATCAACTTATCTATCAGAATCTGGTTCTCTCAAGCGAGAGTTCTTTTGTTAAAACAATATTTTGGTCGGCTGGCAATTTTCCTTGGTTCCTTTTATTTTGGAAGTGGTTGGGGTTTAACAGCATCTCATACAGGCTTTATGTTGGTCGATTCAGTTTCATAGCAGCTCCTTTCATCTATAGTTGACAGACTTTACTGTCGTCTTCATTTCAATGGGCAGTCCTTTTTATCGGGACGATTTTTTTGCTCAGCGACTTTATCTGCCACTGGTTGAATGGAAACTGAAAAATATCTTTTTTTTTTATTTTGCTGTCCCTGAAGATAGTCTCATGGGTTCTCTCCATCCTTGTCTGGGTACTCGGGAGGATGGGGTGCAGATCACGCAGCATTTGTGTGACGGCCAAAATTTCAGTCAACCCTTTACTATGGTCTGATCACGTGAATCATAGCAGGGTTTTGGAACTGGGTATTGTTGCGTTGGGTCGCTTCAAAGTTCACTGGCTTGTGGCTTGTGTGGAGTGTAGGTAAGGAGGGAAAGAAGTTGTGAAGAGAAGAGGGTATGGCTGACCATAGAACATATTCGCTCGCAAGTTGAAAGCATTGGATTTTATCTATCCTCATTTATTTATTTATTTTTGTATCTAACTAATTTTCGACTAGAATTTGGGATTTTTGTTTGGGAGTGCTTTTTTTTAACCTTATATGGTTAATAAAATCGTGGGTACAACACACTAGTAATATATTGAAGTTCTTTGGAACTTGGTATCTTGGACTTGTAATGCTTTCATAGCACATGGTAACCATCCCAATGTTCTCGAAAGATCATTTCTGTTTATACATGGTTGATATATGTACTGGTTTTCCTTGGCAGTGTTTATGGCAATCTAAACAAGGCAATTAGAATAAAAGAAGCAATGAAGATTTATTTATTTTGGGACTTTTTATATAAATTAATGATTAAACTAGTTTTATTTGTCTCCCCCAAAAGTGGATATAAAACCATAGACTACTTTGCTAACATGTGTGCTACCAATCCACTAATGGTAAAACCCTGATCTGCCCTGTAGCTTTTTATATTAGCTAAGAGAGAAAGGAAGCTTGAATCAGGTTTAAACTCCTTTTACAGTAGACATATGTAATTGGTAATGATAACATTAGCTGTTTCCTTACGAGGAAACACTTTTTTTATATGTTTATATTATGTTTTCATTCCATGCAAATACTGTTTATGGTTGAAATTTATATAATCTTTCTTTTAAAATACTTTTTTAGGAAAACAGATTTTTCAAGTTCAGTAGCTCAGTAGCTGTTTAGTAAATCCTAAAGGTGTTTTTGGATTGGTTAGATTTGTTATCATCCACTTTTGGGTTCCATTATTTTCTGAGGTGTCTCTCCCATCAGTTTTCACTTGGCTACTCTTTTTGTTATGTCACAACTGAGTTATTTACAGGTTGTGAGTTGCGGGGAAAAAGAAGGGGAAAATCTATTTTAGTATCACCATCTTTGTATCTGTGGTTTTTGTATGTAAATATATTTTTTTTTAATTGTTTCACCCCAAACAAGGTGGTACTGCCACTGATGCGCAGGAGGCTACATAAGAGTAAAAGCTTAGATAGGAGAGAACATCTAAATCGATAATAGAACCATGTTTACTTTGTCTTCAAGAAAAAAATGGAAATAATTAAATACATGAGAAGCAACATACTATTAAACCAGAGACATGAAATCACAGTAAACTGAAAACACATTAAAGAACTAACCTTACAATCATGCTAGAATTTCAAAAGCCAAAGTTAAGATCCCTAGAAATGAGAAAACTTTATAGTATTAACAACACTCTTACCTCAAATTTTGCCTTTATTTCATACTACAAACTGTGATCTAATTTTATATAAGAGGTTTCCTAAATTTTAAATTAATGTTAAATATAAAAAAAATAGATTAATTATAAAACTAAGTTTAAATACAAAAATATTTGTAGTCGTATAATTTAATTCACTAATAAAGATATATTTACCAAATAGCAATTCCTACTCCCACTTTATCACACCCACTTTTACTCCTCCCCACCTCATATACATTTCCTTATTTTCTCCTTTTATTAAATGCAAAGGACTGACCATAAAAGATGTAAAGGACCAGACCTTATCTTCTAATGTTAAATCTGTCTATAAAATTTTCAACACGTCCATTAATCACCTCTCTCCTCTACCTCCTCCCTCTTTTCGTTCAAATTCTAACTGATAACTTACAACTCTAATTTCCCATTCCCCACCCCACCTACCTCCCACACAATTCGCCAAATATAAGAAAAAGAATTTTCTATTTCTTTTCACACTACCTGATGAGACATTGTCTTTTCAATGTCGAAACAAAATTAAAATCAAAAATTAATTTTAGTTATATTTTTTATGAAGACTTTTGATTAAAATTATGTTTTAAATGAGTTCCAACTTTCCCTTCTGTAAGTAATTTTTGTGTTCTGTCTATTATAAACAACAATAATGCCAACAAACACCTTTGATAATTTGTTGGCTGAAAGGATCCTAAGGTTTACATGATGATGTCAATTTTATTTAAAGTCTGTTATTTCTGTGGGTGTAAGTCCCTGTTTGTATATATATATATATATACAATTCTAGAGAAGAAAATTTTAAAAACAGTTTCTACTTCTGTGATATATGCGTTACTCTTCAGAAATGAATCGAGTTTTTTCAATGACTGGCATGTGTCAGTCAGTTTAGGTGCCATACGTTATACACGCTTGGGCGATCATGTCTCTTTCGAGACATGACTGACTGGGCAGAAGATTATCCCGCAGTAGGTTGCCATTGCTTTCTGCGGTAGACTGATTGCCGACCAAGGCTATAGAACCCAATCTGTCCTATTATTTAACCCATAACTGGAAGGAAGAGAGGGATTAATACCTTTCCCAAGGGTATTTGCGCATAAGTGAATACAATGGATTCAGCTGGAATTCGAACTTGGCTCCCCGGTTTCTCGTTCCGAGCCGATATCCACTGTACCACAACGCACATCCTGGCATGTGTATACACTGTTTATATATAACACGTTAAAATTTCCCTTCTCTGATTCCATGTACCTATGGCTTAGGAGGTACTGACTCTGGCTGACACCAAATCAGTTGAGTTTCGATCCCAGCCAAAAGCAAGTGGATGTGTCTAGCCACAGTTTTGAGCTGTGATACAGTGAAACAGGCCTGTATGTGGATGACTAATAATTATAATAATAATAATAATAATAATATATATATATATAGGATTAATACAAATACAATTTGTCACTCAGCCGATTGATCTTATATTCAGCATCTCAACTCTAGAGTTTCATAAATGAACATTTTTGTAATTGTTCGGTCCACTCTTCAGAAGATTTCAGGAATTAACTGTCATTTTTCTCATTTTGCATTTTCTTTATAGCAATTGTCTCCGAACTAGAAATCAAAGATCTTAGTTTGATTTCCAGTTGAATTTGTTGCATTCACTTACACGCAAATACCTTTGGGAAAGGTATTAATGCATCTTTTCTCCCACCAGCTATCATTTAATTAGCAGGGCAGATTAAGTTTTGTTGCCTTGATTGGCAACCAGTCTTCCACAGAAAGTACTGGCAATCTGCTGAAGGAAAATCTTCTGCCCAGTCAGTCATGTCTCGAAAGAGACATGATCGCCCCCAGTGTATATTACATATGGCACTTAAATGACTGAATTACTATTGGTATCAGCTTGATTTTTTCTCTTTTTGTGTGTGTGTGTGTATATGTATTCTGTAACATTTAAGCAACAAAAATGTCAGAATATAAATAAATCTATTAATTCTTTAGAAATATATATGCATGTGTATGTTTGAGTGTTTGTGTGTGTGTGTGTGTGTGTATAACGAAGATTAACAAACTGGTTATAAACAACTGACAATTTGAAATGATTTGTTTGAACATTATTTTTTATCGATACTCATATTTAAGTAAATATTCTGTTTATAATCAAACAGTATATATATATTTATTTCTACCGGCCTGATTATTTATGATAAATTTTTGTTACGAAAATGTGTGTCATTTTTTAGAAATAAATATGTAATACTGTTTTATTATAAACAGAATATCTACTTAAATACAAGTATCAATCAAAAATAATGTTCAAACAAATCATTTCATATATATATATATATATATATATATATATAATAAAGTTTTGTAATTTGATTGAAGCATTGTGTAAAATAGTTGTATGTTATGTCTTGAAGGCTGTCACAATGTGTTGAATGAAATAAAGGAAGGTCGGGAGGTGTTTGTATGACCTGTTTATTTATATTTATATTTCGAGACTATAATCTCATCATCAGAATGGCAGAGAAAACTTCAAACTGTCCGTGCTCTTAGTTGTCCATCTATGAATGGCTGGCTTTATCCACTGCTGCTGTACGTGTGTGTGTGTATGTATGTGTGCGTATGTGCGAGTGTGTATCTATGTCTTCTAGTTTTTTTTTTATATGGTCTAATGGTGCGTGTGTGTGTGTGTGTGAGCATGTGTGTGTGTGAGTGATTGTGTATGTGTGTGTATTCAAGATGGGTTTTTTTGTTGGTCTGATGGAATCAGTTAGTAGGATCTAGGAGTTGGTGTGACTTTGACCGGGTCAAAGGATATCAGTTACATGGCTGTTGTCTTATCTGTTTGATTTATCTGGTGGTGTTTGCTCGTTGTGTGAGCTGTAATTGAATCTACTTTTATGTGTGTGTGTGTGTGTGTGTTCTGTCCTGGTGCGTGCTTTGTTATGGGCACCTCTGCTACTACAGTCTGGGGGGGGGGAGAAAGTGTGTTAACATGGTTAGACAATATCGGTAAAATCCCACACAACCTCACCAGAGCACAACGCCACACCCTAGACATCCTGAAAGAGAAGGACCTCATTTACCTCCCATCAGATAAAGGTAAGGAATTCTGCGCTATACCCTGAGACACATATAGCAGTCTAGTACTTGAACACCTCAGCAACACACAACTCTATGTGGTAGCAACAGACATAACCCCTTCCCTAATAGAACACCGCATTAACACTACATGGCATGAGATATGCAATTCACGGAAAATCTCTAGCAAGCACAGGTTAAATTTTACCACCAAGAACAGTAACCTCCCTAAATTTTACTACCTAATCAAAACACACAAAAATAACACAACATCACAAATTAGACCCATTGTCTCTAGCATAGAAGGCCCCACATACAAAATAGCATGGCTATTATCACAAATCCTTAAACCCATACTCTCCACCTTCCCCGGACATGTCAAAAGTTCCGATGAAGTCATCCACAGACTACACGGTACTCACCAAAACAAGCTGCAACATAACCGATATGCATTTAGCCTTGACGTCGTCTCACTATATACGTCAGTACCGGCCCACCCAGCGGTGGACTTATTAACAGAAGACATCAACACCTCAAACATACACTGCTACTACTTCACCCCAAACGACATACGCTTGCTCCTGAGAACTATAATAGACAACACTTCACGTTCCAAGGATGCACCTACAAACAGACCACTGGCCTTCCGATGGGGTCCAGCCTATCGGGACTACTTGCCGTCGCATATATGAACCAACTAGAGCTTCGCGCACTCAGCACCTGCCATTCATACGCCTTATTTACGAGATATATTGATGATATACTCATCCTTACTTCTTCACTCGACGAGGCAAGCAGAATGGTAGCGACGTTCAACAGAATGGACGGTAAAATTAATTTCACGATCGAGCACCCCGATGCCAGTGGATGCCTATCACTGCTGGACTTCAAGCTTAAAATATCGGTTGGAGGTGAAGTCCCCACCAATTTCTACAAAAAGCCTGCCAGCAGGGATATGTTTGTCCACTACCGATCAGCCCTCCCTCTCAGCGCTAAGACCGGCTACATCAATAATGAACTCGCGCGTATCTGAAAGAAATGCAGCAAAGGCGAACACATTAACACCCACACTGCATTCTTCAAGAAAACACTGGTGACTAATGGTTACCCACAATCCTTTGTGGATCGCCTAGAACAGAAGGGTAGTGGGGTCCCTAGGCGCCACGCCCTATCTAACACCTGCTTCCTGAGGTTACCACACTTCAGTGATTATATAACATCTAAAATACGTCGAGCTATCCGCAGAGAGGGATTAGACATACAGCTGGCACACTACGGCCCCACTCTTCGAAGACACCTCAACCCCAACCACAGAACAAACAACAACACTACACTAACCTACTGCCCTATTGCAGGTACCGGTATATGCCACCAGGTATATGTTGTATTCCGCTTGCAATGCGCCAAATGCGATGCATTCTATGTCAGCAGCACTACAAGACATCTACACATTAGAATAAAAGAACATCTACACACACAAGCGTCGTCATTCCAAAAGCACTTAAAAATGCAGTAATAAGGACAAAACCATAACCATTAGTATCTTGGCTAAGGAACGCAACATACGTAACCTACACATTAAAGAGTCGCTAATAATATCTAAATTACATCTGGCAATTAACAATCGCCAAGAATTAAACCTAGATTACATAACAGTATAGACAACACCAAGACGCACACAACATGCACTTAATACGACAACAAAGGTCACACACACACACATGCAATCAGTAACAATAACCACAAACACACTTCCTCCCTTATAACAAACCATTAACCAGGCTAAAGCAAACACACACACACACACACACACACAGATAAATAAGTTAGGTAGATTTAATTACAATACTACACATAGCCTTTACACACAAAAAAATAGTTACAATAACCATGCTAACACACTTTCTTCCCCCCCCCCCCCGGACCGTAGTATCAGAGGTGCCCATAACAAAACACACACCAGGACAGGATGCACACACACACACACAAACACACACACACACACACACACGTAAAAGTAGATTCAATTACAGCTCACACAACAGCAAACACAACCAGATAAATCAAACAGATAAGACAACAGCCATGTAACTGATATCCTTTGACCCGGTCAAAGTTACATCAACTCCTAGATCCTACAAACTGATTCCATCAGACCAACAAAAAACCCCATCTTGAATACACACACACACACACACACACACACACACACACACCATTAGACCATATAAAAAAAACAACTAGAACACACATAGATACACACTCACACACATGCACACACACACATGTACATACACGCACACATGTACAGCAGCAGTGGATAAAGTCAGCCATTCATAGATGGACAACTAAGAGCACGGACAGTTTGAAGTTTTCTCTGCCAGTCTGATGATGAGATTATAGTCTCGAAATATAAATATACAGGTCATACAAACATCTCCCGACCTTCCTTTATTTCATTCAACTCATTGTGACAGCCTTCAAGACATAACACACACACATATATATATATATATATATATATATATATATATATATATAATCTAATCTAATCTATCTAAACTTATTTATAAATGGAACTTTGTGTGTGTGTCTTGTGTGTGTCCGTTACCTATAGACTCCGAAACGGCTGAACCGATTTTCTTGAAAATTTACACAGTTGTACTATAAGTGTCTGCGAGTGTTCTTAGCTAGGTTTTGTGTTGAAGTACCCCCGATAAATATCGAAAATCGATAATCGAAAAAATTGGGTTATAGAAGGAGTGGTCCAATTTTAATCAAATTTGATACATTCATAGACAAAGACATAAGAAACGATATTCAGAAGTTTCAAGGTTGCAGTTCTTACAATAGTGCAGAAAATTGATAATATATATATATATATATATATATATATATATATATATAAAAGGCAAGATGTTTGTGTGGGTGTCTGTTTATCTGCCTGTATGTCTGTATTTTTTCAGCCCTTTTATTTTAGTTTTTGCTTCAGTTTTGGCTCTAAGTAGGTATAATTGTAGTTCTTAGTCTCAGCCATGATACCATTTACTCAGAGGAATTATTTAGCCTTCAAAATTCAGTTTACGATGAAAAAAACTTATTTGATATTGATACCAGGAAATCAAAATTTGACTTACATCCATTCATTTTTCTTTCAGTCTACGGTTTCGCTTTAAATGGAAACAACTATTGCTTTTTAGTCTTTCATGCCAACGTCCAAAGAGTCTGACCTCCAGGACCATGGATTAGTTTTAAAGCTTTCATTACACCCATGCAACACCAGGTTATACTGCTATTACATATATGTATATATTTATTCAGAAATTATAACATGGATATGTTACAATATCACTACAAAAGTAGCTATTTTGTTTCGACACTTCTTGTGTCTTGTCAAGTGATGTGGTTATTTTAAATTGAATGGTTTTAAAAGGTTAAAAACAAGCAAGACCCCTTTAATCAGGGAGGCATTATTGTATGTACAATGTGAACCAATCAGAGTAAAGCAACTTTTAATTTGGAGAATATGTGAGCAGACTTAAAATTAATATTGGTGGGCATTGGTATTAAAATTTGATTAAATTGAGATCAGCATTATTAATTAACTATTATATCTACTTTATTTTTGTTGCAAAATTTAAAAAAAATTTTTTTTTTCAGTTTAACAATTTAGTAGATTTAGAAAGTTATTCATATATTAAACAAGGAAGAGAAAGAATGCATGCATAAATAAACCTACAAACATCCACACATGGAAAAATAGATGAGTATATTCACAAACACTAGCAAACAGACATATATACAGATTAATACACCCACGCATATATGCATACACAAATTACAAAATTTAGCCTTTATCAACTTGTCAGTTTATCCGTTAACTTTTAAACAGACTAAATTGCTACATATTGGATACAGTCAAGGCGAATTCATAACATTACCGGCCTTGGATGAATGGGGTCGGGATAGGCATAATCATATTTCAATGCATGAACATATAAACAGAATTAAATATATACTTATGCAAAAATCCAAGCTAAAGTTAAATGCGTATGCATGTGCAAAACGTCATACATATACATATATATGCTAAGCTCCATATCGTTCATATGAAGTTATGACTGTGGGCCCCAGTTTTTTAGCTTGCGTGTGCGTGTGTCACTGCGCACGTCAATGGTTGTACAAGTGTTAATTTATGTCTGTGTTTGTATAAAACGGGTCACGACAATAAATATTCCTCCCAAAGTTCATCCCACTTTCACAAAAATTCATCAATATACACATCTCTGCATATATCCAAGTATTTCAAATAAAAAATTAAAACAGTTTGTTAGACGATTAAAAAAGCGTGAAACCCAAGACAACATCTATCTATCTATCTATCTATCTATCTATACGCATACATACGTACATACATAAATACATATACACCTACATATATATATATACACACAGATATACAAATATACATATATACATACACATACATATATATATAATAGAATAAATTGAACAGCAATACGCACACACACATACACATATATTAACTAACATTGCTGTCTAACATACACCTAAACAGACAAGGATTACTGTACTAACATATACACACAATATTATACATTTTACCATCCAAAATATTCAACAGACATACATTTAAAAATATAAAGTAAGAATCGATTGCTTTAATACATACTGCACATATCTGAACAATAAGAATTAACCTCAAATCAAAACATACCAGAATACTGTCTCTTTGTTGTCTTTCTTGGTTTTCTCTCAGTATCTGAAGAAGCTTTAAAATAAAATTTATATATATATATTGTTATGATAATGTTTGGCACCAACGTTGTTGGTTTTTTCAGTAGATTTGCTGATAAAAGATATTTTGGCAAGCAGGTTTTTATTTTAAAGTGCTCGATATCAGGGTAGAGATAGAGCAGTGATAGTTTTAGTGCAAAGAATTTGTCACTTTAACTGAGCAGGTTCATGCCAACTTCGAACCTTCGTTAGGACACCATTATGATGTCCTCACTCATTGGGACTGGATTTCTAGTTCCGATGAGTGAGAGCATCATAATGGTGTCCTAACGAAGGTTCGAAGTTGGCATGAACCTGCTCAGATAAAGTGATAAATTCTTTGCACTAAAACTTATATATATATATATATATAATAATAATAACTACATAGACTCTGTAAGTATGCCAGCCGTAAATTTATACTAAAATAAACCTCCGAAAAAACCATTAACAAACAGAACCTAAATCTGTTACAATCCGGTGTACTAAGACATCAGATAAATGGGGAGAAAAAAAAACCCCGCGGAACAAGAACAAAACATTCAATACTCCGCAGTAAAGAAAAAACCCCAAACGGAACCAAACACAAGAAAAAGTGCTCAATACAAAGTACGAAAGAAAAGATACAATAGTAGAGCAAAAACACACAAAAATCTAGAGTGAGCCAAAACCTACCGCCGTTTCACACTACGGATCGTCAGGGCAATCTGTAGTGTGAAACCGCGGTAGGTTTTGGCTCACTCTAGATTTTTGTATATATATATATATATATATATATATATATATTGTATATTTGGGCAGCAATGTTTCTTTTATGTAGGTTTCATTAAAAATAACAGACAAGGTGTGATGGTTAAGTTTTTTTTTATGTGATCCTATGATTTTTTTTTCTTTTGAGGACATGAATTATATAAAAATTGTTCCAATGTTTTGTTTATCTGAGTGTTTTCAGCCATACTTTTAACCATTTTCAAGGATGAATGTTATTTTGCATGTAACAGAATGTAAGTGATGTTATGTATTATGTGGAGTAGTGGTATGTGTTATATACCGAACATGGTAAGCATGTTGCTAGCATGTTCTTAGTTAATGTTATTGAGTGTTGGGTTTTTCATTTTTATTAATAAGGCCTCCATTATTTTAGTCTTTTTTGCATGTGGATGATGCTATGATATTTATGTTGTCAACCAACTATGTTCCGGATAGCGTTTGGTAGGTCTTGTGTGCTCAAATGAAATCAAATTAAGCTCCGTTGAGTGAGATGTAATGTCAGTCTTTGAGTTAGTTTCATAGTGGTATGGTCGATATAATTCGTAAATAATGTTGGTTTGTTGGAGTGAATTGTTGTCTTTGATGATGGGGTTAGCCATTTTGAATTTAGTATAATAGATTACAAAGTACATGCCACATAGTAGTTTGTTGTTTGTAGTCTATTATTATTTTATATTGATTATAATAGAGAGGGATATACAAATAGAGAGAGAGAGAGAGAGAGAGAGAGAGAGAGAGAGAGAGAAGATACCAAAATCTTTTTTAGATGGAGAGTTAGCATGGGAACAGGAAGCAAAGTAAAAATAAATAAACCAAAAAACACCAAAACTGTTTTACCAAAACCAACCTTCAATGGTGTAAGATCAAATCAAATGAGCTGGAGGAGAATGCAGGAAACAACTTGTGCATCGTTAATGAAGCCTTTATAAATATTGATATAGCTTGGTATAAAAGGCTATCATGATTGGAGGGAACCAACACTACAGGCTGACAACACAAACAGTGGCTACAACAGCCAGCTATTAATGACTGCACTGTTCTAGACTCTGTGCCACAGGAGTTGGCTTTAGGAATTCATTTCATTGCATAAGAAAAATTTCTTTCAGATATGAAAGGCAGCTTACATATTATAATATATTTATACATAAGCTAAATGTAATATTTTTGTGTTGATACGCTAACTTATTTGAGTGGTACAGAAATTCTTTAATTTTTACCATAACAAATGAATTTTATAACTTTTCAAATTCCATTATGGTAATCCAATTGCTTGCTTTGACTTGTTCCAAACATCTAATGATTAAAATAAATTTTCTCATTGTTCATTAGTAACATCACTTGTTCAGTATGACTTTGTGGCAATGTCTGTTCTTATGTGGATGTTTGTTGTGGTGCAGTGGATATGACAAATCGAGGAGCCAAGTTTGAATTCCAGCTGAATTCCTTGCATCCACTTATGCACAAATACCCTTGGGAAAGGTATTAAACCATGTCTTCCCTCTAGTTATGGATTAAATAATATGACATATTGGGTTCTATAGCTTTGGCTGGCAACCAGTCTACCGCAGAAAGCAATGGCAACCTACTGCGAGATAATCTTCTGCCCAGTCAGCCATGTCTCTTTTGAGACATGATCGCCCAAAGCGACTATGCACGTATGACACTTAACTGACTGGCTGACTGTTGTTATGAACAAAGAAGTGATGTTGTTCATTTATACACAAACATCTCTCTCCATCTGCCACTCTCTTGCTCTCTCTCTCTCTCGCTCTCTACATAAGTCCTTTAAACATCTACTAATGAATTAATTTTTACACTAATTTTTTTAGTGTTGATTGAATGATTAACATGAATGAAAAGAGGATAAAAGGAATTCACATTAGGTAGAATTAGTTAATATTTGTGTGTGTGTGTGTGTGTGTGTGTGTGTGTGTTTGTTTCAATGCATGAAGCAAAAGATTGTCACTTATCACTTCAAATCAAGGGTGTCACCGTACTTCCTGTGAGAGTGAACCAGACACTGCATCTGCTTCCTTTTATAATGGAAGAATGTTGAAGCTAGTGAACCAGAAGTCATTTGTTATTGGATTATAAAATGCTAGAGGAAGAATTTGCATTCTGTAGCTGACAGATAGCACATGTCAATATCCATTCAGATGATGAAGTGGGGGAATGATGTTGAAAGAGCTGAAATCCCTAATTATCCTCGTCTAAAAAGATCAAACTGATTTATTTCACAACACACACACACACACACACACACACACACACAGAGGGTGTTTTAAAAATAGATGACATAACTTCAGGACTGTGCACCTTATATCTAAATAATGAAAAAACTCCCTATGAATTTCTGGGTTATAGGCTTTTCAAACATTTTATTGTAATATCTTCACTGTTCAGAAAAAAATTAAATGACCCTGAAGAGTGAAGGCATTACAATATGTGAGAAATATATTCACATAGCTTAGCGCTTAAGCAGTGAAAGGAAATTATCAAACATAACAAGACATACCTGGTATAGGAAAAACAATTTATTTGTCTTGCAAAAATATGCTGAATTTTGCTGCTACAGTGTAGCTTGGTATAGTCTCTTTTCTCTGCTTAGCTTGGTATAGTATCCTCCGTCTAGGAGTGGGATGAAAAAGACACAAGGAACTGCGATCCGCGACGTACAGGAACTTTCTTCTGGGTCAGCTTCTTTCACAGTTTCTTATCTTGGTATAAGATGATAGTGCTTAGAGAATTTTTCTCTAGGAAGGCAAGGCTTTGCCCATAGGGTATCCTTTTTAAGGTAAGAAGGGTAACAAGAGATTTTCTCTGTTACAAAGTTGTGGCATTAGCCTAAAAGATTACAAAGAATTGGTAAGATGGTCTCGATATAGCGAGACAAGTGGGCGCCAATTTAGGCCCTGCTGCAACAAAAATCCGGAGCGGCACAAATACGTCCGATACTGTTCGTGCTAGCTGAAAAAAGGAGAGAACAAAACCATCAGAAAAAAAACATAAAACCTCTGGTAAAGCCCGCCTAAAGTTCAAAACGAGGTTCGGGTTAAATCAGCCAATCAGGAGACCCGTTACATCTGTAAATTTCCGACAAATAATGCCCTCATGAAACCTTGAAGTTGGCATGATGGAAATAACACTTCTTAGCTCAGTAACAAGTTTCTCCACTTTAATTTCATTAATTCTGACAGCAAGGCCTCTGATTGGGAGGTTGTGAGGATCATGGAACCACATCTTAATTGCTGTTGTTCTCAGGTCCACCCTGACCTGGAGTGGTAGTACCTGTTAGGGACCCAGCTATGGGCAAATAGTTAACCCTTAAATTGGGGTCAAAACACTATGAAAGTATAAAAATACACTTTTATAGAAATATATACATAAAAATGGACTTTTATAGAAAAAATATACATTTTTGAAGGAAAAATATTACCAACAATAGATTTTTGAAGGAAAAATTATTAACATAACACATTTTTAAAGGAAAAAATTATTCTCAGCAAAACATTTTTGAATATGAAACTAGAAGATATTTTCAGTTTTCTAAAATAAAAAAAGAATAAAAGCAAAAACATTGTCATCAAAATCTAACAAAACCAACCTTCTTACCATAATCAAATATAAAAAACAACAACATTAAAACCCCACCTTTTTGGCATTAAATAACCCACAGAGGTGTTGACATGCCGTTAAACAAAAATCAAACTCAGTTCCATTACTACTCTATCCTTAACTTAGATATTTTGTGCACTTTATGACAAAATGTTCTGCTGACCTGAAATGCCTTTCCACTAGTCAACTACTGTAACAAACAACAATTTTCGCAATAAACCCTATTGCAATTCAACTACATATATATATATATAAAAGTGTACCCTTGCTGTCAAAAATGACAGCAAAATATTTGAGAGGATTATTAGCTGTTTTCTCACAGCTTATCCCCTGCCAGTGTGACAGAACAGGATATATATATACAAATAAATACACAATGGCCTTTATTATAGTAGAGAAGATATATATATATATATATGCATATTATCCTACGTCTATGGCACTACTTGAAGTTTTATGTGTTATGCAATTATCAGGTGCATATTTCAAACTGACAGTTTATAAGATCTGAATTTAAATTCGCTTGATATTCATGGGAATTAAATCTTATAAAGTTAATTTACTGCTTTTATAATAACAAGATTAAACATTTAAATACCCTAAGGTTACATGTAGATAAAAATTTAAAACTAAAATAAAAAATACAAAATATTAAAAATAAAGAATAAAAAATGCATGGGAAAAAATCAAAGGTGCATAAGTCATGAAATGTACAATTTGAATATTCAAATATTACCTGTGGATAAAAAAAAATTTTAAATTTTAAATACAATAAAATGAAATAAATTAAAATAAAATAAAAATAAAAATTAAGATTAAAAAGTAAAATTTAGAATTAAAACTAAAAATTAAAAATGTAGGGAGCAGAAATAAAAGGAGGTTTAATTCATAAATGTTATAAGTAATATTGCAGGGTGGGGAGGGAAGAAAGAAAGAAAAAAGAAAGGAGCACATGTAGAGGATTCTGTATCAATTTGGGGCTAAGAATTTAAGTAAGTATTTTTTTCTATGACCGCATGCGCTCATTAAACACCTTTTATTTTGACTCCGTACATTTTTTAATTTTTAATTTGAATTCCAAATTTTATCTTTTATTCTTAATTTTTAATTTCATTTTATTTTATTTTATTTAAAATTTTATTTTTTATCCACATGTAATATTTGAAAATTTTAATTTTTACATTTCTTGACTTACGCCTCTTTGATTTCTTTTCGATGCATTTTTTTATTTTTTATTTTTAATATTTTGTATTTTTTATTTTAAATTTAAATTTTTGTCTACATGTAAGCTGAGAATATTTAAATTTTGAATTTTGTTATTAAAAAAGCAGTAAATTAGCTTTATAAGATATAATTCACATGAACATCAAGTGAATTTAAATTCAATTCTAATAAACTGTCAGTTTGAAATATGCACCTGATGATTGCATAATGCATGAATCTCTAAGTCATGCCATAGACATAGGATAATATGTATATTTATTAATATATATATAATACAACTGTGTTCATACATTGATCATTGTTTTATCAACACCTGAATACTAATGCTATACATATGTGCACCATCATCATATGTATATTTATCAATTTACATCACTATATATATATATATAACATAGTGATGATCCACGTATACTGTTTTAGTGTGTATAGGAAAAACTACTAAAAAGTTGTAAGTTTAAAAATGTATTTTTTTGACAGTATTTATTTATTTCTATTATTATATTTGATATTTCAAACCGTCCTCGGCCTTTCATCAGAAACAAATGATTTTAAAATTTAAATTAGAAATGTTTTCGCGATGAGCGTTCGTCCTAGAGATTGTTTACATCACGTGACGCAGAAAGCGACAGATTTTTTTTAATATTTGTAAACGTAAACCTATCTTTAATAATACTTATAAATGTTTTAAAGAAAATTTTTTTAAGTGCATCTAAAAAATGTTTAACTATTGAAATATTTATAAAGATTCAAAATACCTAAGTCCCTATTTAACCCTAGCCTGTATGTATTTAATTTTAAAATCCAGTTTTTTTCTTTCTTTCTGCGTGAGTATGTAGAACTAAAATCAGAATCTATTAGTAAATATTTGCAGTTTTCTAATGTGTGTCCCGGTTGATTGAAGTGTTCTGCTATGGGGGAATACGGGTTGAAAGACTACTAAAAAAGTTGTAAGTTTAAAAATGTATTTTTTTGACAGTATTTATTTATTTCTATTATTATATATATATATATTTGGTATTTCAGACTGGCCTCAGCCTTTCATCAGAAACAAATGATTTTAAAATTTAAACTAGAAGCATTCGTCGTGAGGAGTGGTCTGAAATATGAAATATATATATATATAATAATAGAAATAAATAAATACTGTCAAAAAATACATTTTTAAACTTACAACTTATACCTGGATCATCATTATGCTATATATATATATATATATATATATATATATATATATATATATATATAAATAAATTAAAAAAGGATTAATTCAATGATGTTGAATGACCATTTCAATATGAAAATCCCCACGGGGGATAACACATCACCTCAGCAACAGAAAAATCTTTTCAGAAACTGGAGAAAAATCAGTCTAATTTTCCTTTTTAAATAGATTTGCAAAGAAATTAAAAAAAAAAAAAGATAAAACAAAATAAAAATAAAAACAAATAATCAAGAAAAGAAAAAATTGACATTGTCTGGGTTCGCAAAAAAAAGGGAAGAGAATTGTAACTTAAAAATTAACAGACGGCCGTGTTGAATTGATGTAAGGTTAAGCAACACAGAAAAAAGCTGGGAGATGAGAGAGATAAAGGAAGGAAGGGAGGGAAAAAGAAAAGAAAAGAAAAGAAAGAAAAAATTTTTTATATATTACAGACGCTGGACATATTCAAAAACCTAACTTCCCAAAAACATTGAAGTATTAGAAAAAGGCCTTTACTTAAAAAGGCATAATTATTTTTAAAGGGAATAAAAAGATATAGGATTTAAAATAAAATTTAAAAAAAAAAATTAGGTCATTTGATTTAAACTAAATAAAGACATTGCTAGGTAAAAAAAAAAAGAAAAAATTCATTTACAATTATACATACATACACATACACACACACAATTCTTCGATTATGAATACATATATACATATATGCATACACATACACACACCCACATACATTCAATCCCATACACACTTATATACGTATATACACATACATGCGCATACACACATATATGTGTACACACATATACAAAAATTCACACACACACAATATATATGTGTACACACACACATGCACACATATACATACACACACACATATATATACATTATACATATGCACACACACACATACATATAAAAAATATAAAAAATTAATGAATATTATAAAAAAGAGCATTTAAATAGCTAAAAAAAATTTTCACACATAAATACATATATACACACATACATATATACATATATACATATATGCACATACACACACAAACATACACATATACATAAAAATTATAAAATTAAAAATTAAAAAATTAAAAATTTTAAAAAAATTAAAAAACTTAAAATTAAAATTTAAAATTTAAAATTTAAATTTTAAAATCTGCCCTATGACGGCACTTATTAATGAATTCCTTCCTAAAATTCAAAAGTAAGTCCTGATGAGGATACTTCAAAATCAGAATCTTCTCCAATAAACATAGACGGCACCTATCACGAAAATCTTTAGGGGTACAAGCTGAGCCTATTAATTTCCAGCTGATTATAGGGTCCTGCCCTTCCTCCTTCATTTTCCCGAATCTACTTGATAGTGCCGTCTGGAATCTTTGGTTAGGGTTCGTAAACGAGTACTTGTGGTTGTAAAGTCTCTGTTTGAAAGGGCCCGCGGACATGCCAATATAAGCCTGGTAATTGTCTTTGTTGTTAGATAGAGAAATACGGGCTTCATAAATTACTTGGGTGGATTTACATTTGCCCTGCACCGGGCAGGTATCCACAGAATTACGATTACATTTACATTTATTAACAATTCCGGATTTTATATATATTTGTCATCCATATACAAGCTTGTTTTACTGTATCACAGCTCATCAGCGTGGCTAGACATCCACTTGCTTCTGGCTGGGATTGAAACTTGACCGATTTGGTATCAGTCAGAGTCTCTACTCCCTAAGTCATAAGCGCATAGAATGGGAGAGGGGAAATTTTAGCATGTTATATATAAGCTGTGTATATTGTAATTTTGTTATTACAATGGTTTTATAAAAGCATTATATCACTACACAAATTTTTATGTTTCTGAACAATACTGTTCTTCAGGTGATATTTTAAAATAAATGGTGGAAATGATTTATTTAGAAAATATAAGATGAATTCATAGTTATATACAAAATTAAGGAGTGATAGTTGGCAAAATTTAAACAATATGCTTGTAGGTGTGTCAATATTGTTCAATCAAAAATGAGAATTATGTTGAACTATGGAGTTGAAGATTTGGGCCACAAAAGGCAACGTAGTAGCTTGATGTCATGGCATGACACCTTTTAGTGGGACCACCCATTATTTGGGTAGACAATTTTTAAAAGTAGGTTAGTTTTCAGGTTTTTTTAAAATTTAATGTGACATCATGTGTGACATCTAAAAAAAATCTATTGCTTTTAGTAAAATTTGATTGTATTTTGTATAACTTTTTTCTCCAAATTGGAATGAAATGAAAATTCTGAAGAACAGGGATTTGGAAGGATTGCGTGAAATAGATTTGTCCAAAGATTTTGCTTTCTTAACATTTCAAAGTAGATATTTTACTCATTTATTTAGCAATCAAAAAGCACTAAAGAATTTTTCTGATTTTTCTTGCAGGCGTTTCTTGGAGAGCAAGTCATTGATTGATTGCGAATATCGTCTAAAACATCTTGAATCAGATCAAGTGGCAATTCCTCTCTCATCCGTTGATCAAGATTTTTTGAATAAGACTTTGACTGATTACTTTTCTCATGGAAACAACACAGAATTTGAAGTAAAGAAAGTTAAAATGATGCCATCAAAGAGATCGTTGCTGCGAACTCCCTACCAAGTGTTGACACAAGGCCTGGAAAAACTTCTTACAGATCATGGCTATGTCCTAACGGCAGAATTAGAACGAGATATTGCCAAAAAGTGGGAATGGCATGGGGATTTAGTCATGTTACCTAAAAATTCATTCCAACATGAAATCTGGCCTCACTTTGGTAAAAGTAGTTTTATTATTATTTTCTTTCTCGATTTGTTTTACTTATTTATTTTTTTAATCAATTCACTCCAAGCAAGGTGATAATGCCACTAAGACACAAGTCTGGGAGTGAAAGAGAATGAAAAAACTTTAGAAGGAAGTCCAACTCTAAACAGGAAACAAGAGTTAATCCTCTTCTCCTATTCAAAAGACACAGGAGGAGCGTAAACTGGACAATAGGCAACCATATCTACTCTTATTGAGGAAAAAATATATTAAATAAAATTTCAGAGTTTGGGTGGAGACATTAGAAGTACAAAGTTGAAGTAGACTTCAGAAGGAACAAGAAACCTGACCTGAAACAGGAACCAAAGAATAAACCTCCACTCTTGTTCAAAAGATCAAGGAGGAGTGTGAACTGGGCGATAGGAGAACCTATCTACTCCTCTTAATGTCTGTTATGAATTTTGATTATATGCTTTACTATAGAAAAAGGAAGTAACCTATGATTTTGTCCTTGTGTCATAGTATGATCAGCTTTGTGAATATCTAATAAAATGCTTTTTATAGATTCCTCATCAGCAAGATAAAATTGTATCCTACTGCTAGTGAAGTAAGTTCAATCATTACTGTGTACCCCACTATTAAGTCCTTGTACCTTACTAAGGTAGGTAAATATCTATGCTGTCTCCTATTAAGTTTAATAAGCAACGCTAATGCTTAGAAAATATTTATGATATACAAACATTAATAAAACCCTTACAACAACTACTCCCTTTCTGCTTTTTATTATTGATCTACCAAGCAACATTCTCAGATCATCAGTAAAAATCTATGTAAACGAGTCTGTGTAGTTTAAAGATTGCCCTTCCAAAAGCCGAGATGATTATGTGTCTTGCAGCTGATCTCTCCTTTGATCAAACTCTAACACATGAGGAAACTGGCTTCTAGCTTTAAAAAAAATTGGTATCAACATCACGGATCAGATGTTGAATTTTCTCCAGTCATGATGAACAGTTACACTCTCAAAGAGGCACCAGTTTTAAATGTCTGTTGTGATTCAAATTTACTCCACAGCTCAGGAAATGATTACACTCTCAGTCAGGCTTCATGCTTTGAATGACCATTACATCAAAATTTCACTCTTGACCTTAAGTAGGGTTCATATATTTGATTCATCATTTAAAATGCTGGGGAAATGATCAGTTCCTTTTATTATTTCAGAAAATATCTAGCAATTTCTACTAAGCTTTATTTTTACAAGAGACAGATTAGACCTAAAATAAAGAATGACTGACATATCTGGGCTGGAGCTGCACAATCCTCTACTTTCAAAACTTGATAGAATTTATGGAGTCTTTTAGAAGAAGACTTACTAACCACTCTACGGCCTTTTTTTCACACAATGCAAGTCTATCATTAATTCTGTCATTTATAGCTTTTTTTCAAAAACTTAATTCTATAGAAGAGGCGCCTGCATGCTTCCCTGAACACTACAATGTTTACCTCAAGTCATGGGTTAACCATTATCTATTCTCTTTGTCTTTGACCTTGAGTGGCTCTTAAGCCTTGTATTCATGGAATTCTATTATACAAAAAAAAAAAGAAAACATATTTGATGAAATTCATGTTTTTTATTTGCACACCAGCATAGCAAATTATATATGGATTGTCACTTTTGTCTTGGCTCAGTATCGCATCTGTGCATTTTGCCTAGGATCAAATTGCCACTCCCCAGCCTTTGGCTTAGGATCAGTATAGTATCCGTGCATTCTGCCTAGGTTCAAAGTGTCACTTTCTAGCCCTTTGCCTAGGATCAATATAGTATAGCGTTCACTGGTCCTCTGTTTAGGATCAGTTTAGGGTCATTTTAATATTATAAATTTGAAAAACATGCTTAGAAACAAAAATTGATTTAAAAGCAAATAAGCATAGTGTAGATAGAAAGTCAAAGGTTAACTTTATATTGCAGCCAAGTTTATTAATTAACCCTCTCTATTTTTTAATCACAATAGGTTCCATAATAGGTTCTCTTGTCTGGATAGTATTATTAAATCAGATTTAATCTGCTGATTATGAGTTCGTTTCTCTAACCCCTATACAGCTTGAGTCTTTGATTATTTGTCTCCTATCTATAATACCAGTACTGTATATGCTATATATTATTTGGATCAGTCAGTTAAGTGCCATATGTGGCACAGGTTTGGGTGATCATGTCTCGAAAGAGACATGGCTGACTGGGCAGAAGATTTTCCTGCAGTAGGTTGCCATTACTTTCTACAATAGACTGGTTGACAACCAAGGCTATAGAACCCAATCCTATTATTTAACCCATAGCTGGAAGGAAGAGACAGATTAATACCTTTCCCAAGGGTATTTGCATGTAAGTGAATGCAATGAATTCAACTAGAATTTGAACATGGCTCTCCAATTTTTCATTCTGAGCCAGTATCCCTTGCATGACAAAGCACATATTTGTTGGTGAATAAGATTGTATAAATGCAATTATTGATATCAACTTTAACCCATTAAAAATTTAATGGTTTTCCTATTTTAATATTCTGATGAATCTTAATTTTTAAGTTAATGATTGAGTAAAGCTTGTGATGGGGTTCTACAACAATGAAATATATGTACAAATTCTCCATCATACTGTTCAATATTTTAGATTAACAACTTGAACAAAATATCATTATTTTAAGAAGTGGATGCAAATGAAAAGATTTAAAATTGAAAATTTTTTCCATTTCACTGAAACAGTCATTAAACACTTCTGTCCTCCCTTCTTTCTTTCTTTCTTTCTTTCTTTCTTTCTTTCTTTCATTGAAACCAAGTAGTGTCTTTTCTCCTATTTCCACATGGTTGAAACAGAATAGTTCATTATTTATCAGGTATTGACAGGGTGTAACTTTCATGTGAACTAATGAAGAGCAAGACAAGCACAATTATAATGGGGTTATATGTTACAGATTAGTGTTAAATCTTATAATCTTGTCAAATCTTCTTTGTTGTTCATTGATTTAAAATTCCTTTTGTTGCAGGTCACAAATTATGGGAGACAATTGCTGGTTGTTTGTCATGCAAGCGTTTGGCAAGAAAAGATACTATTGTTAATAATGACTACCGATGTCCACAAGTAAGGTTGTTACTTGGATCAGATGGGTGGGTGAGGCATGTTGACAATGGCATCAAGTAAGTATCTCAACACAAACTTTTCAGTTTTTAGCTTAATGAACCAATTCTTTAAATTTGCTTCATTCATGATTTTAGTGTTGACAAAAAAAATAAAGAACATGATTTGATCAGCAGTTTTATCTTTTAAGATTATAAACCCATTGTTTAATAAAAATGTACTTTTGTGGATTGCCCAAGTTTTTCCCAATTTGAAAAAATAAAAATTCTATATCTAACAAATTTGGCTCTTCTTCTGGATTCTAGATTTAGCTAAAATTTTCAAATGTTTAATGCAAATGATTTTAAATATATTTTTCTTTACTGATTTGTAGGTATCACTATGATGTGACCAAGTGCATGTTAAGTGCAGGAAATATCACAGAGAAATTACGAATTTCAACATTTGATTGTCAACATGAGACAATTGTTGATTTGTACGCTGGTAAGATTTAATTTATATTATTTATGTAGAGCAGTGATTTTCAAACTGTGTACCATGTGAAGATTGTAGTTATGCTCCAAACATTTTTAAATTAAATTATTTAAAAAAAAATCCAAAGTACATCAAAAGTTTTAAAAAATTCATCAGGAAACCACATATAATTTAACCTACTGTACAACAAAAATGTAAAACAAATGTAAGAGAACTATTACACTCATACACAAAAACTTTCCTCCATCTGCACTCTTCACAAGATATTCAGTGGAAGCACAGTGAAAATCAGCTACAATTGCACTGAGAACATGACAAAAAAAAGCACAACAGAAAAATAATAAACAAACTGCCCACTCAAAACAAATCCACCTGTAACTGCAGAATAAAGAATGAATGCCCCTTAAATGGCAATTACTTACAAAACTACATACTATACCAAGCCACTGTAAATTCAGTAGATAATGAAGGAAAAATATACATAGGTGTAACTGAAGAAACCTGGATATAGAGAAACTATGCACACAAAACATCCTTTACAAATAGTATATGCAAACAGCACAATGCTTTCTAAACATATATAGGAAATTAAAAACAAAAACCAAATAACACCAAGAATATCATGGAAAATTGGGAAAACAGCATCAGTTAACAACAATAAATCCCAAAACTGTAAACTCTGTCTGAAGAAGAAAATAATTATAATTACCTATCAAGACTAACACCAGTTACTAAATAAACAATCAGAACTTGTCTCAAAGTTTGAACATAGAAAAATTTTTTTACTATGTTATTTAAAAATAGAAAAAACATCATAAAGAATACCTTTTAAAACATCACCAATAAAAATGCAATAATGCAGATAATGTAACATACTTTAGATAAAGCCAATACTTTAAACTAAACAAATAAAATAACCAAACACCAAGAAAATAAACTAAAGAAAATCTAAAAAGAACAAACTACAAATGCTTTAATAAATACAGATAAATATGATAATAACCAACAACAAACAAGTAATTAATAATAAATGACTAGTAAAAAATTAACGATATTATAAAACACTTACAAAAAACTGCATTAAGATTCACAATTATTTCTACTCAATCGCCTCTAAAATAATTTGAAACATAACTATTACCACCGATCCAATAAATGTTAAGATGATACAATAAACCTTACTACCCATAATGCACCATTGACCAGCACATATAAATAATCGAGCATAACACACATGATCTGAATATTGCATTCAAGTATGAAACAGACTGTTGCCACTGGGTGTTGTAATGTAAAATAATCATAAGAGTGAGTTCATGCATGTTCACAAAAATCTCCATCACAATGATCAGTTACAAGTTTGTCTTCACCTCTGAGGATAAGCTCGGAGGAGATCGAAAGTACCTGGGTTAACAAAAACTATAGACTATGGCACCTTCCTTGAATATTCAAGAATATAATTAGGGAGCTATAAAGAATTATTATTATAATAAATAGACATATGTCCATATTATTCAATGAAACCTGAATGATGATCAGTCAGTTAGGTTCCATGCGTGAAACACACTTTGGGCAATCATGTCTCAAAAGAGACATGACTGACTCGGCAGAAGATTATTCTGCAGTAGGTTGCCATTGTTTTCTGCGGTAGACTGGTTGCCAGCCAAGGCTAAAGAACCCAATCTGTCCTGTTATTTGACTCATAACTGGAAGGAAGAGATAGATTAATACCTTTCCCAAGGGTATTTGCGCATAAGTGAATGCAATGAATTCAACTGGAATTAAAATTTGGCTCCCCGATTTCTCATTCCAAGCCGATATCCACTGCACCACAACACACATCCTAGCAATGATGGTATACTGTCTAAATATATATATAAATATATATATATATATACTGAACAGTTATAGGTCAGATTTAAATTAGACTATTAAACAGTTCTATTAGAAAGTACTCAATACATGTTTGAAGGAAAATGAAGATTTAACATGTAGAGGTTTTAGATATTTAGTAGGGAAGATAAGCCAGTTATGCTACCAAGGTTTCAGCCTTTTTGGATTCATCAGTTGAATTGTTTTTCAACAAATTGCTTGATGAAACAAAAACGGTTGAAACCATGGAAGCATAAATGCCTGATCTTTGTTACCTATATATATATATATATATATATAATGTATTTGTTTAAACATTAATAATCCATTTTGTCATGGATTTCATAAAATATATTTATGTATATATTAGATTAAATAAATTTCAGATATAATATATATATATATATATATATATATATAATCTAGAAAAATTTGAGATATTCTACAATTTCATGAAATTGTAGAATATCAGGTAAAACAAAAAGGTAAAATTTTTTTTAGATTATATTGCTCTGTTAAATTCAATAACATTGAGTTCTTTTTTGAGTTCATCTTTATCGGGATTTACCTGACTTAAATATCAAATATTCTATGTTATATATATATATAAAAGAAATAATAACTATACTTGTGTCAAAAAAAACCTTCCACGGATCTACAAAGAAGGGAAAAAAATGGTTTTAAAAAAGAAAGCGCTAGGTACATGAACATCAGACAAAAGAGCTCAGACCAAGTCAGCACGTAGCACCCCCCTAAAAAAAACCTGACACAAGCAATCAAGTAACAAAAAAGCGCTCAATACTTCGGTAGAGTGGAATAAATAAAGAATACCTAGTGAGCCAGACAACCTACCTAGGTTTCACTTAAATGGATCATCAGGTAGGTTGTCTGGCTTGCTAGGTATTCTTTATATATATATGTAAATAGTCATCCACAGACAGTTCTGTTTTGCTGTATCACATCTCATCAGTATTGTTAGACATCTGATTGCTTCTAACCAGGATTGAAACCCAACCGAATTAACATCAGTTGGCGATTCTACCTCTAAGCTATGGGTACTAGGTGGAGGAAGGTGTGTTATATACAAAATGTAAATACACACCAGTAGCCGAGAATCTTCAAATTCATTACTGAATGAATGATGCATAAATGTATGAGTAGCTACTCTATTTAAAGTCTACCATTTCTCCATAGTGCTCAGTCTGCAGGTGAGAGAAGCAATAGTCATCCACAAACCATCCTGTTTTGCTACATCACAGTCCTTCAGTACAGTTAGACATTCGATTGCTTCTAGCCAGGATTGAAACACAAATCCAAATATATATATATATTTCTTATGAGTACTTGACTTTTTGTTCATGTACTTCGTTTGTTTCTTTTTTTGCTTCCCCTTCTTTTCCCTCTGAGTTCATTCTCGATGAGTTGTACAAGATGATTTAAATTATAGCTTAATTAATACTAGTTTCAGCAGAGTTAGTTCTATTACTATTGGTATTGTTGGTGCTATAGTTAATATTATTATTATTATTATTATTATTATCATATATATATATATATATATATATAGTATATTGAGGCAGCATATAATTTTCTAAACATATGCTAATATCTACTAATAATAAACCCACTACATATATTGGTTTTACTACAACCATACTCTCCCATTCTGATCAGAGTTTAATTAAACAAAATTTCTTAGAAAAACATCGTCATGTAGGTAATATTAGACAGATTTTAGTCAACAATACAATAATACTCACTTAAGCACACAGTAAAAAGACCCTTCAGATATTGGAGGCCATCTACATTAAATCCAAACAACACACACTTAATAAAATCACCTTTAAATCTGGTCATAATACTTTACATTGCATTTAAATATATGGTTCTGTTAACATTTTGGGCTCTCGTGCCGTGTAACGTCATAGAACCGCATTACAAATTTACGAGCTGCATTTGCTATTTGGTGACTGTTGTCGTTGCTTAGCAAAGTTTTATGTCAACACAAGATAAAATCGTCTTTGATGGTGGATGTTTTTATGTTAACGCCTCTGTAACGTCTCTGAAGATGGTTCATGTGAGCTGAAAGCTTAGAACCAACTTAATAAAAAATTATCCCAATGTTGGAGAATTTTTGTCTTTATTTTCACCTGAAATTAAAACCAAAATACGATGTTTAGAACGGCTCATGATTAAACATAATAGACATTCATTGTCTCTTATATTTAACAGTATATGTTTAGAATATATATATAGATATGACAAAATTTTCCTTTGTATTAATCTTTGTCGTCTTTTGCAGGTATTGGCTATTTTACTCTTCCTTATTTGGTTCATGCAAAAGCCAGTGTGGTTCATGCCTGTGAATGGAATCCAGATGCTGTCCATGCCTTAAAAGAAAACCTTAAATTGAATAATGTTGCTGAGCGGTGTATCATTCATTTTGGCGATAACAAAAAGGTAAACCTTTTTTTAAAAAAAGCATCAAATGAATCTGATTTAATATCAGACGATTTGGCATTTCTTGCAACTTTCTCTTCTCCAGCAATCATTTAAAAAAGAAAAAAACACTGAAATGTGACAAATGTAAACTGTTGCTTGAAACTTAAATTACTACTTATTTCTTTCTTTTTCTCATGCCTTATGACTGTTTTATAAATTACTAGCAGTACAGCCCGGCGTTGCTCGGGTGTAATGAAAGCTTTTAAACTAATCCATGGTCCTGGAGCTCAGACTCTTTGGACGTTGGCACGAAAGACTAAAAAGCAATAGTTGTTACCAGTTAAAGTGAAACCGTAGACTGAAAGAAAAATGAATGGATGTAAGTCAAATTTTCATTTCCTGGTATCGATATCAAATGAGTTTTTTTCGTCATAAACTGAATTCTGAAGGCTAAATAAGTCCTTTGAGTAAATAGTATCATGGCTGAGACTAAGAACTACAATTGTACCTACTTAGAGCCAAACCTGAAGCAAAAACTAAAATAAAAGGGCTGAAAAAAATACTGACATACAAGCAGATAAACAGACACACACACAAACATCTTACCTTTTATATAGATATATATCGATTTTCTGCACTATTGTAAGAACTGCAACCTTGAAACTTCTGAATATCGTTTCTTATGTCTTTATCTATGAGTGTATCAAATTTGATTAAAATCGGACCACTCCTTCTATAACCCGATTTTTTCGATTATCGATTTTCGATATTTATCTGGGGTACCTCGACACAAAACCTAGCTAAGAACACTCGCAGATGCTTATAGTACAACTGTGTAAATTTTCAAGAAAATCGGTTCAGCCTTTTCGGAGTCTATAGGTAACGGACACACACACACACACACACACACACACACAGAGACAAAGTTCCATTTATAAATAAGTTTAGATAGAATTTCTGAATATGTTTAATAAATTCTTTCGTCTCATATTTTCCTTTTTGTGGATTTGAACACTTGGTTTTTATCAGCCATTACTCTAGTCTTTCTGACGCGTCTCTACCATTTGACTCATAAAATAGGGGAAAGTTAGTAAAAAGAAAGTTCCAGCCTATGTTAGCATCTGTTCATCTATCTTCATGTACCCTTACAATCATTTCCACTCAAAAGCCCCTAAAATTATTCAAAACATAATCGTTAACACCCGTCTAAATAACCATAAGAATAATACAATAGGCTTACCCATAATGCATCACTCACCAGCATATATATATAGTTGAGTATAAATACAATGCACATGGCCTGAAAATTGCACTTAAGCATGAAACAGACTGTTGCCAGTTGACATATATATATGGCCGTGAAGTCATGCTCTCCCACCATTTTGAAGATGAGATTCTGAACTCGAAATATTAATGAATAATAAATAGGTAATACCCATCAACTTCTTTACCTTCCTTTATTATATTAAATGCATTAGGATATCCTTCTAATACCTACCCATACACTATATATATATATATATTTCAAGTGAAGAGGACTCAAGGTTTTTTTTATTTTGAGTGCTCTGGCATTTATTTTATTATAAACAGTACTCAATATAATGAGTATTATAGAGCTTAATATAATATTATAATTATATGGTTATATATCAATTTTACATTGCGACATGGAAATTTCTATGTTTCGAGATAGGTTCTCATCATCAGTGTTGGTGTGGTTGTGCAGATGACTTACATTTAAATGTAAATCATCTGCACAACCACATTAACACTGATGATGGGAACCTATCTCGAAACAGAAATTTCCATGTCGCAATGTAAAATATATATATATATATATATATATATATATATATATATACAGGGTGTATCAAAAATAAGTTTACAAACTTTGGCAGGTGCATTCCTCACACAAATACAAGGACAAAAGTTCATATAAAAATATGTCCAAAATTCCATCATTGTACCTCAACACAGCAACTCATAACAGATGTTCAAAATGTCCTCTGCGTGCTTCTATACACGCATATACTCGTCGGTTCATTTACTGGTAGACCCTTTCAAATACTCCCCATAAACTGTCGAATGGTTTTGCAGGTCCCCATGTGACATTGATGAAGCATCTCTGCATTATTAATGTCTGATGCATAAACCAGTTGTTTTAGGGAGCCTCCACAGATAAAAATCCAAGGGATTGCGGTTGGGGGGGGGCATGCAGGCCATGGAACTGGTTCACCCCTAGCTATCCATCTTTTATGGTAGATGTCAATCAATGCACCGTGTACAATGTGACTAAAATGTGCTGGAACCCTATCATACATGGATCACATTAGTATTAGCAGGGATACATCCTCTAGCAGGTCTGGAAGTGTGTTTCAAATAAAATCCCTGCAAACAGCTCTTGTAAGACGTGTTAGAAGAACATATGAACCTATTGGGCATTCAACTACAATTCCAATCCACACATGTGTCATAAACTGATACTAGTGTCTAGACTGTATTGTACCATGGGGATTCTAATCTGTCCACAAATATTGGTTGAGTAAATATGTTATTCCATTTCTTCCAAAAGTGGCTTCATCTGTAAGCAAGACTGAAGAGACAAAGAATGGATCGACAGTTTGTGTAAAAAAACATCGGCAAAAGTTCTCCCATGGTGAGCAATCAGAGGTTGAAAGATCCTTCACATGTTGCAAGGGGTACAGATACAGGAGGTGCTCTTGAAATACTCTCCATGTGGTACTATTAGATGGATGACATATATAGGGTCACTTCACATGTGCTGATAGCTGGATCATTTATGATAGCCTGTAGAATGTGTTCTTTGTGGTCAGCCATACGAGCAGATCTCGGTCTTCCTTGATCCGTAGTTTGTGGTGCCACGGACTCGGCTGCCTTCAGTCTGGAACCACAATCTGATACAGCCATGCATCCTTGTGTTCATTACTATTCATGTGGCGTATGTTAAAATCATATCTACCAGCTCATGCTATGAATATCCTGCCATTGTTAAATGAAACACTTCTCAGCTCCCTACTATACATAATAAATGTTGAAGACAGACTTGTTACAAATGTACCCAAATGAGAAATGTGACTTCATCTACCATAAACTTTCTATAAACTTAACAACTCAAAAATGAAGGATTTGCAGAAATGTTTTTGATATGGACATTTGTCCTTGTTTTGGTGTGAGGAACCAGCTCCCAAAATTTGTAAACATATTTTTGATACGCTCTGTGTGTGTGTATATACAGGGCGAGTCATAGGAAATGGATATTTTGAGGAAAGCAAAACTCTACTAGGTCTTTGTGTAAGATTCGCTGCACAGTGCTTTCACTTATTCCCATTTCTGCAAAGTGCCGCTTAGCAGAGCACATGGGACTTTGGATGATTGCCTCTCTTACTCAATCTACATTTACTGGTCTTCTGACAGTTTTGGCAGGGCCAGCTGGTTTGGTTTTTAATAATAAATCAGTCACTCTTGGTGCTTTAATCCACCTAAGAATGGTATTGCGGCTTGGTACATTACCATGTTGACCGATGTTGAATCTTCGCCACGTAAGTGTCGTAAGCAAACACACATTGTTCTCTACTCCACGGTGGCATCATGGCTACTAACTGTTCTCCTGATCACTCTTCTGTACACAATCCTTAGCAATGTTTCGGTTTATAACACTTCCTCCACCCTGTAACCCCTTGCATCTCAGTGGCTTTACTGCCCTGCTTGGGGTGAAATTGATTAAAAAAAATGATGCCTTTATAGCTTTTCTAATTGTTATGTTTTTCAGGTGTGTCCTCATGGAGTTGCAGATCGAGTGAATCTTGGCTTGCTTCCCAGCAGCAGGGAAGGCTGGCTTCCAGCCTGTCTTTCCCTCAAAAGTGAAATGGGTGGTATCCTTCATATCCATGAGAATGTTACCACAACCCTCAGTAGCAAATGTGAAGATATAAGAATGAAATTACAGAACCGTGCGGCCGAAGCAGCTGCTGAGTTATCTGCCACTCTTCAAGGTCAGACAAACATGTTGCCAATTTACCGAAACTTGAATCAGTCATCGCCTGGTAGTGGAGGGGCTACGTCCAGCCATTCGTATCTTGCTAATGACATTCATAAGTTTACGCCAGATGATCCTCACCCTTCTGACCAAGAAGATGCAGATATTATTAAAGTCTATCAGACCTGGAACTATGAGAAAGCACCTTCTGCAAAACAGCTTCAGCGACAAGAGCAATGGGATTCATGGGCAGCTGATGTGGCAGCATCCATTCGTCATATTTTGGAAGAGCTTCATTGCAAGCCATGGGCAACTATTGTGAAACATATTGAACATGTTAAGCCCTACGGTCCTCACATTGACCATTTAGTTTTGGATCTGGAATGTCGGCCAGTTGAAAGATTTGCCCACCATGGAATCACATATTAACAACAGATTCTTGTTGGTTGTCTCTGATATTTAGCACAAGTGTTCAGTGGCAGAGAGTGAAGTCCACAGAGTTGGAAGTTGCATTTCCAGTGCCGGGTTGGTGAAGTTGGCTAACATGTTATTGCATCAAGAAAAGAAAATCTAATTTCGAGGCATGCAATAAAGTTTAACTCCTCGTGTGATTAGACTTGTACTTGTAAAATCACAATGCTTGAGGGATATTAAAAAATTGTGAATAATTTTAATATTTGTGTGTGGGTGTGTGTGTTGGTGCTACTATGTTGGGTGCTATTCAGGGTAAAAGAATATTTGGAAAAATAAATTCAAGCCAAATTTGCTCAAAAATGTTTGATTTTATTTTAATCTTGCAATTAAATAATACATTTGGCCTCCGATCGATTGTCTTTATTCTTGTTATTTTTAATTTTTAAGTTGCAAATATTCATCTAATCTGAATCAAGGATGCAAAAAGAAACTGCAAAACAAGTTTTTAATTTTCAATTTAATTTAACGTTTATTATTCCCAATTTTAATCTATGTTTTGCTTATTTTGGTTACAGTAAGAAAAAATAATTTTCCTTTTTCTAACAAATATCTTTGTCCACATTTTTTAAGCAATAACACATACAAACCATACAGAAAAGAAACAACAACCCCATATATATCAACAAAAATTTCAATCACCCTCGAAATATATTAAGACACATATCCGTATCTATGAGCATAAGACTATCTTATGAACTCAAGTTAATATAAAAGCATTCAATGAAAACAAAGAAACGTACGAGTCAGCATTAAGAAATAGCGGATACTCAAATAAACTTGAATGCACAATTGAAGAGAAACCAAACAAAAACAACAGAAAAAGAAACATAATCTGGTTTTATCTAATTTAAAAACAAAAATAGGAAAATATTTTTCAACATAATAGAAAAACAATTCCCTAAACAACAAACTATCAAAAATCATCCACAAAAACACATTCAAAATCAACTACATTTGCATGAAAAAAAATAATAACCAAACACACAAGAAAATATTGAATAAAATCAATGACAACAACACAAACAAACAAGACGATATGAACAGATGTAGCTGTCAGAAGAACAACTGTCTGCTCGATAATAAATATCTAACCAACAACATAATATACAACACTACTGTATGTTATTTAACATTGATACAGATGAAAAGATTGACATAGGAGCAACAGAAACATTGTTTAAAGAAAGATTCAATAATCAAAAAACATTATTCAACATAGAAAAATGAAAAAATAACACTAAATCTAATTTTCTAATACTAAAAAGAGCACCGCCATGCAGCAGTAATGGCAAACTTTATAAAGTATGCCTGGAAGAGAAGGTAGCAATAATCAGCTTTGAAAATTAAAGTAAAATATACTAAACAAAAGAAATGAGATAATAGGAAAATGTAGACATATTAATAAATACCTACTTGGCTACACAAACAATAAATAATAAAATCAAACAAAAATGAAACATACAAGCAGTACAACTAAAAAAATTGTTTTTAAATTAGAAAAGTTAAAAAAGTAAACATAAATACAAATACACAAATACTCTCTCATGATAATAAACAGAAAATAATACATACAAATAATATAAATATGAAATAAAGATATATATATATAAACACTCAATCACAACAAAAACAGAAAATAGCACAACCACCAAACAAAAGGTAAAAACACATAAAGCTCACAAACATAAATATATAGAAAAACACCCAATGATAACCCAGAAAAAATAAACTGTTACATGGCAAAACATACGAAGACATTAAGAAAAAGGTCTAACCAATAAAAAAAGATCAATACAACAAAAGAGCCCAACCCAATACAAAACAAAGAAACGCCCACTCATGCATACAATAAAAACTTTCAAACATCTGTACAATATAAATAAAAATAAAAATAAAAAATAAACAAAAACAAAAATCACCATATCACAAACAAGACCACTCCCACAAAATCACACTATGTTCTATATAAACAAGAAAAAATGAATAATATAGACATATTATATCTACTTATATTTTAGTGATCCTTTCCAGTTGTCATATCAGTTTTTTAAAGTTAAGATGAAATTCATTAAGGAATCCAGGTTACTTCATTTCCTGTGAGTAATAATGAAAACTGAATTTGAAAAATATTTTAGCAGCAATTAACACCTATCTCTGATGTATATTATAACTTGAATAAAAGAAATTGTAACTTAATGAAACTCAAGAAAATTGATGCCAAAATTTGTTAAACAACTTACATGCAATAGGATGTACCACCCTATGGCAGATGTTGACCATCTGGATCTGCTGCAGAGCAGTGGGGGTAGGGACAGGATTCAACTGGAATTGTCTTACAACATTTCAGCAATGGGACTTGCAGCTTTACTAGATGGAATGTTATGACTCATAAAGAAGGAAATTGGAGAATAAAAGCCTCTCTATTTGCACCAGTTTTTTTTTTCTGAAACAAAAATACTGATCTAAATCAATTTACAATCGAGTAGTGGTTAAGGAGTTCATGAGAGAAGGGGATTATTTTTGCTGTACAGGACCAAGGCCTGCTTCTATGCAATTCAGTCAGTTAAATGCCATGCGTGAACCAGGCTTGGGCGATCATTTCTTGAAAGACTGGGCAGATTTTCTTGCTGTAGGTTGCTATTACTTTCTACAATAGACAGGTTGCCAATGGAGGCTATAGATCTCACTTTGTGCTGTTATTTGACCCATAGCTGAAGGGAGGAGAAATGGATTAATACCTTTCTTGAGGGTATATGCATGTAATGAATTCAACTAGGATTTGAACTCAGCTTTTTAATTTCTCATTCCAAACTGATATCCACAGCATCACAATGGAGATCCATTATCTACACTACTACGAAGCTAATCTCTTGCATAAGAGTACAGACCCAAAATGGAGATTCTATTAATTTTTTTTTAAATAGCTCAAATATTGCATGGATAGCCTTCAGCTAATGTAGACTTGAGCTTTAATAGGTTGACCTGTTCTACCTGCAGCTGAAATGGGTTCTGACCATTGAGTTTAAATATAAAATAAATCTATTTGTCACACCTGTTCTCTGGGGTGAAGCAGATGGTGTTTCTGTCGCTACTAGCCATGGCTTGAATGGTGATATGGTCGACGTGAATGGAGGTAGTCTTGCTACGTAATAGTGAAAAGATTGGAAAAGAGAAAGCCGGAAACCACATCCTAAACAGGGAACAAGGGATGAGCCTCTTAACCTGTTCAATAGACGTGGGTGGAGTGTGAACCGGGCGATAGATAGATCTATCTACTCCAATTGAAAAAAAAATAAACAGAGTGAGAAGATTGGAAAAGAGAAAGCCAGAAACCACATCCTAAACAGGGAACAAGGGATGAGCCTCTTAACCTGTTCAATAGACGTGGGCCATATATATATATAAAAGGCAAGATGTTTGTGTGTGTGTCTGTTTATCTGTCTGTATGCCCTTTATATAAATCCACAATTTTTATCCGTTTCTCACCAAACTTCACACAAATATTCTTTAGGCTGAGTCTGAGCTCCAGGACCATGGATTAGTTTTAAAGCTTTCATTACACCCGAGCAACGCCGGGCTATACTGCTAGTAATATTATATATAAATGTTTATTTGTATGGCAAGATTTATTTAACTTGTTTCTGACATTTGACCAAATGATTAGAAATTTAGGTAAGAAAGTATGGCTACATTAAGGCTCCCTTATGAAGAAGTTTTGATAGTCTAAAAGTTATAAAAAATCTGGACAGTGAATCTGTAGCGGATAAGAAATTAATTAAAATCAACCTTCTTCATTTTTACAAAAATTCACGACGTGGGAAATCCTGGTTTTCCCAAACAGAAAAAGGATTGACCATCAGCTTAAAGAAAAAGTCGAACCTATAATTCGCAAGTAGGTGTGAAAATGTTTTTTGACCAATGGGAGCGACTTGTAAGACTTGGAAGGACTTAGCGATCCAGTGCGAAATTCAAAAGGACATATAAATGTCTTCGAAGCGCGTCAGAGACAAAGATGGGAGCAGCGAAAGAGAAACACACATGCTTTTTGCTTGTGGAACTCCCTTCTTCCCAGTCAATTTTAATCATCAAAGGTTTAAAGGTAATGCCAATAGTTATCTTTTACTTTCTTAATTCTTGTTCTTTTATTGTTCTCTCTTCTGAATAATGTTTTCCTTTTCTTATATTCTCTCATATTCAGTTACCCCTTCATTGCCTTTCTTGAGATGATTCAAAAAATCCTCAATTATTATTATTATTATTATTATTATTATTATTATTAATAATAATAATAATAATAAAGTTGAGAATATTCCCCAGGGGCTAACGCATTAATGCATCTCTGCTCATGAGCGGAAATATTAGCAGAGTATGGTGGGCAGGTATTAAAACGGTTGTTTTATTTTAAAGTTTAAAAGATGGGGCAAGTAAAAATGACTTGAGAGCCACGTCTAGTTACTTGGAAACCATCTGAATGAACTGGGTTACCTGACCTGAAGGTATTTCTAACTGGGTCCCACCTGAACTGTTATGCAGTGTTTTTATCAAAATCTGTTGCAGTATTTGTCCACATTTGTTTGCAAGGCATTTGTCTGTTTAACCATTCATCAGATTGACTGTCATGTTTGTTATATTGAGTTTCATAATATTTCTATCCCAGCATCCTTTTGACACGATGATGCTCTCTCTGTCCCTCAATAATAATAATAATAATAATAATAATAAAATTGAAAAATTGAAGCAAATAGGCCGGACATTATTGTAAAAAACCAGAAAGAGAAAACTTGTCTATTAATTGATATGTCTTGTCCAGCGGATTGTAACATAGCAACCAAGGAATTTGAAATAGAAAAAATGTGGAAATTGAAAACAAGAATCGAGCCAGTGATAGTAGGTGCACTTGGAATGATAAAAAATGGAACAAAACAACACACTGAAAGAATCCCTGGAAACCCCAGCTTAAGAGATATAAAAAAATTGTCTTGTTAAGTACAGCCCACACACTAAGGAGAACTTTGTCGATGAACGCTAGGGATGATGGGAGAGATAGAAAAAACATGAAATGGAACTATAACAACACACCACAACCTGCCTTAGGTCTTCCCGCAGACTTGGTTGGTTGTGCGACCATAGCAGAAATCGAAATATGATGAAAAATGACATAATAATAATCATCTACATTGACCATTTTCCCTTTTATTATCATGGTTCATGATTAAGATAGTTTGTTACAGTCTAAACCAATAACCTGTCTTATGATAAAATATTTTGATTTATTCCATAAATTTATTTTTCAGTACCGCTTGTCAAGGACCGATCCTTTTACCGTATAAATAGTTATATGTAACCGTCTCTTCGACTCTAATAGTTTCTTTTCTCTCACGCCCCGTTTGTGGAACTCACTTCCATTCGCTTGCTTCCCTGATTGATACAATCTCCAAAAGTTTAAATGCAACACCAGTTGCTATATTTTATCTACTTGATTCCCATCCATCTCTTATTTTTTCTTCAACAACCACTATACCTTTTTTTATTCTCTCACTGTAATCCCCCACTGCACACCAGTGGCATTTCTGCCTTGCTTGGGGTGAAATGATTATATAAAAAAAAGATAACTACAATTCTTATTACGAACACTACAAGAACTAAGATTGTTACTTAACATTATAAAAAGATTTAAAATTATAGAATTCTATAAAAAGATTAATCATTTTTTCAATATGATTTACTTTATGTCTGGTTCTAAAAAATAAAAGTTATTTTTAGAAGCCAAGATTATATTTATTAGAGAAGCAAAGACCCCCTCACACATCCCATTGTATCGGATCGGATATAATCAGATTCACCAAAGCCTAGTTAGGGTCAACAAAATGTCATGGCTTGGTGGTTAATTATTTGATCAAATAATTGATAATTTACTAGCGTGTTCAGGATCCAATCCATGAACATTTGATTTTGTACATTGACAAAACAAAAGAAATACCACAAAATTCTACTAAGCAACAAACGATAACATTGAATAATACCGAAATTTGTAATGGCGATAAGCATATGAAAAGAAATTGCAAAATTATGTTTACGAAAATTATGTGTGAATGCCTTTCACAATAAATTTGTCATAAATGTACCACGTGGTGTGGTTTTTCTTAGGAACAATTTGAATGATGCAGAAGGTAATCCTGTTAAATGTTCCTTCAATATTGTGTGGTGAATGTCAATTGAAATGGATGTGTGTTAAAAGTTAAAATTGAAGTGAGTGGAATAGAGTTGAAAAGTAAATTTCTCACTTGAGGATTCAAGTTCACGCCACGAACGACGATTGTAATGATTGTGTATATAATAATACAACTTGCACGGTGTCTGCTTCTTGGCCCGACTGAAATTCTTGCTGGGTTTCTTCCTTTAAATAATGGAAAAAATTGGATCATGTACAGTTGTTGAAATTGCGCGCGCGATTATGTGTTCTGCATGTTTTCATGTGCCTACGATTAATTAACCAATCAGTGATGGTTATTCTTAAAAATTAGCTGTTTGATCCTCTTGGCGTTTAATTAGCACAAATGTTTTAATATCATTCCGTATGATTAAAAAATTTGTCACTGGAATTTTTTCTTCACTCACGTGTTGTGCGAGGAGTAAATTGTCGTATCTACATTTTAATAAAACTTGCCCGGTGGTTTCCATACTATGTCTATTTTTTTGTTAATCCTCTTCAGTTCATAGACTAATTTCCCCGTGTCATAATTAAATTCTTTGAGAAATATGTTCTAGTTGCTCTCGTTCCTTTTATTTTTTTCCTAAGTATGTTCAATCTCATCCAAGATCATCTTCAAAGGTGAATTGCTAAGTTAATGTATTTGGCAGTAATGGATTTTTGTATGTGCAGAACACACTGTTAAGACAAAATTTAAGTTATTGATATGAAAGGGAAGTAACTTAATTTATATTTCAGTGGATGAATTGAAAGGCCAACAGACATGAAACGGCTTTAATACACACATATATAAAAAAAATGAAGACAGACACGTTATTCCATGGTTAAATGAAAGTATAGGCCTATTTCAGGTGAACCATCATCAGCTTCCGTCTTTATTGTATAGAAGATTTTTTATTTTAGGTGTAAAATCTTCAGTACAATAAAGACAGAAGCTGATGATGGTTCGCCTGAAATAGGTCTATACTTCCGATAAACCATGGAATAACGTGTCTGTCTTCATTTTTAAATATATTTGCTCTATATGTATTTATATACATATATAGTTAGAGCTCTCCTAGAGTTATCCTACCACTATATGTACAGGATACTCCTTTGGATTCTTCTATATCTACATATATATATAATGATTTACACACATACTAACGATGCCTACATATAAACACACTTTTAATTTGTCTATCAGTTTTACACTTGGGCACATGCATTATTTTTGCATACATACACTTACCTTCAAAATAAACATCTATTGTTTATTATTACACATGGCACACAAATTTTAGCAGACATAATTTTTTCTCTATATTTAAAAATATTCATTCGTTACATTATTACACGTGACACGTATCTGACCAATGATATCAAATCTCAATCAACATACTGTCTGTGGAATTCTTAAAAAATTAATTTTTTTTTCAAATTAATCGTCTTTAAAAAATCTTTGGAGAAACTTGTTAAAGTGAAACACTTTTTTCTTAGCTGTTATGAATTTGGATCAAATATCGGAAATTATATGATGATAAAAAAATAGGCATCAAGTTTTTTTAAGTGAAGTTTAAATAAAAGTGAAAATGCTAAATGTCCAAACGTTTCCTACTTCTTTCTCACCCTATATATATATATATATATATATATATATAAGAAAATTAAGGCACGCACGTTATTTCATGGTAAATCGGAAGTATAGGCCTATTTATAGGCCCATTTATAGGCCTATACCATGAAATAACGTGTCTGCCATAATTTTTCTTCTTATATGTGTTCTATAGAGCTCTCTTAGAGAGAGTTATCCTACCTGTATATGTACAGGATACTCCTTTGGATTCTTCTATACCCACACTGCATGCTGATATATATATATATATATATATATATATAGAGAGAGAGGTTGGAGAGAAAAATCATTAAAAGTCAACAAAAAGCTACATTTTTCAAAATTTGAAAAATGTAGCTTTTTTGTTGACATTTAATTTTTTAACCAAGGGAAAACACTCGGTAATGAATTGAGAGTACGAGATTATCTCCCTTAGTTTAAATTAAATTAGCTTTCTTTTTTAAAATTCTGCGCGTTGTCGTGTAGTCGTGAGAAAACGGAGAGCCGAGCTCGAATTCCAGTCGAATGTTTTCCATTTAGTATTTGTCTATATTTTTGAGATGAGGTCGTATTTACAATATTTACTTTATTCAGACTATTGTCTTCATCTTTGTTGCCGTTTGTACACATTTGTTTCGGCCGTTGTACACTCCGGCCTTCTTCAGGTGCTAGGAATTTCGAACCGAACCCTTTTTTACAATCACTGGGATATATCATCCCCATCTCTTGCGTAGTCATGAGTTATCTCCCTCTAACCCTGCAAGTTATTTGTAGCCTGGTATTCAACTCACAACTCTAAGTCAAGTCAGGAATTAACCAACATCTCTATCCATTGGGCCATGTGTCCTTAAGACTTATAAACCTAATGCCCACTAATTCTTTTTTTAGCAGAGTTCATATTGCAATTTTTTGATGTTAATGGTTTTCTCTAGTATTCCAGTTTCTTGGTGTATTCAGTTCTGTCCATCACTACAGTTGCATTGCCTTTATTATGTATGGTCTACCTAAGATTTATAAAGACGGTGTTCCACCCAGACCAACTGTTAGCAGCCTAAGCTCGGTGTGCCACCTTCCGAGTCGCTTTCTTATAGATATAATTGACCCACTGATAGGAAAATCACCATCATATATTCGAAACTCCGCCCACTTCGGGGAACTTATCAAAGATGCTCCCATCCAATGCAACCAGATGGTGAGCCTGGATGTGGTGAGTCTGTTCACCAAAGTACCCACGGTGGAGGCACTATTGGTAGTCATGGACAGACTGGTCTCGGACTCGTCCCTAGGAGAAAATACCAGTGTTCCATTAGATAACCTGATGGAGATGCTGACTTTCTGCACGCAAACAACACACTTCAGACTGGGATCAGACATATATCGGCAGGATGAAGGCTTAGCAATGGGCTCGCCATTATCACCATCACTAGCTAACATATACATGGAATACTTTGAAGAGATGGCATTAGAATGCACAGTCCTAAAGCCAACACTATGGCTGAGATACATTGATAACACCTTCATACTCGAGCCACACCATGTGAACTCAATAAGACCATCCATACAGTTCACTATGGAAAAAGAGTGTGACAACAAACTGGCATTCCTGGATGTGCTAATAACTCGAAAATAGGTGGGGTTCAAGACATCCGTATACCGCAAGCCAATATTCACCGCACAATACCTTAACTTTAACGCCTACCACCCATACAATGTAAAGAAAGGGATCATCCACTGCCTTCAACATTGAGCAAAAGTTATAAGCGGCGATCCAGAGTCATACGAACAGGAAATTTTACTTTCACTGCGACGAAAAAGACAAGAAGACAAGAAGACAAGAAAAAGAGAGAAAAGAAAAGGTTAGAAACAGAGACGGGGGCAAGCGAGTGCAAAGAAAGTAAGGAAAGGCTAACCCCTCCTACCAGCAGCCACGAGGTGGTCTGATATAGCAGTAAAGGCTTTAAGAACTTTGAAGCAGGGGATTTTAATTTAGATTTAACAAAGCAACACATTTGGAAGGGCAGCTCAGCGTTTATATCAAGAAATAGGCAATTACAACATGGGCATGGTAAAGGCATGACTAAGCGGCTGAGCAAATTCTGGACAAAAGGTCCTTTATTTCTTTTCTAAAATATCTATTTTTAGGTTAGAAAGAACGAGCAACACAGAGATAAAAAGGCAACAAACTATTCGTTGTGCCACATTAATGTGTTTACAATACAAAGGAGATGAAAATGTTAAAGAAGAATGAAATCAACGTACCAAGGTTATATGAAACGGTGGAGAGGCGAATAGTGCGTGTGGGTACAGGGACCAACAGGAAGAATCTGAAGATCCCGCCAAAAGGCAAACTTTAGTCACGTGGCATCATCATGCTGCCGAGAGTGGATAAAAAACGGTAGGGCGTGATAAGGACAGGAATTAAAACAAAAAAAAAGCATAGTCTATGTAAGACTGTAAACGTTCTTGATGGATGTGCGTTGTGGTGCAGTTGACTTCTCAGAATGAGATGTCGAGGAGCCGCGTTCGAATTCCGGTTCAATGCCTTGTAGTCACTTATGTGCTAATACTCGTTAAAAAAAACCTAATAGCGTGTAAATTTTAGTGAAAATAGATTACTCCACATCACAAAAAATCTCCTCACGAGAAGAAATTCGTTTAAAAACTAAGAGAAATAATAATTAATTAAAATTGCTTATAGAAAATTAATCAAAATAATGTTTTTAGTCATTATTAAAAAATACTTGGTTAGAATAAGTTACTCATAAAAAAATATTAAAACAAACCGTTTATATATATATATATATATATATATATATATATATATATATATATTCCAGAGAGAGAAAGGGTTAGACACTCGCCATAATGCAGGCACAAACAACACTCCGTAAGCATACATTACGTACACACACACATACACACACACTCAAAGCGGATTTATCACCCATAAGCCACAATGCACTCACCCATACAAAGGTAACTCACTTGGATCTACTTGAATTTTGAAAAACTTATCTCTTAAGTCAACAATAACCATGCATAGCACTAGTGTTGAACTCAAAACAAAAATTCTGTAAAACTTGAAAATGAAAGTAAATTTAAATTTCAGAAAATGAAAGCAAATTAAATTTATTCCAGAAAATGAAAGTAAATTTAAAAGTAGATTTTCAAGGCCGTTCGAATCTAAGAAAAGTTGCATTGCACAAAATTACTGTCTTCAAAACAAGACTTAAAATTTTAGAATAATTTTATAGATAAAAGCAAGTTTAGACAGTTATTAATTAGCATAATTCTTAAGGAAACATTAGGATAAATATAGTAGCCAATCAGATGTTTGCATGCCAAAAAGACACAGGACTATAAATGCTAAGATTCATAGGAAATAAACCTTTTTGTTCCCTTGTAGTGATAAAGAATTAAATAAGTAAAAATAAATATTAGTGTAAGGAGGTTAAAGAAAGCGCTTATCTCCCTTTAGTGGAAATAAGTCACTCAGGCCATGTGATGGCTGCTTAATTACAAATATGATGACGAAAGCGTCAGTTCATTTACAGCAACCAAACAGTAGGGTTGCTGTCTTTAGCTCGGCTCTCATTGATGGCCCGTGCGGAGGCTAAATCTGTCTTCCAGGTAGCTTACAAGAACATGGTAACGTCTCTCTTTGTGAATATGTCTTTCCTAGATAAAGAATGAAACTTCAGCTCGCGGTCTTCAATTTGGAAAAAACATCTTTATTCCGAGACTCCCGTTTCTATTAGCAGAAAACTAGCATTTCACCATCTCTAAAAATAGATACATCATTAGAATCATTAGGCCACAAGACCATATTTCAACCAACCAATGAGAAAGCTTTCATAATCAGGATATAAGCTCATGAGCCAATGAGAATCAAAAGCAACCTTTTCGAAGCACATCTCTAGATGTGTATTTGACCAGATGGAAAATGTATCTAAACTTATAAATAATCTTTTCCATTTTCAGATGCTGCAGTCATCTTAACGTACCAGAAGCCGACATTCGACAATTGTTCAACTTGAGGAGGCTAAAACTTCCCGTTACATTTAAAACTCACGCTTTTTATTTCTGCAGTTTATTATCAGCCAACTGATTCAATTAAAAACAAACATACCTTAATTCCCCCACATTATCAAGTAGGCGGCTATTATATTTCAATACATACATACATACATACATACATACATACATACATACATACATACATACATCTTCTCTTTCTCTCTCGTACACACCAGGACTTTTATACTTGAACTCTTGAAACTTCAACTTTCTACTTATCCTTTTGTATCATTATATTGTGCCAAATAAAAATTGATTTTGCATTGATCAACACTTTGTGCATTTTTTCATCATTACACAATGACAATAGACACTCAACCGGATATGGTGGGGAACGGGTGTAGTCATATGATAAACAACTCATCCATAACTAAAACCGCTTAACTTCCATATACTTTCTGTCTTTTATCAAGAGTTAAACCTGGTATTATATTGTTGCTGCATTTCACACACGAAAAAGCAATTCTTTCTTAACAAAGAGGAATTACCAACCATCCAACACAAACTTCGTCAAGACCAGTGGTTCTCAAACTTTTTTGGCCACCTAAGCATCTTTAAAGTCCTGAGCCCCCCTTCCGCTTCGTGACATAAAATTCTTATTATTCAAAAAGTTAACCCCCCATTCACGCGGAATAAGCCTAAAATGTCATTAACTTAGATTTCTTTAAGAATTTGAGACAGCATATATGCAAAACCATTATCATTTAATTTTAGAATTTTACAATATTTAAAAATGTACTGATAAAATAAATATAATTTCAACTGAGGTCATGCTTATACTTTCTCTTCAGAAAATAACCTTTTCATGTTTCATTTAAAAACCTCTTCTTGTTAAATGTTTGAAATCCGGGTGTTCAGATAACAGCAAAAACATGGATAGATGGATCGCAACAAGCAGACTTAGGTCTTTTAGGTTGTTCAAATTTATATAGTATAGTTTTATTTGAACCAGAGACTAACTCTGGTTCACATAAATTGCTGTAAGCCGAAACCTCGGACAGCTGGCTATTGGAAATTTGACATATTTTTGTTTGATATAAAGGACTTTTAGGGACCAACTGTGACACTACTTGGTCGGTGGTAATTAATTATAAATTTTATTACTTAGATATACGGAAAGGTTTACTGATACACGTCTCATGAAAAGAGTTAACCAGTATAAAAATCTCCCCAGGGATTGAAACTCTGTTATAAGTTGGATCTCTGGTCAGGTACAAATCTAATTTAGGTGTTGACAGTTGGCCAATGAAAGAAACTATGAAAACCCTAAGTGCCAGTTAAAAGGTGAGAGAAAAATCAGGTGTTCGGGTTCCGAAACCATGTAAAGGGAATTTAGCTGGTAAAATTTATTTTGGCTGAAACAATTCACAAGTGTTGAATGATTCGCTTGAAAAAGAAAACCAGAGACTTTTGTGTGGAAGCAATAGAAAGGTATAGGAGGAGGAAGGGGACCTGCCTGCAACCATCACCCAAGAGAGGGGAAGACAACCAAGTTGGAAATATAATTTACCCCTCACTTCCCGCCTCTGCACTAGTTTGGGGCCAATACCAATACCAATAAAAGTTAATGCACGACAACACACACACACACACACACACACACACACACACACACACACACACACACACACACACAGATCCAAGATTCGGGCCGAGAGGACGGACGGAAATTTAACCGCACGTGACTAATTGCCTAAACATAACTCTGACACATCAGCCTTGAGCCAGACTTACCAAGAAATTACCAAAAACCAACTGAACAAACTCCGTTAACTATACTCCATCCTTACCGTTTAACCAAGTTGGGGACAATTTAGATTGACAACCCTGCATGTACACTACTAAGGAGTGTAATCAGTAAGTCAGTTAAGTGCCATATGTGATGCACGCTTTGGGCGATCATGTCTCGAAAGAGACATGACTGACTGGACAAAAGATTATCGCGCAGCCAATTCCGTGCATTCACTTACGCACAAATACCGTTGGGAAAGGTATTAATCCGTCTCTTCCCTCTAGTTATGGGTTAAATAACAGAACCGATTGGGTTCTACAGCCTTGGCTGGCAAACAGTCTACCGCAGAAAGCAATGGCAACCTACTGCGCGATAATCTTCTGCCCAGTCAGTCATGTTTCTTTCGAGACATGATCGCCCAAAGCGTGTATCACGTATGGCACTTAACTGTCTGACTGAATATAATAGTTGGAATCATGATTAAGGCTTCTACTGGGCATAAAGTGAGGATCGGTTTTCTATTGTTATGAAGTAATAAACTGATCCCCCACTAATTATTACTTAATAATATAATACATTTCTTCCCCCTATAACTAAGAGTCAAATAATAGGACAGATTGGGTTCTATAGCCTTGGCTGGAAACTAGCCTACCACAGAAAGTAATGGCAACCGACTGCGGGATAATCTTCTGCCCAGTCAGTCATGTTTCTTTCGAGACATGATCGCCCAAGCGTGTATCACGTATGGCACTTAACTGACTGATGGCTCTTGTAAAGGTAAAAGATAGCAGGAGGTGTCAGCTACATGCTGGAGTGGTGTAAGGAATTAACCATTTCCACAGCCTCTTTAACGATGGATCCTATGTTAAAAGAATGTTTATCGAGGTGACGAACATGGTCACAGATTCTAAGAAATAATTAAAAAATAATTTTAAATAAGCCTTTGGGTTTCTTTGTTAATTTTTTATCATCTGCAACGAAATTAAATTTTTCTCGACGGATTTTTTTATGTCGTTCATTTTAAAATGTTAATAAATGAACTTAAAATGCTCCGTAAATTGATTGTAGAAGATGGTTAATTTAAATAAAAATTGTAGAAGATGGTTAATTTAAATAAAAATTGTAGAAGATGGTTAATTTAAATAAAGATTGTAGAAAAGATGGTTAATTTAAATAAAAATTCATTAAAATTGTTAATTTAAATAAAAATTCAACCAAACTGCTAGGAGGGAGACGATATCGATTGACTGACACTTCAACTAGATTTTCATTGTTAAACAATCACCATTTTTTTGTTTGTAAAGCATTCGCCCATCATCAACTTTCCTGGATTTTACATGTTGCAAAGAAACGCGCTAAAACTTTTATGAATCAATTTAATTTTTCGAAAAACTACAATTCAATTTTTGTTATTTTGGGAGACTTTTTCGTTTTAGTTGATTTTTTGGTTTTCTCGGATTTTTTTCCAGTTTCAGGTTGATTTTTGTTTTGTGCGGATGATTTCTTTGTCTTTTCATGAAATTCTTTTGTTTTCCCGTGACCTTTGACATCCGCCGGAACTCTTTCAGCTTTGATCATTGGCTCTTTGATTGTACCTAGAAAAGAAAAATAGATAATAAATACATCTGTAAAATTATTTTTAATTCTGATTATTTAAAATAAAATCTTTATTTTTTCGCTACTTTTACATTCTTCTTCTTTTTCTTCTATTGCTTCTTCTTCTTTTATTGCTTCTTCTTCTTCTTTTGTTTCTTCTTCTTTTATTGCTTCTTCTTCGTCTTCTTTTGTTGTTTCTTCTTCTTCTTCTTCTTCTTCTTCTTTTCTTCTTTTATTGCTTCTTCTTCTGCTTCTTCTTCTTTTTTATCGCTTCTTCTTCTTCTTTTATTGTTTCTTCTTCTTCTTCTTCTCCTTCTTTTATTGCTTCTTCTTCTTTTATTGCTTTTTATTTGTTCTACTTCATTTACTATTACTTCTTCTTTACTGCCTCTTTTTCTTGTTTTTTCTTCTTCTTTTACTTTTTCTTTCACTTCTTCTTAGTCTTCGAAGACCTGTAACAATTTTATAAATACATTACAATACAAACAGAACAATCAAAACCAAAACGAATGGCCCAGACATCGTGATCAAAAACCACAAGAAGAAAAATGCGTTTTTATTAGTGACGAAAAATGATAAAACTCAGTCATAGTAGCGATGCATTCTTTAATAATAATATCTGGAGTTTTTTCATAGTCTTTAGATGTGTACATAATGTTTTAACGATATTTTCTTGTCACTTGATAAGTTGTTTAATGTTTAACTTCTAGAAGGCAACTTTTGCTTTTGCAATGCGTCGCATTTTCTGTCGTCTGCTACTAAGCTACCGAGATATTTAAATTAATAATAGCAGTAGTACTAGGAGTAATAATCTTAGGTTGTAAATATGCTTTTATCTAAGAAGCTTCGCAGCTTATGCTCAAGATAAGTGTGGTAGAGTATAATGACGAAGAAACACAAGATAAGGAATTTATTTACAAATTTACGCAGTTTGTAGATTCGATGGACTCATTGAAGAGATTCCTGGGTAGCCCAAGCCTTAAAGAAATACAAAAATTGTGCCCACAAGTCGAGCTCACATATATTACGAAAAGCTTTTTTTTTATCCATGTAAAATGTGTGTGGTCCTAAGTTGTATTTTAACAAAGATGAAGCCATTAAGTTGTATTTTAACAAAGATGAAGCCATTTTTCTGACTTTAGATCTCTGGCTGTGGTTCGGAATGAAATGTGAACACAACAGAAATCAAAGGAAATGAAAATGAAAGCCAAAGATAAAGCTCTTGAACAGATGAAACAACGCTGGCAAGACAAACCTCTGCATGGCCAATATCCAGAACGTGCCAATAAATCCAATGTTGATAAAGTTAATACTCATCGATGGTTACATGCATCTGGATTAAAGTCTGAGACTGAAGGCCTTATTCTTGCAGCACAAGACCAAAGTCTTTTCACTAGAAACTTTCAGGCAAATATTATGCATAATAATATGGATCCAAAATGCAGGTTTTGTGATAAACACCAAGAAACAATAGACCACCTAATCTCAGGCTGTTCTGTGCTTGCTCCAAATGAATATAAAAATCGCCACGATAGAGTTGGGCAATATTTACATTGGACAATGTGCAAACATTATGGAAAATATGTAAACAAACACTGGTATGAACATCACCCAGCACCGGTTACAGAAATAGAAGATGTAACCATTCTATGGGATTACACCATCTACACAGACAGAAAAGCTAAAACAAATAGGCCGGACATTATTGTTAAAAACCAGAAAGAAAAAACTTGTCTATTAATTGATATGTCTTGTCCAGCGGATTGTAACAAAGCAACCAAGGAATTCGAAAAACTGTCAAAATATAAAGACCTGGAAATTGAAATAGAAAAAATGTGGAAATTGAAAACAAGAATCGAGCCAGTGATAGTAGGTACACTTGGAATGATAAAAAATGGAACAAGACAACACATTGAAAGAATCCCTGGAAACCCCAGCTTAAGAGATATACATAATTGTTTTGTTAAGTACAGTCCACACACTAAGAAGAACTTTGTCTGTGTAACGCTAGGGATGATGGGGAAGATAGAAAAAACATGAAATGGAAACATTACAACACACCACGACCTGCCTTAGGTCTTCCCGCAGACTTGGTTGGTAGTGCGACCATAGCAGAAATCGAAATATGATGAAAAATGACAATATAATAATAATAAAGACAAAATGCAGATTTTCTGGTGAAGACTGTCGAAATGAGACTCACCTGATTAGTGGATGCAAAATACTAGCTAAAAACGAATGCAAAAAGGTGCCATGGTAAGGTATGCTATTATAAATGTTGGTGATTGTGCTGTTGAAAGTATGGATAACAAGTTGAAGAAAATTAGTACAAATTTGCACCTTGCAAAAAAAATGAAGAAGTTAGAAAACCTACAATATTTCGGGTCTATGATTCTCAGTTAGACAAAGTGATACAATATCGGTGTCCGGAAAAAGACACCAAGTACGATCGTATTATTGATGTTGACTTACCAAATGACACAAATATGGCAAATAAGGTGATTGAGGGAAGTCCAAACTACTCTGGTTTGAAAGTTGTGATGGAGGTAGGGAGTGTCAAGGTGATTCCAGTGGTGATCGACGCACTGGGATCAATCCCATTAAAACCGTGTGAATGTTTTTGACCAGCTGAGTATACCATACAAATTTGGAGTCATCCAAAAATCTGCTCTTTGGAGCACTGCGCATATCTTTTGAGGAAAATTCAGGATGCCTTCCAGAAACTGAGTAGTGTATTAAAAGACAGGAAAATTTCGCTGGAAACAAAGAAGAGACTACGGGATTGTTATGTGATGACTGTTCTTCAATTTGGCAACGAACGCTGGACAATCTCATCAAAGATGAAGGAGAGACTCGAAGCAACCGAAATGTGATTCTACAGAAGCATACTGGATATAAAGTGGGAGATCAATTGCATATTACAATTAATATATAAACTGACCCCTCACTTTGTGGTCACAGCAGTTTCTATACATTTATATTCCTGAGATCCAAAAGCGCAAGGATGCATTCCAGGAGCTGAGTAGAGTATTAAGAAACAGGACAATTTCGCTAGAAACAAAAAAGAGAGTACTGGATTGTTATGTGATGACTGTTCTTCAATATGGCAGCGAATGCTGGACAATCTCAACAAAGATGAAGGGAAATCTTGAAGCAACCGACATGTGGTTCTACAGAATGATGCTAAGAATAGCATGGACAGAACACGTGTGTAATGGCAGAGTTTTTCATAGAATGGAAACGAAAAGCAAACTAATACTTAACATCAAGAAAAGACAGCTGAAGTTCCTCGTGATGTGAAATGTGGAAGGCGGGATTGGAGAATCTGATACACACAGTTCAGATAGCGGGAAGGAGAGACAGGGGAAAGCAGCCCGTAACATACTTGATGGGCTTAAGCAAATGGATGACAGAGCGGGGTTTGGGAGGGTAATAGGAGGAAGCATGTTAAGAGCTTGTAGGGATAGGGAGATGTGAAGAAGCATGATCGCCTACGTCCTGAAGAGACACTATACATAGAAGATTTTTTGTCAGAGTTCCTTGTAATTTGACAGATAACTTAATACACTCAGTGTATTATTAGAAAAAACTCTTAACATGTGACAAAGCATCATCACAGTAATAATAACACCAGTAATAATAAACAACAACAACAACAACAAATAATAATAATAATAATAATAATAATAGTAATAGTAATAATAATAATAATAAATGAAAGAAATAGTGCGTAAAGAGTACTATAGAAGGCTACGAATGATATTAAAAACTGAATTGAATTTTCAGAACAGAATTATGGCCATTAATAGCCTTGCAATCCCAGTCGTCCAATATAGTTGCAACATCTGAAACTGGACTCTAAACGACATCAGGCGAATGGATTCTAAAACAAGAAAGCTTCTTCCTAAGCATAAGATGTATCATCTAAAGGCTTATGTAGACCGTCTATACATACCCCGTAAAGAAGGTGGAAGAGGTCATATTCAGCTAGAATTGTCATACAAGACAACAACTATGGGCTTACTATCATACATCGAAACAACAAATGACTGGATGATACAATTAGTAAGGCAACATGAAGAAAGAAAGAAAAATATTCAATAATAAAGGAAGGCAGTAAATACAAACAAGATTTACAGTTAGTAGATTCTGTAGAAAAGCAAAACAGAAGCCAAAAACCAACTATTGCGGCAAAAAATATGAAAATGAAAGCCAAAGATAAAGCTCTTGAACAGATGAAACAACGCTGGCAAGACAAACCTCTGCATGGCCAATATCCAGAACGTGCCAATAAATCCAATGTTGATAAAGTTAATACTCATCGATGGTTACATGCATCTGGATTAAAGTCTGAGACTGAAGGCCTTATTCTTGCAGCACAAGACCAAAGTCTTTTCACTAGAAACTTTCAGGCAAATATTATGCATAATAATATGGATCCAAAATGCAGGTTTTGTGATAAACACCAAGAAACAATAGACCACCTAATCTCAGGCTGTTCTGTGCTTGCTCCAAATGAATATAAAAATCGCCACGATAGAGTTGGGCAATATTTACATTGGACAATGTGCAAACATTATGGAAAATATGTAAACAAACACTGGTATGAACATCACCCAGCACCGGTTACAGAAATAGAAGATGTAACCATTCTATGGGATTACACCATCTACACAGACAGAAAAGCTAAAACAAATAGGCCGGACATTATTGTTAAAAACCAGAAAGAAAAAACTTGTCTATTAATTGATATGTCTTGTCCAGCGGATTGTAACAAAGCAACCAAGGAATTCGAAAAACTGTCAAAATATAAAGACCTGGAAATTGAAATAGAAAAAATGTGGAAATTGAAAACAAGAATCGAGCCAGTGATAGTAGGTGCACTTGGAATGATAAAAAATGGAACAAGACAACACATTGAAAGAATCCCTGGAAACCCCAGCTTAAGAGATATACAAAAATTGTCTTATTAAGTACACCCCACACACTAAGAAGAACCTTGTTTATGTAACGCTAGAGATGATGGGGAAGATAGAATAAACATGAAATGGAGCCATAACAACACACCACGACCTGCCTTAGGTCTTCCCGTAGACTTGGTTGGTAGTGCGACCATAGCAGAAATCGAAATATGATGAAAAATGACAATATAATAATATGTTATGTAAGAAATTCTTAGATATTTAATTTGTAAATAAAATATCTGCTTGAAAATATCGGACCTCAAAATGGTTGATTGAAGGTTTTTGACATTAAATCGCTCTGATGTGCTGCTGTTACCTTGATTTCACAATGAATTAGTCGAACAAAACTTGTCATCCTTGATTAATTCTGCTTCCTTTCGAGGGGAAAAAATCTTAATTCGTAAATCATAAATGTAAGACTGAAAACCGCCTCACTTACCGCAGGATCTGTGCAGGGATTTTAAATGGGGCTCACCCTCTGGACAACCATGTCTTGTATAACACTCCATCGATTTCCTCACATTCCTTAAAAAAGAAATAAAAGGTCAGGTTAATTAGTTTAACCTGAATTGCCAAACGGAACCTAACTACAAACCAAAACCGACATCTGTCTTCAAAATGTTTTTTTTCTCTCGATTTATTCCATTTTTTTTTTCAGATGAAATTTTGTTAATAATTGAGTCCGTGTTTAGTCATTAGCTAGATGGACTAGCAACACCAGAATTAATTTTAATAGAAAAGCTGGGAAAAAAAACTTCTCCTCGCGCGTGCTATTGAGACAAAAGAAACCAAGATGTAGAAAGTCGATAATATTTCTTGATCCGTTATCCTTCGATTAAAAATTTCTCCTTAGTTCCAATGTTTTTTGAAATACCTAGATGAAAAGAAAAAAAAAGACAACAAAAAAACAAAACAACAAAAAACAAAACAACAAAAAACAAAACAAAAAAACAATTATGTCCGGTCACTCTCTGATTGAAATCCAATAATGCCCGTCGCAAGAGACGAATAAACCGTTTTCCCCACCAGGCATTTTTTAGTAAGGATTGCAAAGACCTGTCTAAGCGGGGTTCAACAGATATGTGGCATTATGCGGGGTGGAGGTGGGGGCAATTGTTGAAGATTTGGCTCTACAAGAACAAGATGAAATAAATCAACAATGTTTCACAGGAATTTATAACATCAACTTTAGATTTTCGTGTAAACTAATTATGTACAATAATGGATCATATGCAATACAGGTGAACAATTCATCTAGAAAAATTGAAAATAAATAAAATGTATCTGAATACCAATTAGAGACCTGTCATTATATATCATTCCAGCCTATGTACAATAATGGATCCCATGCAATATTGGTGAACAATTCAACTAGAAAAATTGAAAATAAATACAATGTATCGAAATACAAATTAGAGACCTGTCATAATAGAACATTCCAGCCTATGTACAATAATGGATCATATGCAATATAGGTGAACAATTCATCTAGAAAAATTGAAAATAAATACAATGTATCTAAATAGAAATTAGAGACCTGTCATAATAGAACATTCCAGCCTATGTACAATTATGGATCATATGCAATATAGGTGAACAATTCAACTGGAAAATTGAAAATAAATACAATGTATCGAAATACAAATTAGAGACTCCAATACAATAGAACATTCCAGCTCATATGTACAATTATGGATCATATGCAATATAGGTGAACAATTCATCTAGAAAAATTGAAAATAAATACAATGTATCTAAATAGAAATTAGAGACCTATCATAATAGAACATTCCAGCCTATGTACAATAATGGATCCCATGCAATATTGGTGGAACACCCAACTAGAAAAATTGAAAATAAATACAATGTAGACTGAAATACAAATTAGAGACCTGTCATAATAGAACATTCCAGCCTATGTACAATTATGGATCATATGCAATATAGGTGAACAATTCATTTTAGAAAAATTGAAAATAAATACAATGTATCTAAATAGAAATTAGAGACCTATCATAATAGAACATTCCAGCCTATATGTAATAACAATGGATCCCATGCAATATTGGTGAACAATTCAACTAGAAAAATTGAAAATAAATACAATGTATCTAAATAGAAATTAGAGACCTGTCATAATAGAACATTCCAGCCTATGTACAATAATGGATCCCATGCAATATTGGTTAAAAATTCAACTAGAAAAATTGAAAATAAATACAATGTATCGAAATACAAATTAGAGACCTGTCATATTAGAACATTCCAGCCTATGTACAATTATGGATCATATGCAATATAGGTGAACAATTCATCTAGAAAAATTGAAAATAAATACAATGTATCTAAATAGAAATTAGAGACCTGTCATAATAGAACATTCCAGCCTATGTACAATAATGGATCCCATGCAATATTGGTGAACAATTCAACTAGAAAAATTGAAAAATAAATACAATGTATCGAAATACAAATTAGAGACCTGTCATAATAGAACATTCCAGCCTATGTACAATTATGATCATATGCAATATAGGTGAACAATTCATCTAGAAAAATTGAAAATAAATACAATGTATCTAAATAGAAATTAGAGACCTGTCATAATAGAACATTCCAGCCTATGTACAATTATGGATCATATGCAATATAGTGAACAATTCATCTAGAAAAATTGAAAATAAATACAATGTATCTAAATAGAAATTAGAGACCTGTCATAATAGAACATTCCAGCTCATGTACAATAATGGATCCCATGCAATATTGGTGAACAATTCAACTAGAAAAATTGAAAATAAATACAATGTATCGAAATACAAATTAGAGACCTGTCATAATAGAACATTCCAGCCTATGTACAATTATGGATCATATGCAATATAGGTGAACAATTCTATCTAGAAAAATTGAAAATAAATACAATGTATCTAAATAGAAATTAGAGACCTGTCATAATAGAACATTCCAGCCTATGTACAATAATGGATCCCATGCAATATTGGTGAACAATTCAACTAGAAAAATTGAAAATAAATACAATGTATCGAAATACAAATTAGAGACCTGTCATAATAGAACATTCCAGCCTATGTACAATTATGGATCATATGCAATATAGGTGAACAATTCATCTAGAAAAATTGAAAATAAATACAATGTATCTAAATAGAAATTAGAGACCTGTCATAATAGAACATTCCAGCCTATGTACAATAATGGATCTTACAATATTGGTGAACAATTCAACTAGAAAAATTGAAAATAAATACAATGTATCGAAATACAAATTAGAGACCTGTCATAATAGAACATTCCAGCCTATGTACAATTATGGATCATATGCAATATAGGTGAACAATTCATCTAGAAAAATTGAAAATAAATACAATGTATCTAAATAGAAATTAGAGACCTGTCATAATAGAACATTCCAGCCTATGTACAATAATGGATCCCATGCAATATTGGTGAACAATTCAACTAGAAAATTGAAAATAAATACAATGTATCGAAACACAAATTAGAGACCTGTCATAATAGAACATTCCAGCCTATGTACAATTATGGATCATATGCAATATAGGTGAACAATTCATCTAGAAAAATTGAAAATAAAATACAATGTATCTAAATAGAAATTAGAGACCTGTCATAATAGAACATTCCAGCCTATGTACAATAATGGATCATATGCAATATAGGTGAACAATTCAACTAGAAAAATTGAAAATAAATACAATGTATCGAAATACAAATTAGAGACCTGTCATAATAGAACATTCCAGCCTATGTACAATTATGGATCATATGCAACATAGGTGAACAATTCATCTAGAAAAATTGAAAATAAATACAATGTATCTAAATAGAAATTAGAGACCTGTCATAATAGAACATTCCAGCCTATGTACAATAATGGATCCCATGCAATATTAAGAGAACAATTCAACTAGAAAAATTGAAAATAAATACAATGTATCGAAATACAAATTATAGAGACCTGTCATAATAGAACATTCCAGCCTATGTAATAACTATAGATCATATGCAATATAGGTGAACAATTCATCTAGAAAATTGAAAAAATAAATACAATGTATCTAAATAGAAATTAGAGACCTGTCATAATAGAACATTCCAGCCTATGTACAATAATGGATCCCATGCAATATTGGTGAACAATCTAACCAGGAAAATTGAAAATAAAATACAATGTATCGAAATACAAATTAGACCTATCATAATAGAACATTCCAGCCTATGTACAATTATGGATCATATGCAATATAGGTGAACAATTCATCTAGAAAAATTGAAAAATAAATACAATGTATCTAAATAGAAATTAGAGACCTGTCATAATAGAACATTCCAGCCTATGTACAATAATGGATCCCATGCAATATTGGTGAACAATTCAACTAGAAAAATTGAAAATAAATACAATGTATCGAAATACAAATTAGAGACTCCTGTCATAATAGAACATTCCAGCCTATGTACAATTATGGATCATATGCAATATAGGTGAACAATTCATCTAGAAAAATTGAAAAATAAATACAATGTATCTAAATAGAAATTAGAGACCTGTCATAATAGAACATTCCAGCCTATGTACAATAATGGATCCCATGCAATATTATGGAACAATTCAACTAGAAAAATTGAAAATAAATACAATGTATCGAAATACAAATTAGAGACCTGTCATAATAGAACATTCCAGCCTATGTACAATTATGGATCATATAATATAGGTGAACAATTCATCTAGAAAAATTGAAAATAAATACAATGTATCTAAATAGAAATTAGAGACCTGTCATAATAGAACATTCCAGCCTATGTACAATAATGGATCCTATGCAATATTGGTGAACAATTCAACTAGAAAAATTGAAAATAAATACAATGTATCGAAATACAAATTAGAGACCTGTCATAATAGAACATTCCAGCCTATGTACAATTATGGATCATATGCAATATAGGTGAACAATTCATCTAGAAAAATTGAAAATAAATACAATGTATCTAAATAGAAATTAGAGACCTGTCATAATAGAACATTCCAGCCTATGTACAATAATGGATCATATGCAATATAGGTGAACAATTCAACTAGAAAAATTGATAATAAATACAAATTAGAGACCTGTCATAATAGATCATTTCATTTTAAATAAATCAACAATGATTCCTGACAAATTTTAATATCAACTTGAGATTTTTTCATGCTAAACAGTTGAAGAATCTGAACAAAATCAAAGTTTTTGATAAAAAAAAAGTGAATTTTATGCAGGGTTTTGTTTTTCGCGGATTCTCATGAACAAACGAAATTCCCGGATTTGGAGTGGGGGGTGGGGGGTGGAGAACCCAGAATGATGTCGGAATCCACGACAATCTTTTATCCTTTAACAGTCAGTTGTGCTTAGTTTAATTTGTAACGCATATAAATGTCGGTATGCAGATGTTGATAAGGGTCATAAAATTTGTCCCAATGACCCGGGTGGGGAGGGCTTCGGGGATCATACACGCCAGCCCTTCTTCTTCTTCTTCTTCTTCTTTGTGCCTTGTCCTTTCAGGACGTAGGCGATCATGGCTTTCCACGTCTTCCTATCTGTGGTGGCTCTTAACACGCTTTCTCCTGTTACCACTCAAACCCTGCTCTGCCATCCATTAGCTCAAGCCCATAAATCTAGAATATAAATGTATAGAAACTAGCATGGCCACAAAATGAGGGATCAGTTTATGTATTGATTATAATATAAATTTGATCCCCCACTTTATATCCACATTATAATTTCTTATAAACAGTTAGCATATATATTCTTCTTCTATGTGCCTTGTCCTTTCAGGACGTAGGCGATCATGGCCTTCCACGTCTCCCTATCCCTGGTGGCTCTTAGCACGCTTTCTCCTGTTACACCACGCAACCCCCGTTCCGTCATCCACCTGCTCAGGCTCTTCAAATATGTTATCCGCTGCCTTCCTCTGTCTCTTTTTCCTTCTATCTGGCCTGTTAGTATCGGGTTCTCCAAACCCTCTTTCCTCATTGCATGTTCCAGGAGCTTCAGTTGTCTCTTCCTGACGCTTACTATTAATTTTCTTTTCGTTGCCATTCTTTCCAACATCTCATCATTGCTCACATATTGAAGAGAAATGAATCCGGAGCATGAGGTCTTTCCAAATTTTTAATATAACAACATCTTTTTAATCTTTTTGTCGTATTGAAATTAAACTGGAGATGTTACTTACTCACAAATATTATTCGACAAGAAATTTTCGATGGCGTCTGTTGTAAGCAAACTGCATTCATTCCAAGCAAGTTGACACTTGGCGCTCATTTTTCTTCGTACCAACTCTGCCAAAAGAAAACAGAAACAAAAACATTAGAGAAATCGATGTTTCGACTAAAATTCATTTAAGATTGTAGTCAGCCAGTTAATTGCCATCATGTAATACACGCATTTTTTTTCGTAATAGGTTGCCATTTCTTTCTGCGCTAGACCAGCTGCCAACCAAATAGCAGAACCCAATTTGTCCTGCTATTCAGTCCATAGATGAAAGGAAAAGAGATGGTTTAATACTTTTCCAATGATATTTGCGCGTAAGTGAATGCAACGAATTCAACTCGAATTCGAACGCAGTTCTCCGATTTCTCTTTCTAACCCGATATCCATTACACCACAAAGCACATCCTGAAGATTATAGACACCATTAAAATTATTCTAAAAATGAAAAAAGTCAAATGCTCATTTAAAATATTTTTATGGCAATTGCTCTGATGTGTTCTCCCCCTCCTCTGAAGCCTTAACTACATAAATTTAAGCGTACTACTAGATTGGCAAGTGGGTCTCATCGATTTACAGTTGAATTGTTTAGATGCAACCGTAAGTTCTATGCTAACAGTTTCTTTTTTGCACTTCTCGTTTGTAAAACTCCCTAACAGTTTATTTCCTCTCTGCTACCTACGATTATGCAGCGTCATTCGTTATCTTCTGTCTTCCTGAAACCTGTTCTTTTATTTTCCTTTCACTTCAGTAAAGGTTTCTAATTTTCTTTTAATGCAAAAAAACTCCCCCCACGTTTTAGTGAGTTATCGTGAAATGATTTTTAAAAAAAAAAGAGGAAGAAGAAGCAATATGGTTTTGGTCGGAATTTTAAAAAATGTGCTATGTTCCCATGAACTTGTCAGTTGCCTTTCGATATCGACAGGATTTATTTAAAGAACTGCTTTTCGAATCTCGGACATGAAAGAGAATTGAATATTTTCAATACAGTGGAAAGAGAGCAAAGAAAAATATTTTTTGTATTAGACTCAGGAGAGATTATGGAACAAGTGTAGTCAGGGACAAGGTGCTACATCCAGCATGACAGCCATGTCTAGTATAGCATCCCAAATTTAAGTCAAAGAATCTTTTATACTTATCTATAGCTAATGTGTACTACCTGCTATATAATATTTGAAGAAAAGGCGGGTGCTGCCAAGTAATGTTCCCTGTTTAGTGAAATGTCAGGAAGGCCAAGATATTTTGATAACTCAGTTCAAAATGGAACACCATTGAATGCATCAACGAAACAACAAGTCGACAATCAGTAGTTAATATATAAAATTCTGTGACTTCCATCCGTCCGTCCGTCTGCCCGTCCGTCTGTCCGCCCGTCCGTCTATCCGCCCGCCCGTCTGTTCGCTCGTCCGTCTGTCCGTCCGTCCGCCCGTCCGCTCGTCCGTCTGTCCGTCCGTCCGCCCGTCCGTCCGTCCGTCTGTCCGTCCGTCCGCCCGTCCGCTCGTCCGTCTGTCCGTCCGTCCGCCTGTCCGTCTGTCCGCCCGTCCGTCCGTCCGTCCGTCCGTCGGTCCGTCGGTCCGTCTGTCTGTCCGTCTCGCCAAAGTCACAGCCTCTAAAATAGTCATACATTGACCGATTGAAACCAAATTTTGTGGAGAAGGGTAAACACGTAAAAGGGTACAAAGTTGGTTTTACTCAGTTAGTTAAGTGCCATACGTGATACACGCTTGGGTGATCATGTCTCGAAAGAGACATGACTGACTAGGCAGAAGATTATCCCACAATAAGTTGCCATTGCTTTCTGCAGTAGATTGGTTGCCGACCAAGGCTATAGAACCCAATCTGTCCTGTTATTTAACCCATAACTGGAAGGAAGAGACGGATTAATACCTTTCCCAAGGGTATTTGCGCGTAAGTGAATACAATGGATTCCACTGGAATTTGAACTCGGCTCCCCGATTTCTCGTTCCGAGCCGATATCCACTGCACCACATCCACACATCCGGTAGTTTTACTAGTGTGCCTAAAAACTGAAGAAGGGTTTTTATAAAGTATTTTACCAACAATAATTCCGATTATTCAAATTTCATGGATTGTTTTGTGAAATTAAACGAAACGTAGAGTTTGTAAATCTCGCCAAAAATGTTCACGATAATTTCAACAATACTAAACACTTTGGGGATTTCGAGCACACGTCAGACGATTGCCAAAAAATTCTAGTAGCAAAAAAAAAAAAAAAAAAAAAAAGAGAGAGAGAGAAAGAAAAGAAAAAGTACACAGTCTCAAGAGGTGAAAGAATTTTTTCTTAATAAAAGTGCCCATGTACTTTAAAATGATTTCAAGAATTTAGAAACAAAATCTCTTCTGTGTTTGGTATAGGTTTCATATAACCAAACGAATTATGATTTTTTGTTACAATACTCATAATCCTATTGATAAAAGTTAAAATACTTATAATCCCGTTTATTAAAGTTTCTATATAGACACAAAAAGGTTTCATAAATTTCTATCAATATATTTTCGTTTGAAATAAAACTCGGTACCGTTTTTCAATAAGTGGTGTTTAAACACAGGATTTCGCTTCAGAGATGGTTGTAATTTAAGAGATACGCTACACATTCTGAAAGGTGATATTTCAGCGCGAATTTTTATATGATTCGCGTGTATGAACTGTAATAATAGTTTTATATTAAAAGTGAAAATGAAGGAAAATTAGATGCATTTTCATTATTTGATGAACTTCTATTCCCGGAAAGATGAAAAAAAAAATCAAGCAAAAAAGAGCTGCACAAACAGCAAAAAAGATATGCGCCATTCACGGAGGTAGTGCCATAGCTGACGATACGGCTTGTAAGTAGTTATGTAGGTTCAGAAGTGGAAATTTTTATCTCGAAGAACAAGAACGTTCTGGTAGGCTTTCAATCGTTGATGATGATCAAATCGAAACGCTGAATAAAAATAACCCTGCTCACACGACACCGTACATTGCAGAGGTACTCCACATAATTCATAAGTGCGTTGTAACGACGCCATACTTACCTGACCGTTCAACTTTGGCTTACTACCTACTCTGGTAGCTACAAAATACTTATAACAGAAAACTATATTTCACTAGAAACCTGTACAAGACTTTAAAGACACTAGAAACATTTCTTCTGGCCCAAAACAGATATTTATTATTACATGTCTCTCTCTCTATATATCACTATCTCTATGTATATATCAATGTATTTGGGGGGACAGTAGACAGTTCCTGTAATTGGCTTGTGTGCACGGCACCCCACGTTAAACCAATCTGGTATCCTATTCTACCACTGTATGGAGGTGGGTAAACAGCAGTAATCACTTGCTTAGAAATGTATCTGTCATGGTGGCATCACCCATTACAACGGAGTGAGCTCTTCCTACAACTACATATACTTCCCCTCACAAGAGGAGGGCAGGATCAAGAGATCAGATCTCAGAGTGAGAGAGATCCGCAAGAGATCAGCATAAGCAGATCATCAGAGAGCGATAGGCAGAGATAGCCAAGACGGCTACTGTATGACCGTTGCGAGTCCCAGTTAAAGTATTACTTCCTAACCCGTATTTATTCATTCTACTAAATAGAGTTCCACGTATTTGTATTTTGCTGTGTTTAATATATATATTGTCATTTCCTATTTTGGTTGTTGTATCATTTTCTTGCTGGACATTTTAACCAGGTCCACGACAGTATCATAAAACATACCTTTTGCTTTAGAGAGCACACTTAGTAGAAAAGACGAGAAAAAGCTGTGATCCTCTTAAGTTGGTGGTTAGTGGTTCACTAATCGATGTTTACTAGCTTAGCTTGTTGTTACTCATTAGTCCTTCTAAAGTGAAATTTTTTTTAAAGCGAACTAATTTTTGTTGGTCTGTTTGCCGGCGAACCTCTCTTGTTTCATCCTCTCGTGTATCCAGTTCTTTATCTGGCGTGGTGTTCACCGCCTGTATCTGTGAACGAATAGCTGCTAATGTAGGTGGTCGCTATTTTAGAAATGAATGCGCGGAGTGTGTGGTTTGATGCAAGACGTGTCAGTTTTTCCCGCGACTGATTGGCTCGTCGGTGTTTTTATAACGCTTACTTCCTTATGTTCTCTTGAAAGTGGTTTCGATGGCTGGACACGGACATTTTGACCTATGTCAAGACCGCACTATTTAGTATACTACAGTGCGGTCTAGCCTAAGTTTTTGCTTTTTCTCTTGACTTTTCCCAATTTTTATTATTATTACTAGCATCATAACCCGGCGTTGCCCGTGCAACTCAGAAGATTTTAGTAGTAGGAGAAGATGCCAATGAGAGGAGTAGATGGAAATCATTTATTGAAATTTGGAAAGGAGAGCTGAAGCAGTTAGTAACCATTTTCAGCATTAAGAAGGCGGCATTGAATGCATGTTGATGTAGTATTCGAACGGAGTATAAAGTGCTAAATTACTTGGAAGGCAATGTTTACAATATTAACACAAACATCAAATCTCGTGATGCAATAATGTTTATAATATTAAATGGATAAATTTCCTTTAAAACTCGGTTATATAAAAAATAATTATATAAAAATTGTTGTTTCAAAATTGTTAAAAAATTCTATCAAAAATTTATTTTCTTTTGTTTTGCATGAACGTGATTTGATGTTTTGTGTGACATTGTAAACTTGTTGACTAAATGAATTTAACATAAAAATAAAAATTATTTATTTTGTTTTATTGAAATTAGAAATATAAAAACTATTACGCTCTCAGTTCAGAAATTTTCGAAGAATATTTAAAAATGTAGACATTTTGATTTGATTTCTGTGACGTAATTTAGCAACCATCTTAGATGTTTTACGGAGCAAATGTAAACAATCGGCTCAATTGGCCAAAAAGTGCGGAAGAAAAAATTGCTGAACTTAAACTCAAAAAGTGTGTGTCGACCTGGCTTCCCTGTAGATATGTGTCCCTAGAAAGTTTGAATGGCGTAGCTTAAAAATGTAGTCGTGCATAGGGAACAGTCGCACACAGACTCACAGATTGTTTTATATATATATAGATAATTATAAATGATTTTAGAAAAAGGATAAATAGCTAGCAATGTAGGGAGTTGTTATATTGCGAATGAATGCGAGGAGATTGTGATTTGATTCTATTTGCCTTAAAGCACATCTCGCTCAGATTTGTTCTCGAAACCAGATCCATATCCGAAACTTTCACTAAACAATTTCTAAAGAAATTAAAGAATTTTTTATTTTCAATCAGCCATATTTTTATTACACCAAATGTTATTTTTAGAGGAGATTTAAGTGTGTGTGTGTGTGTGGGGGGGGAACATAAGTTTTTTTGTCGGATATTTGAAGGGGGCGCAAGTTGAAATTTAGCTGGAGGATACATTTTCTATGAAGTTTTTCTAGAATGTTCAGGTCGGTAGACGAAATAGGCACGGTTTAAAAAATAGGGTATTTTACTCAATTATGGCAATACACTAAAAATAACGTTTGGTGTAGGATTAAAACTAAAAATGAAATGATTTCTTTTAAAATTGTTTTCTTTACGTTTCGAGTGCGAAACTGAACAGATATGAGTCTTCGAGAAAAATTTAAACGATGAGGTGAGAGTTAAATAAAAAAAAAAAACCTTGTTTGACTGCGAGGCTCTCTGTAGCTAAGTGGGTCTAAAACACGCCGGGTCACAAGGTTCATAGTAAGAAAAAGAACAATGATGAAGAGTTCTCACTGTAGAAGGTGGGGTCATCAGTTCTTTTCAGAGTAAATTTTAATCATATTTTTCGTTTTAATAAAATTATTTCATAAACCCATTTCAGTAAAAAATGTTCAAACTCACCACAGTTTCTACAATGCCGTATTCTGTATTTATTAAAAATAGAAACTTTTTGCTCTCAAATTTCATGAGTTCACAAATTAAAATACTTCATACCCAGAGGCATCTCTAGGAGTTTGCGAGGCTTCAGACGGTTCCAGGTGACATCATCAGTTTTAGTTACATCAAAATTAGTCAATTTTTGTGCATTGTTTTTTCTTTCATTTTTTTCTTAACTGAACGCGTTTTTATTGCTGGCGGATTAATTTGTTGCCAATGGTTTTGTCAAATTACTGCTGTTTTATTTACAAAATATCAATTCGCATTTGTGAATGAAAAGTAATAAGTAAAGAATAAAAAGAAAACAACTTCTATTTAACGATAATTTTGTCAGTCAAAATTGAAAGATTTTATAAAACGATTATTAGTATTTATAAAATTTAAGAAATATTACAATGAATTCATCTAAACATGATTCTAGGATAAATTATATATAAAAAAAACTATTTTTGTGCTGTTAAAATGAATGTAAATTTAATGTCGCTCTTAAACATTGTCACTTTGAAGTCTGTTGTAATTTTAATTTGTCATTTTAATCATGAAACTATAACAAATATGTTTTGTTATCTGTGCGTATTGTCATGAAAAAGTGTTATTTTCATTTTTCTAATATATCAGCGTCGAAACAGCTGCCATCTTTTAACTGTGGTTTGCACTTGTCAGACTCACAATTCTACGGGCGGCAGGGTTCTTATGAAAAACAATGAATGAAACGAAAGAGAAATTCAAAGAAACTGATGGATTTGGTCCCTTACCTGAATTCTGAATGTAATTCGTCGCAAGAAAAAGACAAATGAACAAGCCTTGAAGTGGAGACATTTTGGAAAACCAAGTCAAGCGATGATAAAATGTCCTCAGACACCTTCAGTCAAGGATTCGAAAAGAAACTCTGTTAAGGGGCGTCAGTGAAAAAGCCTCTCTTTCCAGGGTAAAAAGAAAATGTGTTCAGGTGCGAAGTGTAATAAAAAAAAATTAACAATCACCCCCCCTACTAAGTTATGCTTTATTTAATAAGCGCAAAAGGAATTGTTTTAAAAAAGGTCATTGTTTTAACTTTCATATTCTGACAGCATGTGACAACATCTGGTAACAAGTGCTTCTCGACCCCGGTCGACAGCATAGAAATTATCACAGATGTGACATCCACAGATGTGACACCTGCAATTCTTTTGACATTTTTGTATCGTTCAGTTATTATTATTATTATTATTATTATTATTATTATTATTATTATTATTATTCGTGTCTAAATTTGTGTCTAGGGATCAAGTGACAATAACTCCATTCCAGCGTTCTCATCGATTGTGGTTTAGATGATTTCAACTCCTCTTCAGGTCTTCAAGTCTCAAGGTCTTCCCACTTCACTTTAAGTCAGTTGTAGACAATTGACACAGTTCTGGTTATCGTGTGCACAACCCTCAATCTATGACGCCATTTTTCTTTTCAGTTCTTGAGAAAACTTTTGATATTTCCCCATTTTCCTTTTTAATCAAAATTTTCAAAATTTTCAAAATTATCAAAATTTTCAAAATTATCAAAATTTTCAAAATTTTCAAAGGCCCTCAAATACTTTTGGAAACAAGGCAACGGGTGTAGATATAAACACCAAAACTTGCAAAATGTTCATCTTATTGTCATAATGTTTACTGTCAAATTTTTACCCTATCAAGGCATGAAAATAACACTTATTATAATCTTTGTTCCATTCAAAAGAGGCTTACAGCCATATCACGTTGAATACACCGGTTCTCGCTCGATCACCGAAGTTAAGCAACGTTGAGCCTGGTCAGTACTTCCGATGGGTAACAGCTTGGTAATACCAGATGCTGTAAGCGTTTAGTGACGGATGTTCGTTGTGGTGCAGTGGATATCGGCTCGGAAAGAGAAATCGGTGAGCCGAGTTCGAATTCCAGTTGAATACCCTGCATTCACTTAAGCACTGGTACCCTTGGGAAAGGTATTAATCCATTCCTTCTCTCTAGTTATGGGTTAAATAACAGGGTAGGACTTGGGGACCCTGCCTTAAAAAACAAATCCCAATGGATCTTGATACTCGAAAAAAAAAACAAAAAAAAACAGTATTACTAGACACAAAAACTTATATAAAAACAACAATAAATTGTTGAAAGAAAAAGGTATTACCATCAATAAATGACCCGCCGAGGTTAACATGCCATAAAACAACTATTTAAAAGAGAGACTGAAGAAATATCTGATACTTAGAAAAAAAATGCCCACCCTCTTAAAACTCTTTAAAAAGTGAGATTTATCTGTAGAAATCTCATAGTGGAATAATATAGGGAAAGCATTCTTTGACTTTAAAAAAAATTTACTGAAAATCAGCAAATTATGATTTTTCAGTTCTTCGTTTATAAATGAATTTATGAAAAAGGAATTTTATAAGAATTTCAGAAAAAGATTATTTTTAAGCAAATTATCATTTTTCTCCACCTTTTTTATTTCATTTTATGAAATCTCAACAAAATATTAGTTGTAAACTAAAAGTAATTTTTTATATAATAAATATTTTTAAAATTTTATTACAATGAGAAAATTTACTCAGAATCTTGAAATAAAATCGGCATAAAAAATTAGAAATATTTTGTTTAATAATTTCTTTAGTTGTTTGTTTAACTAACACTGACCAACACTGGTGACTAAGTTTTGATATTTGTATTTGACAAATTTGGGGGTCAGTGATTTTGAAAATGCCATCCATATGTGTACATCATGTGAACTTTTTCACTCTGCGCCTTTCGCTTATTTTAATGGTGTGATTGTCCAAGGCAGTTTATTAAATCGCCTCCAATCTTGCTGGCAATCATTATTAACATGAGAGAGAGAGAGAGAGAGAGAGAGAGAGAGAGAGTGTGTTAGGGGAGGGGAAGAGAGACGGAGAAAAGAAGAAAGAGGAAGAAAGAAAGAGGAAGAGATAAAAAAGAGAGAATGAGAAAGAGTAAGAGATAGGCAGGATAAGAAAGAGAGGGAGAAGGAAATAGAGAAAGAGAAGAGAGAGAGAGAGAGAGAGAGAGAGAGAGACAGAGACAGAGAGACAGAGAAAGAGTTTATTAAATCATTTCCAATCTTGCTAAAAACCATTATTAACATGAGAGAGTCAGGAGGAGGGGGAGAGTTGAGAAAAAGAGGGAGAGGAAACAGAAAGAGGAAGAGAGAGAATGAGAAAGAAGGAGATAGGAGAGAGGCAAGGAGAAATAGAAAGAATAGGAAAAAGAGAGCGACAAAGAGAGAGAAATATAGTTTATTAAATCTTTTTCATGTTGTTGAAACGCATTATTAACTTGAGAGAGAGAAAGAAGATAGATGAGAAAAACAGGGAGAAGAAGAAAGTAGAAGAGATAGAAAGAGAGAATGAAGAGAATGAAAAAGAAGAAGAGATAAAAAGAGAGAATAAGTAAGAGGGAGGTAGAAGGAGAGAGAAAGAGTGAAGTAGAAAGAAAAAGAGGGGGAAAGGAGAGAAATAGAGGGAAAAACAGAGAGAAAGCGAGAAAGCTAGTTTAATAAATGACCTTCAATTTTGCTGAAAAGCACGATGCATAGTAACAACCAAGATTGGTATTGAAGTGGAGAACAAAATAATTATAATTATTAACATGAGAGAGGGAGAGGAGGAGAGAGAAAGGGAGAAAGAGGAAGGAAAAAGGGATAGGGGAAAAGAGAGGGAGAGAAAGAGAAATAGAGAGAGGGAGACAAAGAGTCCTTATCATTCCATGTGGAGTGTGGGGCCAGTCTCAATATGCTAATGTTACTGCTATGGTTATTATAGGAAATAGTGTTTTTATGGGATGGAATTGCCAGCCCCATGATTCACTGGTTTTGAATTCCTTTTTTTGGCGGGTTACCAACCAAGGCTGGAGATCCCAACCAGCTTTGTTATTTAACAGAGAGATGAAAAAATTAATTCCTACCTGATATGTCCTGGAAAGGGATATATATATATCATTCGAGGTAGTTAAGCGGTTTAGGCAAATGTAACCTGGTAGGACAATCTAGTACGTAGACGTAATGGACGGTACTCGTCGTATGCAGTATCCTGAGACGTAGTCAATAGATGTAGACCAATAGCCATAGACCTCTAGACGTAGATCTCTGGTCGAAAACCTGTAGACTTTTATGCGTCCTCGCCTTCGTCTGTTTTTATGGCTGACACCAGCCAATCAGATTGCTGTGAGGGGGAACCAAGGTGTATGCATATTCATTACATATTCATTACGTCACTACCTTTCCCAAATGAAACCGCTATACGACGCACATATCCGTGTGTGACTAGCGCAGCAATTATTTACCGTAATTATGATTAATTAGCATTTCTACGGATATTTAATCTTGTACCTTTTTTAATACTGCTTATCAATAATTATTTTTTAATAAATGTCCTATACTTAAATGGTTACATACTAACTTAAAGTTGGCATAGAAAAATTACCATATCAGCCAACAGGGGATGATAGCTGATGTGGTTTACATACCCAAAGAAAAGAATTCCAAGGGCATCAGCTAATTTCTTTTCTCATTGTAGGAGGAAAGATATTTTTCACAGTTTTGGCATCGAGGTTGACCAAATACCTTCTTGATAACGAGTATATCGATACTTCAGTACAGAAGGGTGTTCCAGGAATAGCTGGTTGCTTAGAGCATGAAAACATGATCTGGGAGGCCATTCAAAAAACAAAAATTAAAAGAAAAGATTTGGATGTCATTTGGTTGGATTTGGCTAATGTCTACGGATCAGTACCCCACCAAATGATACAATTATCACTACAAATGTACCATATTCCTGAGGAAATATCTAATATGCTAGGAACTTATTTTGATGGTTTTCTCATGCGTTTCACTCCAAAAAATGATACGACTAAGTGGAGTAGATTTGAAGTTGGAATTGCGATGGGATGTACAATGTCACCCATACTTTTCATTCTAGCAATGCAGCTGATTCTCAAAGCGACAAACAACAAGGCTGATGTTGTTGAGCTTGGTAGAGGTTTTCAAATGCCACCAGGGAAGGCGTTCATGGATGGCACTACAATCCTCTCATCCAAAGTAAGTTCAACTCACAAGACATAAAGCTTGATGGATGACCTGATAAGTTAGTGTAGAATGAAATTTAAAACAAACAAGTCCAGAAGTCTTTTTCTTAGGAAAGGAAAACTGGATCAAAACATAAATTTTGTAGTAGGTGGTCAAATGATTCTTATCGTATCAGAAAAATCAGTGAAAAATTTAGGACGGTGGTATGATCATTCCTTAAAAGATACCAACCAAGTGAAAGAAACATCCAGATCATTACAAGAAGATCTCCATAAGATAGATCTTTATCCTCTAAAAGGAAAATAAGAGGTATGGTGCTTAGAGCAAGTACTCATTCCAATGCTACTGTGACACCTTCTTATATACGAATTTGGAATGAATACAATTGAGTCAGCGGAAAGAAAGATAAACAGATATATCCAAAAACGGTTGGGTTTACCTTCAGGTTTGTCTGATATTGCATTGTACTGCAGACAAGCAAAACTAAAGTTGCCATTTTAATTAATTGTCGAGAAGTATAAGCCTAGGAAAATCAGACTTCAAATGATGTTGGATGACTCCAAGGGTAAAGCAGTAAAAGCCTTAAATCCTACATTAAAAACGGAGAAAGTGGAAGGTTAGAGAGACAATAACAAGTGCTAAAGACAAACAGGCTTTCAATGAAGTCATCAGATCCACCCAAGCAGGAAAACAAGGGTTAGGATTAAATAAAAGGCAGTGGTGGTCGAAAACTTCCGGTAAAGATGGCTGAGCTTGGTCATCCAAAATGTAAGGAACGAAGAAGAGAATAAAAATCCTAAAAGGAATATAAGAATCCCAACAAGGCCAATGGGCAAACTGAGAGGGAGGCTCTGCAAAAATCTATTAGTTGAAAGGACATTTGGCAGATGGCTCCGCTCGGGTTGAGTTTTTTTTTAATACATTCCGCATATGACCTGCTATCATCTAATAATAATCTTGTTGCGTGGAAAAAAGAGAGAGATCCTGTGTAAGAAAAATTTACAAGCATTAGAACATGTTTTTAGTTCCTCTAAAACAGCTCTTGTCAATGGAAGATATACTTGGAGACACAATAGTGTTTTGGATGAGCTGGTCAAAATTATAAAAAGTATATGAAGTCTGAGTCATTTAATTTAAGCCTGAAATTTGTTGCAGAGGAAAAAATAGACGACGGCTCAAAGAAAACAAGCAAATTTCAAGCAAAAATATCCTTAATTCTGGTGGCATTTGGAAGATATCTGAAGACCTTCCTGGTTGACGTAATGATTACCCCAAAATATTATCAAGTAAAGATCTACGACTAGATATTGTTCTTCTATCAAGGGTGAACTATAAAATCATCCTGGTTGAATTAACAGTACCATATGAAAGCCGGATGGAACAAAGCCACGAATATAAAACTAATAAATCTAAAAATCTAAAACCAGAGCTGGTAAAGGAAGGGTATAATGTAATTGTTAAAGCAGTGGAAATTGGAGCAAGGGGTTTTGTTGCAGGCACTCTGTACTAATTTCTGGGCCAAATTGGAATCAAAGGGCGTAATAGGGCCAAAAGTATAAAACGCCTAAAAGAAATAACTGGAAATAGTTCTATGTGGATATGGAAAAAAAGAAATATACTGTGGGGCATTTCAGCAAACATGATGTCATGTCATGACTGATCGTGAATGCGTAATGAGGTTCACGTATTCTCAGAACGAGAGGTTTGCCAGGTTTTTTTTTCATAAATCTGATTTCGCCGTTGGATATTTGAACTAGTATATCTATGATACACTAGTATATCGTTATAATGGGGCCTCACATCAGTGAGGAGGGCCGGTGTGCAAGTGAAACCGTTGAGAAGAAGGCCCCGAAACGGTGCACATTCTCTTCTGGTGACTCCAAATTAATCTAAATGTAAATTTGAGAGGGAGACATTCAAATGAAATTCAATGAAATCATATGTTGTAGAGAGGCTCGGTGGAAATGTCATTGGCATGAGGAGCATTGCACATTCAGTTCACTTCAGTTGAGTTTCAATTACTTTGCAAGTAATTTCCTTCTTTGGCTCAATTATTGCTCGCCCACTTTCCAATGGCTGACCCCTGAATATTCTTCAGCCATAACTCACCGTAACCACTACTAGAATATTTATTACAGGAAGCGGTGTAGCAGGATACTTGCTGAATTCAGAACTGACAGCAAATATTGCAAGAGAGTTCTTGAAAATGCAATGTGTAACTATGCACAAGCGATTCAGGTCAAGGCTGAAAACAAACAATTTGGATCCCGGAGGGAAAAGATAAAAAGAAAGAATGAGAAAGAGGGAGGGAGGGAGAGAAAGAGAGATTGAGAAAGAAGAAGGGAGAATGGGAAAGAGAGAATGAGAAAGAGGGAGGGAGAGATAGAGGGAAAATGAGAAGGAGAAATAGAGAGGGAGGGAGAGATAGAAAGAGAGAATGAGAAAGAGGAAGGGAGAGAAAGAAAAGAGAGAGAGTGAGAAAGAGGGAACGAGTGATAGAGAGAAAGAGAGAAGAAATAGGGAGGGAGAGATAGAAAGAGAATGAGAAAGAGGAAGGGAGAGAGAGAGAAAGAGAGAACGAGAGAGGGAGAGAGGGGGAGAGGAAGAATGATAAAGAGGGAGGGAGAGAGGGGGTGATGGAATGAGAAAGAGGGAAGGAGAGAGAGAGAGAAAAGAGAGAACGAGAGAGGGAGAGAGGGGGGGGGGAGAGGAAGGATAAAGAGGGAGGGAGAGAGAGGGAGGGTGATGGAATGAGAAAGAGGGAAGGAGAGAGAGAAGAAAAGAGAGAAAGAGAGTGGGTTCTAGAAAATACTATGTGTAACTATTCAAAAGCAGGTTAGGCCAAGGCTAAAAGCGAAAAATTTCCGGAGTTCTGGAACATCGCCAACCAAATTCTGAATAGATGTAAAGCGTCAATGCTTACTTTCATAAATATCCTAGAGCTTATTTCTCTCTCGTCAGAAAAGACGAAGCTCTTCACCTCAATATTTGCCTCTAACTAATCAATAAATGACAAAGGCCATATTTTTCCGACTTCTGTCTCACTGAACACAATTTTAGTAATATTTCCAACACAGCCTCGAAAGTCTTTTATCAAAACTCTTGACCCCAAGAAAACAACGATCCAGACAAAATCCCCATGGTTCCCTTTAAGAATGTTAACTTGGAGTTATCACGACCTTAGCCAAATTATTGAAACGTTGCTTTAAGAAAATAATATCTGTGGACAGTATCAAGTGTATGTCTGGTTTTCAAGGATGAGCATGAGCGCTCACTTCCCTCATACTATAGATCCACTAGTCTTCTCAGTGTCATTAGCAAACCGTTTGAAGCTATAATCAACAAGAAGATTGTTGATCACCTGAATAAGAACGACCTCTTGAGCGACAAATAGTACGGGTTTCGATTGGTCGTGTTCATTGCTGATATCCTAACTGCCTTTACTCACAGAATCACTGAGGCTCTCGAAAACATATACATCTCAAGGACGATCGCATTAGATAATTCAAAGGCCTTGGACAATGTGTGTCATGAAGGGTTGCTGCACAAGCCCTCTTGTTATGGAATCAGTGGAAGAGCCTTCTCAATTATAAAGTACTTCTTAACGGGTAGGCTTCTGAATGTAGTTGTTAACGACCAGTTCTCCGAGGCCCAAGCGATCATCGAAAACGTCTCATAAACTTTGTCTTTCGCTCCAATCCTGTTTATATAAATGATCTGTCGAATAACATATTCCGATCATTTGTGAATATTTATGCTGATGATAAAACGTTGTATGGGAACACCTCCAAAACTCTAGATGACCAGAGCTTGTCAGCAAATCTCTGCTCTAACTTAGCTCTAACAAACTAGTGGCTGGTCGAATTCAATACGCCGAAAACCAAACCAGTGATGTTCCACCATGGTCGAGCAGAACCAGAACTGTCACTGATCGCAACTTGAGCCCCTATTCAGCCTTGAACTCAATACAAATCTCAAGTGAAACCCGTACATATAATCCATTGGTAAAAATCCAGGAAAAATGACCGGATCTCTGCACCGCTCCAGTAAGTAGCTGACTCTTCTACTTTTACATGAAAATGAACTACTGCTTCCATATAATGGGCAGCTTCACTTTCTAGTCTCGATAGCGCCCCAAAGCGTCTCCGCGTTTTTGTGGGTGACGAATTATTTTTCACTTTAGAACCTTTTTTTACAAACTAAACATCGTAAGTTTTCACTGCTCTATCGCTGTTTCCATGAAAAGTGTTCAGATGAACTACACTCCTTAGTTCCACCAGTCTTATCTTTCACGGCTAAGATGCGCCACGTCACGTACATTGTAATGAATCACCCTTCCCTTTTGTATTCCATTGAGATGTAAGTTCCACTCAAGCAACTTCTTCTCACGAACCGCTGCTTCGTGAAAATGTTATAATATACGGCAAGAGTGTATTAAGGTTGGGTGAAAGTACCTAATCGATTTTCTCTCGCAAGAACTGCCACGGAAATGACAGTACGGTGAGTACCTCACAACGTGAGGAACAAACATGGTCTAAGGGTCCGACTTCCCAAGACACCGAGTCTCAATAACTTTCCGCTGCTGATGTACTAAATTTCCTGTGGCTTTTATCGGCATCAGACAGCTTACAAAGACCCGGATCTTGACCAGTTTTAGTTCCACTGCTAAAGGCGAAACCCCAGTTTTAACGAGTGTTGACAGACATGTCCGCACGCAACTCGAGGCCTCTTTTACGTCCGTAACGTTTTCGACACAGGGAACCAACTCCTAAGAGGATTCTTCCCCGATCACTAAAATATTAATCTGTCTTGGGTTAACCGTTACCTTCTCTGCCTATCCGCATAAACTCTACCTCTTACTCTGTAACCTCTTACTACAGTGGGTGTGACGTTCATATGCTTTTGTAAGTGGAGATACATTCCCAGCTGAGTTGCAAGAATTCATTTTTTTTTGTGTTACGAGCACCCGGAATAGCCAGCAATGAAAACCGAAATTGTCGCTTATCCTAGTCTACAGACAACTCTCAAATTTCACATTTTTTAGGCTTTTTCTTTAGTGGTATGAGTTTCAATTTTGCCTTATCAGATTGTATGACGCAAATCATCAAATGCAATTCGGGGAATCATCGAAACGACATTTTCTGTGTAAACTTTCTTTTCAACATGGCAGCCATTGATGCCTCTCCCCCATTTAGGAATCTCTTCAGCTATTCGTTTGACAGTTACATAGCTTATTTCATGAATCATATTCGCTTTCTGTAACGGAGGTGGTGTTATCCACGTTCTCTCTGCTGCCTACTCTGAATTTTCTGGTTACCAATCTATTTTGTAAGCTTTCGAGTCAAACAAACAGTTTTGTGACAAGAGTTACAACAAGCTTCTTTGTAAAGTTATCAGGTATGTTTTTCATGGGAATGAAAGCACAAACTTTGTTGTGATTTTCTTCGCTTTTAAGTGGAATGGGCTTCTATGTGCGTTGTGGTGCAATTAATATCGGCTCGGAACGAGAAATCGGAGATCCGAGTTCGAATTCCAGTTGAATTCGTTGCATTCATTTACGCGCAAAAAGTCTTGGAAATGTATTAATCTGTCTCTTCTCTCTCTAGCTATGGGTTAAATAGAAGGAAAGGCTAGGTTCTATAGCCTTGCTTGGCAACCAGTCTACCGCATAAAGTAAGGGAAACATAATGCGGGAAAATCTTCTGCCCAGTCAGTCATGTCTCTTTCGAGACATGATCGCCTAAAGCGTGTATCACGCATGGCACTGACTGACTGACTATAATAGTTGGAATAATGATTAAGGCTTCTACTGGTCATAAAGTGGGGGATCGATTTTATATTGTTATTAAGTAATAAACTGATCCCCCACTAATTGCTACTTAATATAATACATCTTTTCTTCCTCTAGCTATGAGTCGAATATCAGGATAGATTGTGTTCTATGGCCTTGGCTGCATAAAGTAATGGCAACCTAATGCGGAAAATCTTCTGCCTAGTCAGTCATGTCTCTTTCGAGACATGATCTCCCAAGTGTGTATCACGTATGGCATTTAAATGACCGATTAAGTATTTCAATCAAGTTGGCTTTAAGAATTCTGGGGAAATTTGAGTTCTCTTTCCGATTGCCACTTCTAGTCCCAATAAATCTTTCATCATGTCTTATATAGTATTCAGGAAATCGCAAAATTTGCAGATTTTTTTTTTCAAGCCAGAAGAGACTTTAGGCAACAGAAATGGGGTTCTACAGGAGGATGCTGAAAATACCAAGGACCGAACCTAGAAAATGGAAACAAACAAACAAACAAACAAACGAACAAAAAACGCTTATACTTAACATCATAAAGAGACATAGAAAAGAAGTCTTAGAAAATTCGAAACTCACAGGACGTGAAGGCAAAGGAAAGTAGCGTAGAAGGCAGAAGAGGAAATAAAAGAGATAATCAAAAATACAAACGACAGTAAAACCTACAAAGGATAGGAAATCGTGGAGGGCCATGACCATCCACATCCAGAATAACACAGCATATAGAAGAAGGACAAGCTTGTGTAAATTGTTGTTAGAACATGGAATAGGATAGATAGCAAATAGGCAAAGTTTACTAAAAGCTACTAAAAAAAGGAAATTGTGGAGAGCAATGATCATTCATGTTCTGATGGAAGACGGTGGATAGAAGAAGAAAATCAGAAAATAAATGTCTGGATTTCTGACGCATTGATTAAAATTAAATTAAATACATGAAAATGAAATCGGTTCAAAACCAGACGCGGCGCTGGACGGCAGGGTCACTTCAGTGAAAGCAAAAAGGTCGTCGTAGGTTTTTTTAGCCTTGAGGCCGTTGAGCATTACTCAGTCGTTTAATAATGAGAATTATGCCTCAGTTGCCCGAACAGAAAAAAAAAAATCTTTTATTCTTCCTGTCATTAGTTTCAGAATATTATTCTAATCTTGCTGCCAATCTTTAGCGATAGGCGAGAATTAGTCGATACAATCAAAAGACGCCATCTTGAGGAATATACGCGTGCAGTAGTAAAGGTTAAATACGAGAGTCATTCAATAAATAAGGTGAATTTTTCGGTGTAAGGACATCTACGAGGGTCATTCAATAAACAAGGTGAATTTTTCGCTATAAGGACTTCTATGAGGGTCATTCAATAAATAGGGTGAATTCATCCATCTTATCCTTTCCTCGGCACTCCACGTTGCATTTCAATCCTCAAGCTCTCCGTTATGCATCGGATGCTGGGAAGGAGCTTGACCTATGCTCATAGGATAGCACAATAAACGACAGACGGTATGTAGAGAAATAAGAACCCGTTTACCATAATATACAGGCTGTCCATAAAGTTCGTGTTCACTTTACAAAATTTATAACTTTATTTGTATTTGTCATAGAAATAATCTGTAAAGATGTTATAAAATTTAATGTACCTAGTTTTAAGTATAGTTATTGAATAATTCTTTACCACAAAATTTGCAACAATTTTTAGATGAGTAAAAATTTTTTTCATAATCAGTTTGATCAATAGCTTTAACTGACATGTGAAAACAACTGTATGCAATCAAATCTAGTTCATTAGAAGATTTGAAAGCTAAAATAACTAATGGCAATACTGTAAATCAGTTGGCAAATGTTTTCCGTGAACTGCAAAATTGCATTACCCTTTGTATTGCTAATGATGGAAGACATGTGGAAACTTAAATAAAATTTCAATAAAATCTTAAAAAATATAGATTTACTTCTTTCTAATTGTTTTTATAAATTATTTCTCTCGCAAATACAAATAAAGTTATAAATTTTTTAAAGTGCACACGAACTTTATGGACACCCTGTATATACATGTTTTATACAGAGCTTCACCTGCTCGTCCAGGTGGGATGATCGATGACTCTTGGGACAACTTCTATGTCATCTGTTCCTTCTATTTTTCCTCACTCATCTACTTATACCGACATGATGGCTGGCAAAACAAATAGAAGCCCCGGAACCGTGCAAAAGACACGTTCGTCTCCCGTCAATAGCGAACTAATATTCTCTCTGACTGTTAATCTAATCCAGTCTTCTTCTTCTATGTACCGTGTCCATTCAGGACGTAGGCGATCATGGACCTCCACATCTTCCTATCCCTTGTAGCTCTTAACACCACTTCTTCTGTTATTCCGCCCAACCCTCGCTCCTCCATCTCACGTCTAAGGTCCATCAAGTATGTCACGCGTTACTTTCCCACGTCTCTCGTCAATCTCAATCCGTCCCGTGAGCATCAGATTCTCCAAGCCTTCTTTCTTCACTACATGTCTCAGAAACTAATCTATTGCCAGTTTTAGTGCCATTTGATTTTTAAACATGCTGAAAATTGAGACGTGAAATTTAAATTTTTTAAAAGAGATAAAACTCAAGTTACCAAAATTAGAAAATAAGAATTGATTTGTTTTTTACGGTTTATCAACCTTTTGAGTGTTATTTAAAGCCGAGACATATTTAGTTTTGTAAAAATAAAATTCTTTTTTGCCGAGTGAATATTACATTTGCAGTTATTTTAGAATAAAAATCTTTTATTCAAATAGAAGTCCCAATATTTAACCTATAGCTGGGAGAGGAGGAGAGATTTATACTTTTTCTAAGAGCATCTAGGTTTAAATGAATGCAACAAACTCGACTGGAATTCGAACTCAGCTCTCCGATTTTTTATTCTTCATTACACCACCCGCACTAAAATATCTTTGTTTTTACTTAACAGGAGAAATCAACTTATAGCGGCCTATGAACTAAACGAATCACAATGATTATATATCAAATCTAATGGGAATTTTCTAAAAAAAAAAAGCTAAGTTTGTTAGGGTTCGGCTCTCTTTATGATTTTTATTAAAAGTAATGGTGTTGGCTAATGGTTAAGTCGGTATTTAACCGCCTATTCGAGAGAAATGTGATACAAAATCGAGTTTAAAGTGGGTCAGTAGCACACGGGTACGTGGTTTACGGGCAAAAAATTGCTCAAACACTCTCAGCACTTTCGGTACTAATGATACTACCCCCCTATCCCCCCACCGAAGGAGAGTTATAGTCTAAGGGGACCACCTACACGGAGAGCTTGAGTACATAATATTGTTTCAACCTCATTCAACCGTAAATCGGGTTCTATGTTGAAGTAGATCCACATCTCTTCACATTAAATTTGCAAAACTGAAAAAAAACAAAAAAAAACAAACAAAAAAAACAACAAAAAACAAACAAACAAACAAACAAAAAAACAAACAAACAAACAAACAAAAAAACAAACAAACAAACAAACAAAAAAAACCCAACTTCCCTTTCACAATTAATTGTGTAATTTAAACCTGAGAAAATAACTGAGAAATTTAAGATTTCCAAAATAAAATCTGAATTATGAATTGGGGAGAAATCAAGAAAAACTGTCAAGTCCTCTGAAATTTCGCAAATTATTTGAAATTTTATTTTGTAAAATATGGAAAATCCTGGTTTGGTAAATTCGAATTTTATGAAGAAACATGGAAAATGAATCTTTTAAAAAAATGTAACGAGATTAAGCAACGCATTAAATTATGTTGATTTAATGAGTCAGTTTGTAAGATGCAAACATGGCTCTCGCTATATTTAGAACTAAATCTAACGACAGCCATATTGAAAGCTTCTCTCGCATTTCAGAAATTTTTGACAGCTTCTCTTCAGCGGCAAATCATGACAAACACAGAAAAAATATATTATAACATGAAAATCGAGTTCCTCAAACAGATAACATTTTAAATATCAGGTCGGTGTAAAAATTTTTTGCCGATTTAAAATTTCATCTTGAAAATGAAAAACTGTGTGTTTTTGAAAATCTTCATTCATAACAATAACGATCTTTACTCTCTAATACTTGATTCCATCTAACAACGAGTTTATAAATACCTCGCTTGTAAAATTCTTTAGATTTTGATGTGGAATATGAATCTAACTTATGTTTAATCTTCTCTTGTGATTTTAACCTAGGGACATGTAAATGGTTTTGTAATCCTCGAAATCAGTGATAATCCGAGGGGAATATGCAGGATGAGGCAAGATGGCACTTCTCATCACCTGTGACAAGCCTGTCCAAAAATGGTGTCTGAAGGTGTCGTGAAAGCAAAGATTCGCAACAAGAAACACGTTGTCGCAGGTTCTCAGGAGACAGTTCGTGCGGGACCCGTTTTCGGATACTGAAATATTCTCCATTCTTTTCCGTTGGCGTGACGCAGTTGTATGGGATACATTCAATTGGTGTGCAAGTTCTCTTGAGGTTATTGTAGTGTTTTGAATAACAGCGGCATTCCACACATCTGAATCAAGTTTTTTGGGGCAACCACTCATCTTTCAAGCTGAAATTTCCTTTCCGAAAACAGGGAAACCACCACCTATAATCTCTTTTACTGCATCAATTCCATAAGTATCCTGAATAGATCGTGCTGCTGCATTTGCACTGGAACCTCTGTGAAACTCATAGAGTAGAGCATGCCTAATGTGTTCTTTAGATGAAAAAAAAAATGGGTGAGAATATTGCAGAAAAATAAGAATGTTGCTTTAATAATCTGAAAGAAAAAGTTATCAATTAATCATGGGAATATGTTTAAGTAATAACAATACGCATAAAATAAATTTTGATTTCAAATGCCCCTTTTACAAACCGGCAACAACTTTTGCACCGAACTGATAATATAAAAGCGACAATAATAAGCATTTCTTAACGTGTGATAGTTTTTTTTTTTATCGACCAAAATGCTTGATAGGAATCACTGAGATTGAAGTGTAGGGAGCTTGTTAATGTTTCTTTTGTTCGGCCTTGTGTCTTTCTTAACCGAACTCCCTACAGCTTTCAAGTTTTATGTTGAATAATATTAATCATAATTATTATCAAAAGGGTTTTCATCAGAAGGTTGGTTGTCGGCAGTTGGAATGTGTGGATTAGTGACGAAGAGTGGAATAATAAAATATACACTTTACATTTAAAATAGAAATTTATTATAAGAAGGAATAACAAGAGTTGTAGAAATTAACGTTCAATTATAAACCTTAGTAAGAATTTGTGAGAAGAGTTTGTATTCAATGATAAGGCTGATTAATTAAAAGTTCATACAAAATGTTTGTAGCAGTAATTGTTGAGTTGTTGTTGTTGTTGTTGTTGTTGTTGTGTGTGTGTGTGTGTGTGTGTGTGTGTGTGTGAGAGAGAGAGAGAGAGAGAGAGAGAGGACAATGTCTGGGTCACTTGAAGTAGAGAGTTAGACCTGCCACCTCTGACTTTTGGTGACCGGTTAGAGACCATCCTTAACTATTGAAAAGTCACGTGGTGTGGATCACAGATCGATCTTCTCTTTAGGTATGGAAAAACCATTTTCTGAATTATTTTGAATTTTTCGGTTTGTTGACCAATCAGGATCCAGAGTTCCGCTACAGGTCCGTAAAAGGAATTTGATATTTATCTATTTTTGATTTACCTCCGGAACTTCTGCGTGGGGCCAGATGCGCAAAGACCAGTTTTGGTCATTTGCTTTCTGAATCTCTGAGAGCAAACATCCGGTCCCTTGCTTTGCTCGGTATTACCACAAGATCAACTGTTAATTTCAAACATAAATGATTGCTATTTTACCATCAGGAAACTAGAGACATAAACTATATCACGGTTAGTAAAACCTTCTGTCAAACTTGCTAATTTACAAGCAGGTAACTTACTGCTCTTTTATATTCTTATTCTTCTTCATGTGCCGTGTCCCTTCAGGACGTAGGCGATCATGAACTTCCACTTGGCTCTGTATCTTGTTGCTCTCAATAATTTTTCTCTTGGTATCTCTTCTAAGCCCCGCTTCGTCAACCATTTGCTCAGACCTAACAAGTACGTCTCGTGCTGCTTTCCCCTGTCTCTCCTTCCATTTATCCGACCTGTGAGTATCAAATTCTCCAGGCCTTCCTTCCATATTACGTGTCCCAGGAACCTCATTTGTCTCTTACTGATAATCATTATCAGTTTCCTTCTCATTTGAATCCTTTCTAACACCTCATCGTTGCACACGTTCTCCGTCCATGGTATCCTCAGCATCCTTCTGTAAAACCACATTTCTGTTGCCTCAAACCTCTCCTTCATCTTTTATGAGATCGTCCAGCATTCACTTCCATACAGAAGGAGAGATATCACATAGCAATCCAGCACTCTTTTCTTTGTTTCTAATGAGATTTTCCTGTCTTTCAGTACTCTGGCTGAAGAAAAGACCAAGACAATGTTTCGCGAGCCTGTGTGAAATTTATTCTGACCAACAGAAAAAAGGATCTGCTTACAATCTGTTTTATTTCCTCATCATTACCCCTACATATTTTACACCTAGAGCTTTCGCTCCTGTGAACGTTCACCGTCTGATCTGGCTATGGCCTGTGGAGCGTCCTGTCTAGGTAAAGGCAGTAAGATACAAACATTCGGACCTCAATCTTCAGACAAAAATAAAATAAAATAAAACATGCGTTTGTGTATAATTTTTTAAAAAATTCTTTGTAAAGCAAATATTCATTAAGTGACTTAAATGTAGTCATGGAAATTCTGTAAAATTCTGTAAATTCTGTAAAAAAAAGTAAATAAAATTTTATTACTGCCATTTTTCCCAATTCTACTATTTTAAACCGCCCCCTTGTTATTGTTTACATCGGCATAGCTGCTTTTCATAATTGATGCTGTTACTAAGGCATCCCCCACCCATTTCTCCCCTTTAAGTAAACGTTACCACGTTTTTAATGTGCTGATGAGGTTAAATGGGAAAAAGGTAGATGGTGACTTTTTAAGTGTGGTTATAGTTTTCCATTCTTGAACTGGTTTATCCTTCTTTCTTTCTGATTCTTGTTTGATCCACTTTGCATTGGGATTATCTCCCTTTCGGCTGCTTCAAATATTCTTCAAAAATCTGTTTGCACTTCTTTAATAGATGGCGACTTTTTAGTTTTTTAATTTTATTATTATTATTATTATTATTATTATTATTATTATTATTAATAATAACAATAATTATGTATAATAATAATTATCAATAGAGCAAGTGAATTTGTAAATAACATTGATTTAATATTAGACTAGATTATATTAATGTTTTACTAATGACTTTCACAAAACATAATGTATTATGAATGGTTATTATTATCTGTTGGTTTTGTGTATCTATAGTTATATACTTATAAAAAAGTGTCTTTAATCCAAACATGTTTTACTTTCACAAGCTTCTTCAGATATTTCTAAAGACGATATATATATATATATATATATATATATATATATAGTTATTACGTCATGTTTCTAATCTGAGTATAACGGATAACAAAAGAATATTGTTGTTCATTCTATGGTTCCTGTTACTTATTAAATAATATTTATTGCTTTTCTTAAAAGTTTTACTAATGTTCTCGAAATAAAACTTGATTTGCTTGTCAAAATGTTGTGGTGGCCTCCCTCTAAAGAGTCTATGTTGGACTCTTCTGCCTACTATAAGATTAGTTGAAGAAGAGGCCTTGGGGGTAGGGAACAGTCGACTTAATTTGGCACATTCTTCGACCGTTTTCTGACCTCTTTTGACTTCATTGGTTTCTTTTTGGACCTTATTGTTTTTTAAGACTTTCTTGAACTGCATAGTTAAGTTTCCTTTAAGTTAGATTTTAATTTTGTTTATTTTATATTTAATTTAATTTTAACTTTCTCTTGTTTTTTGTTTTCATTTTTTTTGTATTTAGCCGCCATATTTGTTTTAATTTACGTCCGACGAGACAGTGTGTTTTAATTTTATTTTCATAATTCACTTTTCCTTTTTTCAGGATGTGCAATGAATATCGGTTCGGAACGAGAAATCGGGGGGCCGAGTTCGAATTCCAGTTGAATTTTTTGCATTCACTTTCGCACAAATAACCCTGGGAAAGATATGAATCTGTTTCTTCCCTCTAGTTATGTGTTAAATAATAGGACAGATTGGGTTCTATAGCCTTGGCTGGCAACCAGTCTACTGCAGAAAGCAATGGCAACCTACTGCGAGATAATCTTCTGTCCAGTCAATCATGTCTCTTTCAAGACATGATCGCCCAAAGCATGTATCACGCATGGCACTTAACTGACTGATTGACTGACTTTTTTCAGTGACCAACTCTTGGTTATTTTTTAAATTTATTCTTGTGAATTTTTGTTTCAGACCCCCCACCCCCATTTCTTTCATTTACCGAAAGTAACCTTTTAGGCAACTTTTGCATTTTGTTTTAAGTTAATTCTATTTTAGAAACTTTTGTTTCGTATTTTTCTTTTCCGTGATTTATTTTAACAAGGTTAACCGTATTTCTGCCGTTTTAGGCTAATTTTTCTCTTTTTTTTTCATCCTAACTTTTTTCTTTTTTTCATCCTAATTTTTTTCTTTTTTTCATCCTAATTTTTTTCTTTTTTTCATCCTAATTTTTTTCATTTTTTCATCCTAATTTTTTTCTTTTTTTCATCCTAATTTTTTTCTTTTTTTCATCCTAATTTTTTTCTTTTTTTCATCCTAATTCTTTTCTTTTTTTCATCCTAATTGTTATTTAAAGTTCAGTTGCTCCTTCTACTTCTTTTTATTTATTTGTTTTGAAGTTTATTTTTTTCTTTAACCTTTCATAAGTTTATATTTTGCCGTTCTCGACTAATTCTTTTTCTATTTAATTCCTATTTTTTCTTTTATTATAACTTTAATTTAAAGTTTATTTTTACTTTTTAAGAGGCTTCTTCAAAATCCTTGCTTTTTGGAAGGTTGTTTGTTTCTTTGCCGTTTTTGGTTTATTTTATTTCTTTAGATTGCTTTCTGTTGCAAACTTTTAAGTTTATTTTTCTGGTCAAACTATTCGGACGTATTGCCAGGTTTGTAAACACCCTTCTCCGACTCTTTTATAGGTGGAATTATTGTATTTAATATGTAATTTTATAATTAATATAAATCTTTATATATTTTCCCTCCTTTATATTTTTTCTCCCCTGTTATTGTTTAAGTTATTCCATATTTCCTTCTCCACCCAACGTAATTTTCCTTTTCTTCCCTTCCGAAAATCTTTCACAAGAAATAATTTAATTAAGACTAGTTTCACCTAATTTAAAGATGGCTGACAGTAGTCGGTCTGTAAGAAGACCTATTTGGGTCCTCCTCGAAGAACGATCCGCCAGATTAAAAGAAAAAAGGAGCGGAATCTTCATCTCCTAAAGACGTGAAAATTGACCAAAATTCAGGAAAAAGTGGCGTTGCTACAGACCCCAAAACCTTCATAGACGTACCCAAAAAGACAGCCGATGAGTCGCCCTCCTGCTGGAAGGACTCTCCGACTTGTATAATTAACCTTGCGGACTTCTTGGACAGGGCAAAAAACTATGAACATCTCTTAAAAGAAAAGAAAATCCCCAAGAAAAAAGAATGGTGTTAGTCTTCGTGGGGGACAAGCTGTCACTTAAAATTTGTCACTCCAGAAAAAACACAGTAATTCGGTCACTGACGTCCCTGGGGTCAAAACCGAAATAGTAATAAAAAGAACAGGGTTCATCATGTGGAACATACTGTTACCCAAAACCGAAGATTGCCAAGAAATGGTAAAAAGAGACCTAATAATAATTGACCTTATTCTACGTACAGAATATGAGGACCGGCGAAGGACCAGTACAGCAGTCTATGAGATCCCTCCTAAAAGTGTTGGAGAGCATGTGGCTGCTTTATAAGCAAGTTTGGATAGATAGTGAAAGCCACATTGGACAACTTGAAAGGTAGATGGAGCTTCGAGATAATGCACGATCGTTTGGCCTTTGTCTCCGTCCCCAACTGTTTGGACGTTTGTGACGGGCAGAAAACCTACTTGTTGAAAGTATGGTGAGGATGGTCACTTCGCCGCTTTTTGTCCAGATAAAAATGCCTCTGGACTTCCGGCCATTGCTGATCAAGTTACCCCTCCGGTTGATACTGATAGTTCCACGGCGTCTGTAATAGTCTTGCCAGCGACACGGACCGGTGGAATCAAACCCCACACTTACCCAAAACCCAACGCCTCCCACAAGTTCGAGTCAGGAGAAGGAAGAAGGGGAGTGGCGGGTCGTTGACAGATCAAAGGAAAGAGACAAACAGTGGGGCCTCAGTCCCATGAAGTTCCCAGTGATAAAAACACCTACATCCCCCTTCTACCAGTTCTAAGGGCGACGACTCGGCTTCTTATGCAAAGATGGCGTCGGAAGATCAAAAGAAAAATGAACCCAGCTTAAAAACCCGAAAGAAGAACTTAAACAAAGGAAGAAAATAAAATGAAAATATGAACAAATAGTGGTTCCGGGTTCTTCATTATCTGCCCCGTCCAGCCCATAATCAAAAAGAGTTATGGCCTCTCTGCCAATGACTAGATCATTGATCCGTACACCTTCCAAGATGACGACTCTTAATAAAAAGAATAAAATAATAAGTCCCCATCTAAATATACCCCCGTTTCCCGTCCTATCTCCAGTCCCGATCCCATGCATTCACCCCCCAAAATTGAGTTAGGCAAAGAAGCCCTTCTTAAGACCAGAAAAAAGCCACCAAAAGATCAAAGGCTTTATTTAACAGAGGACAGGACGCTTGAAAAGTCTCTTTGGAGTGAACAGAAAGAATTATAGTTTACTCAAAAAAAAAAAAAATAAATAAATAAAAGAATTTAAAGCCGTTTTGAACTTAAAAAAATCAATAGCAAGAAACTTTCCTTATGCGAAGAGGATCCTTACAGTTGTAAGATCGGGTCAAGGATCACAGAAGGTGTGGGAGATGCTTGCCAAGGTGACTGACAGCTTTCCCTCAGACCTACCATTATCATTCATCAAGGAAGATATTTCGAAAAAATTGTCTCAGTTCTGTTCGGGGAGGTTCCCTTTTTAAGTTCACTCCATCCCTGTATAGAGCAGTAAAATTAACGTTCCCTTGGGACATTAGTGGCCTGTCTCTTGATGGCACGATCAAGACTGAGATGGGTCAAGGCTCAATGGGACAGGCCGTTGGTGTCCTATCAACTGAGATATTTGGTGCAGTTTCCCAACCATAATCGAATTGATAATGTCTCTTTGGTTAACTAGTATAAATGGCCGGGTCCTGAGATCGGAGACTCGCAGCCCGTGTCTCAATCGCGATCTTCAGCGTCTCGGTGTGGATGTATGTTGTTTACAGGAGACCCGTTTTTCAACTCGCGACCGTGAATATAAACTGTCTAGTAGGTTCGCCCTCTATTCGGCATGTTTTGATGGAAGCTCGAGAGGTGTTTTCTGGCTAGTGAGCAAGTCTTTGGATGCGGTGTGTGCTCTTGTTTTCGCAGATCCGATGGGCAGGCTATGCGTGCTGGATTTTACTAGAAAGGATAAGTCTGTTCGTCTCATTGGAGTTTATTTGCCTAATAACCGTACAGAGCAGTCGGCTTTGTTTGGGCGGATCGAGCCGTTTTTGACGACATATCGACGACTAGTTTTAGCGGGCGATTGAAATGCCGTCCTTGACCCCAATATAGATCACATAAGGGAAAGATTGGGTACTAACAACCCGGATGTGAATTCATTTAGAGACTTTATTGACAAGATTGACCTTGTTCATAAGTAACGAAATGAGCACCCTCGGGATAGAGTATGGACTTGGACTAATAGGGGCAGCTCGGCTTAGGTGGTGCGTGCTAGCAACATCGAACGAGTTTTAGTTAAGTGAGTCGATGTAGGGTTCTTAAGTCGTCCAAGTTTTCCTTCTATAGTTTACTCAAATCATAGGCTTGCCCAGGTGCGTGTAAACTTATACAAGCCTAAGGTTAAATTGGCTGGCCACTGGAAATTGAACTGTTTATTGTTTAATGAGCAAGATTTCCAGAACCATTTGAAACTAATGTTACATCGGGAATTGACGGGGACTGTGGTTGGGAATAAGTGATGGGATTTTTTAAAAACTAAGATTAGTTCGTTTGCTGCTAAATATAGCCGTCTACTCAATCTATCTACGTTAGCATCACAAACGGCAGTAGAAGCAAGAGATGATCGGGCAATCAAATCCTGTGTTAGTGGGGACGTAGCCATAGCTAGGGCGGAGTAGGCCTCCTTGCATATCAAGAAGGACCAAGCTCTCGTATTTAGGGCGGTTAAGAAGAATGTCTCTTGAGGCAACGAATATGGCCGCTGAATTGCGTGCAAAGAAACTGAGGAATGCTGCCAAAAGACGTTGCGCGCGTCACATTGCTGGATAAGAGAACCGTGACTACAAACGCGGGCATAGTCGAGGTTTTTCGTGACTACTTTCAGGAACTGTTCACCAGGGAGCCCGATCTGACCACTGCTCATTTCGACGCCTGTTTGGCAGGCTTCCCTCGTCTCGAGGCGGCTGGGTGCGAGAGTCTCGTGACAGAGTCTGAGATCTGGGATGGGCTAAAAATGGTTGGCCGGGAGAAAACTCCGGGATTAGATGGCCTTCCTTACAAACTGTACTTGAGGCAGTCTCCCGTTCTTGTTGCCCTGCTGGCACTGGTTATCAACAACTGGATGAAGAAGGTGTCTATACCCCAACGCTTCACTGGGAGTGTGAAAAGTTGCTGCGCAAAATCAAGAACGGTAGGAATAGGGTAGATAACTTCAGGCCTTTGACGATGTTAAATACGAAGGGTCTAGCCAGCCGCTTGCAGGAGCTGACCTGGAGTGGCATTTTGATGCCGGTTATGCATTAGGATATTGGGGATCCTGGAGTAAACATAGTCAACCCCACGCGAAATTAGGGTAGTTTAGATTTGTTTTTTCTTTTTGGTTTTGCCATGTTTAAACTTTTCTCGTGTATATATGGTCATTGGCCTCACCTTTATGTTTTTTGTCCTTACTTTCTTAAGTTTAATTCCTTAACTCATTGTCCGTTAGGTGACTAGATATGTTAGTTCCCTGGTAGATGCGGGGCAATTTTCTTTTTCGAGTATGTCAATTTCATATTTGTTATTGTGTTTGGATGAGTGCGTGATTGTGTGTATGACTGATTGATTTTTACACGCCCCGCTCAAATTTCATCCAGCTAATATATCTGTCACGTTTAAAGATTATGGGTTTTTTTTTATTACTAAGAACAATTTTGTTTAGTTTTTGTAAATAGTATTATTCATTGTATAAATATTCATCGGGGTTTTCAATTTTCAATTTGCTATTCCCCACTCCTCACAGACAAATTGTACATATCAGACCAGTTAGGACTTCATAGTAGCAAGAATGGTTAGTAAGAATGGGATGTTTTGATGCAAGGGATTTTGTATAGTCTGCTTGGGTTAGTGATTGTGGTTAGCTAAGTTAATGTAACACAGATGAAGACTAACCATTGCCCATCACCCTTTTCGGCATTGTGCCATATTTTTTGTAAAAAAATAAATGCCAGCAGTCGTATTGATTGAACCCTGGACAACCGACACACGCACTAGCCGTGTAATACTCTTCTGTTGTATTTACTGTTAAATATACAATATTTCTATAACACATGTTTTATTTTTTCTTAAGCCATTCACTTGGTCACAACACAAAAATAGTTTGCAAATAGTTTAAGGGTTAATATTGCTTAATTTGATTTATAGAATTGTTTTAGCAGAAATTAATTCGGCTAAATTAATTGAGTTTCTTATAAGGATGTTATTCAGTTTTTTAGTTCAGAGGTTTGGAGTAATAAAAGCATTTCAACAGATAAAACATAAATCAATTGAGGTCTGGATATGCACAGAATCAGCAACCTGCACAATTTAATGCATCGATAAACATACTTTACGGTACATTTAAAGTCAGTAAGTCAGTTAAATGCCATATGCCATACATGCTTAGGCGATCATGTCTCAAAAGAGACATGGAAGACTAGTCAGAATAATATAAGGCCAGGGTAATCTAAAACGTAATCCGACTGAGATGTTGCAAGAGACAAGAGCCAGACCCACGTATGCGGTGTGTCTAAGGGAAATTTTTGCATTAGCGTACGCAGTCGGAATGTCCCATGTAAAATAAGTCTGGTACCACTTCCTGTCTTTGTGGGAAGGCTCGAGTAAATATCGAGCTAGCCGGGAGCGAGCCTTATATTCTCCCCACAGAATTCAGCAAGACTGCGTCGACTTCAAGTGATATTAAATTTTTATGACTGTATTATTTTTATTCAGTTAAATGAAGATATTTTTGTGAGTTTGTGTATATATATATATATATATATATATATATATGTGTGTGTGTGTGTGTGTGTGTGTGTGTGTGTGTGTGTGTGTGTGTTTTCTCTCACTGAAGATGTAAAGATTATGTTATTGAAATAGTAACACGTGTTAATGTCTGTATAAGCAATCGCCACCCCAGTCGAATATAAACAGTTGCACAGCAGGTGCGTGTTTTTGTCTCTCTTCTGATGTGTGTGTGTGTGTGGTATGAAGGTATCAATTGTCACGGCGCTGAGAATTTTACCCTCGTCTTGTGCTCCCCGTACCCAAGACATAAAACCAGTCACATCATATTGTCTTAATATCAAAAACTAATCCAATTGTTTTTTTATTTTTTTATTGTTTTTTCATTTTTGATCACTTGGTGGCGGACATGCATTCGGAAGAATTCGCAAACTGCGGCTTCATGTTGATGCAAAAATTTCCAGGAATTGCTATTCCTAACAGATTTTGCGATCGAGACAAGTCATTCTTCTGTAATATATTTCTTTGTTTTTTTTTTTAAATAAATGACCCCTTTCTTTCCCCGGTCTCGAATACCGATCACACATATAAGGCTTGCTTTGAAACAGGCAAGAAACAAATGCGTGAGTCTTGAATTATTTGCTAAACATCAGTTAGCTTTTGGTACATGAATACAACTGCAGTTTTCGATGAACGAATTCTCGTCTAAATGGCGTCAAAATGAAAATAAAACTGACATCTCATTTTTACAGATATATTGACGAAAAAGACAAAAACATATTGAAAAGTTAAAGAGTAAATTTATTCAATAAAATCGTCATTGGTTTCAAGGACGGCCTCCAGATGACTTTGGAATTTCATGCGTCTCTTTTGGACAGATTCCTTTATTAAATGATTCCATGTTTGCCTCTAGTTCATCTTTGATATTACAAGAAGTTTTGTTGGTCTCTCCTAACTGTTCCCTACACACAATAGTGAAGAGGGTAATGTGGTTGCAGAAATTGTCTGACATTCATTATTGGGAACCATTGCTTGTGTGGCATGGTGCAGAATCCTGTTGTCAGACACACTCTTGACCCAGGGTAGCACTATCTCCTCAAGGCATATGATGTAGGCCTCCGTGATGAGTCCGAGGCAAACTAACAACACATTCGGTAGTTATTTTCATATCAGAACGATCAAAGAGAGTTTTCTGAGTTGCCGTACCTTCGTAATCACCATTAGACTCATTCAAATCTTTCCAGACCGTCTGAATGTCCTCAGATTGATACCAAAACACACTGAATATTTGTACTGGAGATTCTGGTGCGAATACCAAGCAGTACAGAATGCCGTTTCCAAATTCCTGGAGGAGTGGATTGCGTCACGGTGCTGTTTTTTTTTATCACTGACGATGCCCAACTGACCTTATTTCACTGTGCAATCGACAAAATAAAAAAAAAGTACAGCACGCATGCGCAAAATGAAACGTGTAAAATCGTGACAATTTATCCCTCGTACCCTGTCTAGGGCACACAGTTAAAATGAAACTCTCACTACATATAATTCAGCGAGATTTAATCTGTTAACCCCTATGGAGCGTTCCATGCCGTTTTAAGTTGCAATCTAAAAGTTCAGGGATTTTAAACAGTGCACACCAAACGTATGTAGTACGGATTTTGACCTCTACCCTTTATGATCCTTTTGTGAGACATGTGTTATGTACCTTAGAAGGAGAGGGTCGAAACTTGATGTGTCGTGATCAAATTTCTGGAACTTTATGGATAAATGTAGAAAGTCATATTATGTTTCTATGAAACATAATATGACTTTTTACATTTATCGGTTACACTCATGACTTTTCCTATCTGAGGGAATCAGATATTCCACTGTTATGGTAACAACAGCATACTTGGCATTATCTCATTTATTTGATGATTTGAATGTCTATGTTTTCCTGTCTAGTATTTCCGTTACCCTCTGCCTAGTATCAGGATAAGAACTGGATAGGCACTGTGGGTGAAACAGGTGTGAAAACGCACAAACACACACACACATGTACGCACACGAGCAGGCACACCCACCCAAACACGCAATAGAAAAAATCAACCTAACAATAATAATTAGCACATAAATTTTTTGTCACTTATAAAAGTAAGGAAAATGAGAAATTTGGCAGACAATTGCTTATACCTCCTGACGAGTGGACCGAACGATTATAAAAAGGTTGAGCTAAATCTAACATTAATCAGTTAAATGAAAAATTTTGTATTTGTATGAATCCTTCTACCGAGCAGCTCAGAGGTAGAATGACCGACTGACGCCAATTCGGTCGGGTTTCAATCCTGGGTTAAAAGCAATCGGAGTCTAACCGTACATGAGCTGTGATACAGTGAAACAGATCTGTCTGCGGATATATATATATATATATATATATTATCCTGGGTATGACATCAAAGTACATCCGGTAGCGAGGCCTCCGATTGGTCGGTTTATAGAAGCGTGGAACCACCAATTAATTGCTGTTGTTTCCAGGTCTACCCTGAACCGGGGTAGTTGCACCTGTTATGGTACCAGCTAAGGGTAGATAGTTTAGTGTCAGGTCTGTCTAGCTACCTTTCCGACGGCTACTAGTGAATCTGTAAAGCAGTACAACCTATTCAGCTAACGGAGAGGTTAAGCTCTGGGATTAAAACATGCTGCCCGATTAGGTGTTCAGTCATCTTGCGTCTGCTTTTCATTAGGCAAATACTTAAAAGGGTTGAGATGGTACCAAATGTCCCCCCCCAAGCAGATGGTATTACCATCTTGATGTGCAGATATCTCTACAAAGTCTTATGACGATGGAGGAGTGGCGACGTGTGCGGCTTTGGCGAGTTGGGAGTACATAGTAACAAATCTGCACATAGGTGGCTTTAGAATTGTCTAACATTACTGTTTTTGCTAGTTGAACAATAGCATCCTTCGGCGGATTCCTCAGGCTCTAAGCAGTTCTTGTTAGTGAAAAATTGATCAACCATTAATTTAGGAAGGGTCTAGACAAGGTGTCCTAAACAAAAAATCTCTGTTCTTATTCCGAGGAGGTCGGTATTCTGCAGTCGGTGGCTGTTCATTTTTGCAGGCGAAATACAAAAGTGAAAAATCAAAATTCTACAACTAAATCAAATTTTCATCATGAGAGGCACTTTATGAAGATTGGTATTCGGAATATGAGAATTCTTTGAGATGGTGTTGAAAGTAAAAGACCTGAACGCAGAACTGCACTTGTAGCAAATGAATTGTCAAGGTACAACTGTTGCGGGGCACGGAGGGTCGAGAGGCGTGAGTGCCAATCGACCGTGCAACTAAGAAAGTGAACACGAAGGCAAGGTAAGGAGACGGCAAAGAAGGATGACAAACGCAGTTGGTCAGTTGGAGACGATAAAAATCGTGTCTTTATTTTTCTGTTCTTAAGCGATCGATAAATGGTGTGGCGATGGAGGTCCTGTATCGGGAGTGGTATCTGGACGTCGGCGGGCGCTGGAACCGGTCGATGGACGTCAGTGGGCACTGGAACAGGTCGTCTGACGTCGGTGGGCACTGGAAGAGGTCGTTGGACGTCAGTGAAACGCAGCAGTAGCTGGTGGCTGCCGGAGTCGCTGGAAACAGCAGGAGTGAGCTGGATGACAATGGAAATCGCAGGAGTGAGCTGGATGCCGCTGGAAACTACAAGAGGGAGCTGGATGCCGCTGGAGACTGCAGGACTGGACCGGAAGCCGCTGAAAAGTACAGGAATGAGTTGGAATGCCGCTGGGCTCAGTCGACTTGACTGGGCGCGTCAAAGTCGCGATGCAGTGAGGCTCCTTGCCCCCACCCCACCGAGAGATATTTACTTTTCTACCCCACTTGAGAGAGATGTGACACAAGGTCATTTTTAATGTGGGAAACGTGAGCGCGTACGCCCAAGTACTGGTCAAACATTACCTATACACCGCAGTGGATAGGTTCAAAACCGGTCTAAACTGGTCTTAATTGATCATTTCCGACCCAGCCGGAAGGTCGGAGTCTCTCGAGTCAAGAATTATTTGCTCTTCTCCCACACTTGAGAGAGATGTGACACAAGATCTTTTTTTAATGTGGAGAACCTGAGTGCGTACGCCCAGGTACTGGTCTTAACATTACCTATCCACAGCAGTGGATAGGTTCAAAACCGGTCTAAACTGGCCTTAAACTGGTTTTATTCTGCCATTTCGAACCCAGCTGGAAGGCTGGGGCCTCCCGAGCCGCGAGATACTTACTCTTCTCCCCCACTAGAGAGAGATGTGACACAAAGTCTTTTTTAATGTGGGAAACCTGAGCGCGTACTCCCAGGTACTGGTCAAAATATTACCTATCCACCGCGGTGTATAGGTTTAGAACCGGTCTAAACTGGTCTTAAATTGGTCTTACTCGGTCATTTCGAACCCAGCTGGAAGGCCGGGGCCTCCCGAGCCGAGATGCTCCTTGGTGTGAAATCGCTGCCATTCATACAAACGCGTTCATACAGCAGCAGCAAGCTCTCTAAACAAATAAACGATTAGGATCAATTTCAGGCCTTATTAATTAAAGTCAAAGGTGTATCCGGTGTTTGTTGCCTGTATTTAGATTAATTTCGGATGGAAATTAAGTGTCTTTTGTTTTTGTTTCGTGGCGAAAATTAAGTTTTTGTGTTTTTATTTTTGTTTGAAAAAGAGAATTCGTTGCTAGTTTTAGCACACATGGGTCGTGACCGTTTTCTGCCGACAGGCGTATCTGGGATTGTTTACACAAAGTGGGAGTGGGGATCAAGCACACCGCGACAGAACATTGGCATAGCGTTTCTCTCTGAGAACCGCTTGAGCGATGAAGATCAAATATTGGAAAAAAGGTGCAGGTTATACTTTCTATTGGAAGGGTAAGAAACATGAGGGCGTGTAGGGATTTAAAACCTTAATCATGCAATCTCTGAAATACTTGTTGAATCAGTTTTACGTGCTGATTTTCGAAGCGTTCTTAATATCGTCAATGTAAGCGAGAAAATATTTGGAAATTTATTTGTAGTTTATTCAGTTTTTATTCAGCTGTAATTTTTTCTCTGACAAGCAATTAATTTTCTACAGAACGAATTAATAATCCAATTCTACAGTTCAAATAATTCTCGTCAATCGACGCCTAGTAAATTAGAACTGGAATTTTTTAATGCGTAAACATCTGCATTTTTTTAGTTTTACCGGTTAGATCGTTGTTACAAGTAATTTTCTCAAGAAAAATTAATCTTTTGCCCGATATTTCTCTTGCAATTTTCTCATTTTTTTCAAGTTAGATTTCCCAATTCTGTTCCAAGTTTGCTCATTTATAATTGTAATATCTCTACCAGGGTCCAATTGAAACCCCACAGTCGCGTTATTCATTTTTATGGTTACGAATTTTCTATTATTTGAACTTTCTCAGTTGTTAGCTGGTAGTACTACTTTCAGAAAGTTAATTTGTGTATTTCTTTTCTTTTTCAACTTGCAGTAGTTTGGTTTGTAATGCTTTTTTTTTCATAATTAAAATCTTTTTGGGTTTGAAATGGAGTGTCCTTTCATAAATTAGGCATATCCCAGCTATAGGATGAGTTTCGTTTCGCATTATTTTTATTTCAGATTTTTTTTATGGTACTACATTTTTGTTTATTTATTTAATTTATTTATTTATTTATTGTATTTTTACTGGTATTTCTGGTGTGCCATTTTACTATATTTTAGCTGCATCGTGATTTAAATTGACAATTTTTTGATACTTTTTCGCAAAAGTCTGTAACGATAACTTTAAATTCTGTTCAAATTTTGTAAGAATTCGGGAGCGTTTTTCCGCACGATGCTTGATGTTAGTTAAACGTAAATTACACATTTAAATCTATCTGGAAATAGTTCATCCAGTTTAAATTTCTCACACTCTCGGTTGACTTCATCGGCATATGTGACAACATTTTCATCTTCGCCTTTAGCAAATTTTATACAGAGACAACGTGTACAAAAAACGTGAATTCTTTTCACCAAAACATTTTAATAATATAAATAAATTTTGTTATATGACACTTTTTCTGGAATATTCGATAAAACGAAATTTAGATATTTTTCTTGTTCATCGGAGCACATTTCCATAACAGAAGACGTACTTTCTTTTCATCCGACCAACCTTGATGTTCATTTTTAAAAAGTAAGATGTAGTGCTACCCTGGGTCAAGAGTTTGTCTGACAAGAGGATTGGATTCTTGTACCAAAAGCTGATGTTTAGCAAATAAATCAATACTCACGCATTTGTTTCTTGTCTGTTTCAAAGCAAGCCTTATAGGTGTAGTATTCTTCGGTAATATATATATTACAGAAGAATGACTGGTCTCAATCGTAAAATCTGTCAGGAATAGCAATTCCTGGAAATTTTTGCATCAACACGAAGCCGCTTTTTGCGAATTCTTCCGAATGCATGTCCGCCACCAAGTGATCAAAAATGAAAAAAACAATAATAAAAATAATAAAAAAAAACAATTAATTTTTCATATTAAGACAGTATGATGTGACTGGTTTTATGATGTGACTGGTTTTATGATGTGACTGGTTTTATGATGTGAATGGTTTTATGATGTGACTGGTTTTATGATGTGAATGGTTTTATGATGTGACTGGTTTTATGATGTGACTGGTTTTATGATGTGAATGGTTTTATGATGTGAATGGTTTTATGATGTGACTGGTTTTATGATGTGAATGGTTTTATGATGTGACTGGTTTTATGATGTGACTGGTTTTATGATGTGAATGGTTTTATGTCTTGGGTATGGGGAGCACAAGATGAGGGTAAAATTCTCAGCGCCGTGACAATTGATACCTTCATACCACACACACACACACAGCAGAAGAGAGACAAAAACACGCACCTGCTGTGTAACTGTTTATATTCGACTAGGGTAGCGATTGCTTACACAGATATTAACACGTGTTAATATTTCAATAACATAATCTTTACATCTCCAGTTAGAGAACACACACACACACACACACACACACACACACACACACACACACACACACACAATCTCACAAAAATGTCTTCATTTAACTGAATAAAAATAATACAGTCATAAAAATTCAATATCATTTGAAGTCGACGTAGTCTTGCTGAATTCTGTGATGAGAATATAAGGCTCGCGTCCGGCTAGCTCGATATTTACCCGAGCCCTCTCACAAAGACAAGAAGTGGTACCAGACTGATTTTTGCGTGGGACATTCCGGGTGCGTACGCTAGTGCAAAAATCCCCCGTAGTCACACCGCATACGCGGGTCTGGCTCTTGTCTGTTTACTCCAAACGAGAATCTGCCCTTAGGCATAGACCCGTCTGAGTTCCTCTCCGCCCGAAGGGAGATTTGGCGCAATTGGCTCGCTCAGCATTTATCTACCCACCCACGAAGCGAACCGAAGCACAAAACCTTCATATAGTGTGAAATCCAAGCCATTAAGCTTAGGCGAAACTTCCCCAGAGACCATTTATAAGGTAAGGCCGGGCAGCTATCTATGGGTTTATCTCCACAACACCCCCACTTTTGAGATATGCACTTTCTTTAGTCGATACTTTTTCTTACATGGCTCCATTTGCAACGTCTCAATCGGATGGCGTTTTGGATTACCCTGGCCTTATATTGCAATATCTGTTTTAGGAATGGGTACTTTACTGGATGTGCGGAACGAGAAATCGGGGATCCGAGTTCGAATTCCAGTTGACTTCCCTGCATTCACTTACGCACAAATACCCTTGAGGAAGGTATTAATCTGTTTCTTCCTTCCAGCTATGGGTTAAATAACAGGATAAATTGGGCTCTATAGCCTTGGCTGACAACCAGTCTACCGCATTGAGTAATGGAAACCTACTGCGGGATAATTTTCTGCCCAGTCAGTCATGTCTCTTTTAAGGAGTAGATAGATCTATCTATCGCCCGGTTCACAATCCCCCCACGTCTATTGAACAGGTTAAGAGGCTCATCTCTTGTTCCCTGTTTAGGATGTGGTTTCCGGCTTTCTCTTTTCCAATCTTTTCACTATTACGTAGCCCTCTGCACATCAGTGGCGTTACCGCCTTGCTCGGTGTGATACGATTAAAAAAAAGACATGATCGCCCAAAGCGTGTATCAGGTATGGCACTTAACTCACTGACAATAAATGTACCGTAAAGTATGTTTATCGATGCTTTAAATTGTACCAGTTGCTGATTCTATGCGTATCCAGACCTCAATTGATTTATGTTTTATCTGTTGAAATCTACCTTCGACGATGTACATCATACCACCAAGGCGGTGCCGTTTGCTTTTGACGCCATTCGATCAGTCAGTTATCATATTAACAAGGCGTCCAATAATTTTTCCTTCCTGCTAATCTTCCTTTGTTGCTTTAAAGATTTTAACGCAGATTTTATCACCGATCATAAATGACCTTCTAGTTTCAAATTGTCGACTTATGCATCACTTTTTTTAAAAGAAAATATTGCACATACCAAGATTGAGATTGGTAGAATGTTGGAGAAAATGTAAACCATTGCTATTCTCCCAAGAACTCGCTATAGTCACATAATCGATTACATAATTTGTCTCCAACGTAAACTTCGAGATGTTTTCAGTGTAAGAGTAATGAGAAGGGCAGAAAGTGGTCATGATCGCTAATGAGAAGGACAGAAAGTGGTCATGATCGCTAATGAGAAGGACAGAAAGTGGTCATGATCGCTAATGAGAAGGACAGAAAGTGGTCATGATCGCTAATGAGAAGGGCAGAAAGTGGTCATGATCGCTAATGAGAAGGACAGAAAGTGGTCATGATCGCTAATGAGAAGGACAGAAAGTGGTCATGATCGCTAATGAGAAGGGCAAAAAGTGGTCATGATCGCTAATGAGAAGGGCAGAAAGTGGTCATGATCGCTAATGAGAAGGACAGAAAGTGGTCATGATCGCTAATGAGAAGGGCAGAAAGTGGTCATGATCGCTAATGAGAAGGACAGAAAGTGGTCATGATTGCTATCTTCTTAGGGGAACAGAATGAAACTACGTATAAGACGGAGAGTTCTTTCTGGAAAAACTAAAATCAGCAGACGCGTTGATGTGTCGAAGTTGAGAGATCCGATGGTATGGGAAGAGCTTCAAAAAGCTGTGAATTCCTCTCAGTTTGATGGTTCCTGGGAAGATTTTAAAAATACCATCTACGGCATCAGTGTCGATGTCGTGAAATTAAGAAACATCAAGATTGGTTTGATGAGAATAATCTTGAAATCAACCAGCTTTTTAAAACCAAGAACAATCTTCACTTGAAAATATTGAGTACATCTGACAAGTGATTGTCAATCATTTTGCCAGTTTTTTTAAGGCCTGTAGTTCGTCTTTCAAACGTAGATTACGCCAATTAAAGAATCAATGGTGGCATGATATTTTCAAACAAATTCAGGATGCTTACAATCTTAAAGATTTCAAGGTAATGTATGACCTTATTAGAAAGGCTTTTGGCCCTCAACATCTGTAAATGAAAACTAAGGACGGAACCAATCTTCTTAACGATTCCAAACACATATTACAGATTTGGATTGAATATTTCTCAGATTTGTTTGATAATCCCTCACTTGTTGATCACAACATAATCAACAATCTGCTTCAGTCTGCATGATATGGTAATTCAGCCAACGAATGGAGAGACTAGGAAGGCGTATCAAGAAATCAATACTGGGAAGGCACCAGGACTAAATGGAATAACTGTTGAAGTGCTTCTACATGAAGGAAACGTAATGAAAGCAGAATGCACCATCTAATTTCAAATGATTGGAATGATACACATGAACACCAGGCTTGGATTGATACCATTCTTGCGTCTTTATATAAAGGGAAAAGTCAAAAGTCAGATTGTAGCAATTGCAGGTGTATAAGTCCACTTGAAGCAGTTGGTAAATTTTTTTGCCAAGATCTTGCTCAGTCATCTCTAGACACACATCTGTTCTGAAGTGATACCAGGGAGTCAATTAGGGTATCACACTGGTAGAGGTACAATAGATAAGCTCTTCACAGCCCGACAACTGGTAGAAAAGTGTATTGAACACTGTGTCCTGCTTTACTAAGTCATTGTTGACCTAACTAAGGCATTTGACATAGTGAATAGAAATGCCTTCCGGACAATTCTAAGAAAACTATGTGGCCCTCCTGAATTTGTCAGGCTGCTTAATGAGCTGCACAACAAAATTCGTACCGCGAATCAAACATATATATATATATATATATATATATATATATATATATATATCAGTTTGCTTTTGTCTAGTTAACTCAGTATTGTCAGTGTGAAACTCTATTTCTTACTGATCAAATGTGTATATTTCACTGCTAGGTTAGTGAGGTTCCTTACTACATCGTCAGCATGATGTCAGTGAACAATAAAAGAGTAACCTTTTCCTTTGAACAGTCTTGTCAAATCTGCGATACTGGCGCACATAACTTATATTTGAAGAAGAGATACAATTGCAGTTTTAACACACAGCTTGTAAAAACTACGATACTCTTGAGTCTGTCTTTAAGTCATATCTAAGCTCATAGATTGCTGTTAGCGAGTTCCCTTTCATTAGCGTAACCTAGTGTAGTCTGGCAAAAATGGTTCACCAACAATTATCGCTATTCCTCTTTACTAGAGTGAGTTTGAACCTCACTGGGTGGCATTGTCATATTAACCTAATGATAAGCTAAGCTACGTTTAGGAAATATTTTGGTTAACTGTAAGAAAAACAATACGAAACAGTCCATCGCTTATGAGCTTATTCCATTTCATACTCCACTAATGTAACCTTGTGCCAGACTACGCTAAAATAAATAACTATGCATTAGTTTTTCACATTACTGCAGGATATTTGATCAAGCTCAGGATGCATCTGGTGTAGCCTTGTGCCTGACTGAACTTAGCATCTTCAATGTCTGCCGTGGAACAATGATTAGACAGTTTGTCATTGTTACTGCGGTTGTTACTTCATCACTATGACCTTGTGTCAGACTTTGCTAAAAGATATTTAATCTTTGTTGTAAGAGCAAGCGAGTTACCCTAACGACCTAATATTAGAATTTGCAAAGAAAAAGACACTTGATGCAAAATGTATAGGAGACTCTCCCTTACCTTCCCCCACTCTCTCTCTCTCTCTTCCTTCCTCTCTCTCTCTCTCTCTCTCTCTCTCTCTCTCTCATCGTGCGCTTATATGCGTGTGTGCATCATTGCAGGTAAGAAATTACATTTAGTTGAATGCTAATGTGCTTGAAATTGTCACTTCATTGGCAGGTTCCCAACACACCTACACGTTCATCGTCTCTGAACTGGCCTACGTAGTTCGTAACAACTGTCGTCATATTAAGGAATTCGCCAGTGCTCCCCCCATGAGGTTATTCTCCTCGCGAGAAAAGTAGTACCTTAGAATCATTTTAGACAACTCATCGGAAACAGTGTTTTCAATTTCTTTATCAGTGGAAGTTGTTGATTACTAAAACCGCCTTTGTTTTTCTCGGTTTCATTACAGGCCGTTGTCACTCATATTTTCATTTTAATATTGATTGCGTGTGGCTTGAGACCAGCTTCATATTTTTTCGTACAATTTTTTTCATCGATCGAGTAAAACTTCGTGTGCTTGCTTTCTTAACTTTACAACTTCAGAACTTTATGCACATTCACAAATATACACACGTTCATTCTCTTTTACACACAATAGAAAGCGTGCATTAGCAGAAAAAGAAAGGGAAAGAAACCCAAAGGAAGGAAGAATTGCCCTTAAGAAAAAAATAGACGATGGCCGATAGAAAAGAATACAGTTACACAACCGGGCGCATAGCGTCGTTCGCTGCAGTCGATTATGTTATTTTCGCGTTCACACTACTGGTTTCTGTAGGTATTGGAGCATTTTATGCAGTAAAAGACCGGAATGTGAAAACAACGAAATCTTATTTATTGGCTGGTAGGAATATGTCTGTGTGGCCGGCAGCACTTTCGTTGGTGGCCAGTTTCATGTCAGCTATCACCTTGTTGGGGACGCCGCCTGAGATTTACAACTTTGATACAATGCTCATGGACATGACCCTCTCTTATATCGTGTCGATGTTTTTAGCTGCCCATGTGTATATGCCAATTCTTTATCGACTTCATATTACGAGCGTTTATGAGGTAAGCGTTTTCAGGATGTTTATTTTTGTTTTTCTCTTCTTTCATTTTTGAATTGTCATTTTTTTTTATCATTTTAAAGTTCAGTTTACAAAAGTAAATCGATTGAATGAGTATAGGAAGATCATGTTGCGCCATTCTTTTGATTGACGAGAGCCTAATGTCAAGAAAATCAGCATGCGAAATTTTGACTTCTTACTTGGACACTAACACCGATCCCGGGTGCCGTGTGAAAGTGCACACCTCAGCCAAGGGGCAAATTATATTTTTCTTTTGCGATTCTGAACTGAAAAAAATTCATACTGATATCGGAAGATCATGTTGCGTCAATCGTCTAACTGGGGAGAGTCTTCGTATTCTAAATATAATTATTCGAAGGTCTGGGATTTATTGGGTTTCAAAGGCGATCTGGTATCAGTCCAACATATGCATATTCTTTCTTTCTTTCTTTCTTTCTTTCTTTCTTTCTTTCTTTCTTTCTTTCTTTCTCTTTAAAATAAAAATTAAAGGGGCGAGTAATGACTAGTGTTCAATTTACACATTCTACCTCCAATAAACTGGCCTTGTATCAGACTATTAAATGCCCAAACGAAAGATTTTTGTGCGATTTTCTGTTGCGTCAATGCTGTGGCTTGATAATGAATCAGGACTTTTCCCTTACCATATATTTTCTTTCTTTTCAAATGATGCCGATTTGCAGCAGAAGTAAAGAATAAAAATGCAAGCGGCTGCTGCATAGAGTACCAAACCCTCCTCCTCCTGCAACAAGCTATTGTCACCATGACACATTCACCCTCCGCCACCATCACCACCACTATCACCACAAACACACTCACCCTCATGCACTAAGTACTGCAATAATTTGTCCATCTCTCGAGATTCTGTTTAGTTTTGCTTCCTAGGTTTGCATGTTTTCTCTAAAATTCTCGTTTTTACTTAATGCAACCAAAATATAATTGAATCGATAGAAAGATCATTCGATAATTATTATTACTCATCTTTTTGGCGACGGGTTGGGGGGGGGGCGAGCTAGAGACGTTTTTTTTTTAAAGTCTACTGGGATTTAAAAATCGCAATATTTACTACACGTGGATAATTAATTTTTTTGAGAAAATTCCGGCCAGGGATAAAGGTTTACTTTAATCTTGAAAGTTATGGCTGTTTTATGTTCTTTAGAATTACTAAAAACTTGTTTTAAATAAAACCGTTGTGCTCTCCGGCCTTCCCCAGGTGTGTATCGATCTGGGAAACCTACAGGGAATTCTTAACTGAACCCTTTATTTAGTCTACGCGTTCCACTGCTCATGTTTCGGGATATCGTGTTTAGTTTTTTTTTATTTTTATTTAATACTGTCCACCTACTGCTGCCAGTTTTCAATGAGTGAAAGTACACATTGCCTGATACAGGGATTGAACTCAAAATTTTCTCAACTTACTAAAACGTGCCTTACGCATTTCTCAAGATTGTTTTTCTGACATTTGCTTGCAATCTATTTTTTTTAATCGATTCACCCCAAGCAAGTCAGTACTGCTACTGGTGTGCAGTGGTTTTCAAGGGGAACGAGAGAAAAGAAAAAGGAACACGATATGGGGGTGGGGGGTCTAGGAAAGGATAAGAGAAAGATGGGAATAAAGGAATTGAAAAATAGCAATTGACGTTGCATTTAAACTCTTGGAGATTGTAGCTATCAGAGAATTATGTAACCAAATTCACAAACCGACGCTTCTACCCACTAGGTCATTGTCTACGGAGAGCCCAAATGCCAAAACGTTGTGATGAAAACAACAAAGATGAGGAAAATAGTCCGAATAAAAATGGTGTAAATACTGAACTTATGAAATCATAATCATTTAAATTTAACTTCAGTTATATTTGCAATGCGAATAAAGTTGAATTCTAGGCACTTTTCTTGCTAAGCAATTCTTCAGAAAAGAAGCTTATGTAGATTGAATTATTTAGATGAAACATTTTCGACCATAATGAAAGAAAATTTGGCCAACCATTAATTTTTGACTTTTTTTTCATAATCATTTTAGTTGTTTTTCATCTACTTAGAACTTCAGTCTCAGGCCGTTAGTCTACAGCCATCAATAAACAAGTAGAAATATTATTTTTAATTTTTATTAGTCGAAGCCTTCTCGCCGATTACTAAGTCATGTTTGTTTTACTCTTTTCGTCTTAATTTCACTTGATTTTTATTGCAACGGCCCAGACCATCAGCCTATGGTAATTAGTTTGTTTTGTTTATAAAAATTGTTTGCGACAAAGTATGATTGACTTGTGTCATTTACTCTTAATATTTTCGGGGAAAATATGGCTGTCAAAAATTCGTCCATGCTTCGAATACTGTTGCTATATATGGTCAAGCGCTCTTGTTATTCAAAAGGATGATCTGTCATGTAATCGATCTCGATTTGGCTACTCGACTCATCATTGTTGGGATGTGGTTATCCTCTGTCTTATCTACAAATATTTTAACAGGTTCTGCTTATCTCCCTGGTGTCCCCTCTTCAAAAATTTACTCTTGCTAGTAGACTGGTAACTTTTACAATGATGAGCTGTGATACAGCAAAACAGGCTTGTATGAAGATGACTTATATATTCGTGGAAAATCCTTTGTACAATAAATACGAAAGCTGATGATGGTTCGCCTGAAATAGGCCTATAATTCTGATTTAACATGAAACAACGTGACTGCCGTAATTTTTCTTATATTTGCTTTATATGTATTTATATACATATATATTTAGAGCTCTCTTAGAGAGTTATCCTACCACTGTATGTACAGGATACTCCTTTGGATTATTCTATATCTACACCGCATACTGATATATATATATATATATATATATATATATATATATAGTGCCGTGCTTAGCAACATCGCGGCAACCTGCAGAATGCGCATTGCAGCTTCTCTACACCCAGAATGCAACTTGCAACCCGCCCTCGAACATACTGAACCCACAATAAATGGTACTTAAAAAAAAAAAAAAAAAAACATGCTCTCGAAACGCAGATATTCCGTGATCACGAAAAAATGGAAGAAATCGCGGAATTGGCGTTTTGAAGCTATACATTACGAACGTTATCCTGATGATATATATATACTAGCAGTATAGCCCGGCGTTGCTCGGGTGTAATGCAAGCTTTAAAACTAATCCATGGTCCTGGAGCTCAGACTCTTTGGAAGTTGGCTCAAAAGACTAAAAAGCAACAATTGTGTCCAGTTAAAGCGAAACCGTAGACTGAAAGAAAAATGAATGGATGTAAGTCAAATTTTGATTTCCTCGTATCGATATCAAATTTTCTGCACTATTGTAAGAACTGCAACCTTGAAACTTCTGAATATCGTTTCTTATGTCTTTGTTTATGAGTATATCAAATTTGATTAAAATCGGACCACTCCTTCTATAACCGAATTTTTTCGATTATCGATTTTCGATATTTATCGGGGGTACCTCGACACAAAACCTAGCTAAGAACACTCGCAGACGCTTATAGTACAACTGTGTAAATTTCCAAGAAAATCAGTGCAGCCGTTTCGGAGTCTATAGGTAACGGACACACACACACACACACACACAGATAAAGTTTTATTTATAAATAAGTTTATATATATTATATATATATATATATATATATATATATATATATATATATATATATATATACATATGGATAAGTATTTCAAGGTTATCGCAATGCGTTTAGTATAATAAAGGAAGTTAAAGAAGGTGTTGGGTATTACCTATTTATTATCCATTAATATTTTGAGATCAGAATCTCGTCTTCAGTATTGTAGGAGAGCTTGATTTCACTTAGTTGGCTTGGCAACCAGTCTACCGCAGAAAGTAATGGCAAACTAGTACAAGAAAATCATCTGCCCAGACAGTTATGTCTCTTTCGAGACATGATCGCCCAAGCGAGTATCACGCACGGTACTTAATTGACTGATCGAAGGTGGACGATTTCTACAGAGAAAACATAAATCAATTGAGGTTTGGATTTGCACAGAATCAACAACCGGTAGAATTTAATGCATCGATAAACATACTTTGCGGTACATTTATTGTCAGTGAGTTAAGTGCCATACGTGATACACGCTTTGGGCGATCATGTCTTAAAACAGACATAACTGACTGGGTAGAAAATTATCCCGCAGTAGGTTGTCATTGCTTTCTGCCGTAGACTGGTTGCCAGCCAAGGCTATTGAACCCAATCTGTCCTGTTTTTTTAACCCATAACTGGAAGGAAGAGACGGATTAATACCTTCCCCAAGGGTATTTATGCGTAAGTGAATGCAGGGAAGTCAACTGGAATTCGAACTCGGATCCCCGATTTCTCGTTCCGCACATCCAGTAAAGTACCCATTCCTAAAACAGATATTGCAATATAAGGCCAGGGTAATCCAAAACGTCATCCGATTGAGACGTTGCAAATGGAGCCATGTCAGAAAAAGTATCGACTAAAGAAAGTGCATATCTAAAAAATTGGAGTGTAGTGGAGATAGACAAACAGATAGTTGCCCGGCCTTACCTTATAAATGGTCTCTGGGGAAGTTTCGCCTAAGCTTAATGGCTTGGATTTCACACTATATGAAGGTTTTGTGCTCCGGTTCGCTTCATGGGTGGGTAGATAAATGCTGAGCGAGCCAATTGCGCCAAATCTCCCTTCGGGCGGAGAGGAACTCAGACGGGTCTATGCCTAAGGGCAGATTCTCGTTTGGAGTAAACAGACAAGAGCCAGACCCGCGTATGCGGTGTGACTACGGGGAATTTTTGCACTAGCGTACGCACCCGGAATGTCCCCCGCAAAAATCAGTCTGGTACCACTTCTTGTCTTTGTGAGAAGGCTCGGGTAAATATCGAGCTAGCCGGACGCGAGCCTTATATTCTCATCACGGAATTCAGTAAGACTACGTCGACTTCAAGCGACATTTGATTTTTATGACTGTATTATTTTTATTCAGTTGAAGATATTTTTGTGACTTTGTGTGTGTGTGTGTATATATATATATATATATATATGTGTGTGTGTGTGTGTTAGCGTTTTCTCTCACTGAAGATGCAAAGATTATGTTATTGAAATATTAGCACGTGTTAATGTCTGTGTAAGCAATCGCCACCCTAGTCGAATATAAACAGTTACTCAGCAGGTGCGTGTTTTTGTCTCTCTTCTGCTGTGTGTGTGTGTGTGGTATGAAGGTATCAATTGTCACGGCGCTGAGAATTTTACCCTCATCTTGTGCTCCCCATACCCAAGACATAAAACCAGTCACATCATACTGTCTTAATATGAAAAAGTAATTGTTTTTTTTATATTTATTTATTTTTTTTCATTTTTGATCACTTGGTGGCGGACATGCATTCGGAAGAATTCGCAAACTGCGGCTTCATGTTGATGCAAAACTTTCCAGGAATTGCTATTCCTGACAGATTTTGCGATTGAGACAATTCATTCTTCTGTAATATATTTCTTTGTTTTTTGTAAATAAATGACCCCTTTCTTTCCCCGGCCGCGAATACCGATCACACATATAAGGCTTGCTTTGGAACAGGCAAGAAACAAATGCGTGAGTCTTGAATTATTTGCTAAACATCAGTTAGCTTTTGGTACATGAATACAACTGCAGTTTTCGAATTCTCGTCTAAATGGCGTCAAAATGAAAATAAAACTGACACCTCATTTTTACAGATATATTTACGAAAAAGACACAAAAACTTATTGAATAGGTAAAGAGTAAATTTATTCAATAAAATCGTCATTGGTTTCAAGTACGGCCTTTTTTTTTTTTTTTTTTTTAATCATCTCACCCCAAGCAAGGCATTCCACTGCCACTATTGCGCATGGGGTTACATAGGGGAAGGTAAAGAGAAGGAGTGGTTAGACATAGGGAATGTCAGGAGAAAGGTGACAGATGAGTAAGGATACCGAGGATGAGGGTTGGGCAGATGGGAAGAGTGTTTGATAGAATGGGAGCAGGTTAGTGTGTTAGGAGGTGTCTATTGACCTTACATTTAAACTCCTGGAGATTGTAGCCGTCGGGGAAGCAATCGTGTGAAAGAGAATTCCACAGTCGGGAAGTGCGAGGAAAGAAACTGTTGGAGTAGAAGTTGCGGTTGCATTTTATCGGTTTCACTGTAAAAGGGTGGGATCTAGTTGCTAATCTAGTATCTCGTTCAAATTCGTATTTAGGGGGCACCAGTTATCTATGTTAATCGGAGCAGAAGCCGTGAAAGTATTTATAGAAGAGACACAGGGAAGCCACGTCGCGCCGGTGGGAGAGAGACTGCAGGCGGTATGCCAAGTCGGTATCTATCACATTACAGACCCTCCTCTGAACCTTATCGAGAAGCCCGAGGAGAATAGCAGAGGCACCCGACCAGATATGGCGGCAGTATTCAATGCACGGGCGGATGGTAGATTTATATATGTGCAGGATAGATTTAGACGGAAAAAACTTCCGGGCCCTACACAGAGAACCGACTTTCATAGCAGCGGGTTTAGCAATGGATTCGATATAGTCATTCCATTTGAGGTCCGCAGAAGGTGTGAGACCAAGGAGGTGTAGTGTTTTACTCTCTGGGAGGCAAGCCTGGTCCATGCTGATGGGAGGTAGGTGAGATTGTCGATGATGGTTAATTGAGAGTAGCTTCGTTTTAGAAGCATTAAAATTTACTAGCCATTTCTTACCCCAGTCCAATATGGATTGGAGGTCTTTTTCAATCTCGGCTGCGAGGTTAGCTTTGACGCCTACACCAGATTTTTGTAGGAGGCGAGAGTAAACTGTGGTGTCATCGGCGTACAAACCTATTTGGGCTCTTATGGAATCAGGGAGATCATTAATGTATATCAGGAAGAGTGTAGGACCTAAGATGGAGCTTTGGTAGACACCTGCGTTTGTATGGTAGTTCTGGGAGGCATGTCCGTTTAATACCACCTTCATTGTGCGGTTAGAGAGGAATGACTGGATTAGTTCAAACAAATGTCCAGTTATACCGTAGCTCCGCAGTTTACATAGAAGGCCATCATGCCAAACTCTGTCGAACGCCTTAGATATATCCAATGCAACGGTTCGGGCTTCGCCATTCCTGTCGAGTGCCTGGTATATGTACTCGGTAATGGTCGTTAACATATCAGCAGTAGACCTGGTGAAGCGGAAACCATATTGCTTGTCCGAGAGGAGCCTGTGTACTGTGAGATGCTGAACCACCTCGACGTTGATAATGGCTTCGAACACTTTGCCAAAGATCGGAAGAAGGCTGATAGGGCGGTAATTTGCAGGGTCAAAGAGTTCTCCAGTGTTTTTAAATATAGGAACTACAGAGGAAGATTTCCAACAGGCAGGAAAGCAGGAAGCAGATAGGCAGAGGTTGTAGAGCTTAGAAAGGACAGAGGAGAGTTCAGGGGCACATTTCTTTAAGACTATGGTTGGGATTCCGTCACCACCGCTCGCTTTGTGAGGGTCAAGTTTTAAGATTATCTCAGAGACAAAGGAAGGTGTAATGTGGACATCATTCAGTTGTGCCTCGGTTCTAGGTGAGAAGTCGGGTGTAAAAACTCCAGATGAGTCCAGACTCGAATTGTTCGAGAATCTGCGGGCAAAGCATTCAGCCTTATCTGCTGGGGAGGTGAGGACCTCAAATTTGTTGATTAGCGGGGGTATTGTGGACTTGCTCTTGTTAAGTACTCTTTTACACGGTCGCCAGTAGTCTTTAGCGCCGAATTTAGAGCATGCTATGCGTTGCTTCATTCTGGCATCAAACAACATCTTAGCTTCGTTAAGTATCCTTTTATACTTATTACGAGCTGAAGTAAAAAGGCGCCTGTTTTGGTCCGACGCGTAGTTACGATAGAGTCGGAAGAAATGATTCCGGTGGGCAATGGCAGCCGAGCAAGCAGGTGAGAACCATGGAGACGAATGAGATTTAAGCTGGAATTTCCTAGCAGGGATGAAGGCATCGATGCCAGCCTTAACCCAGGAGGAGACCTCGGATGCACATTCTTCGATGGGAAGACTAAAAACGTTGTTCCAAGGGATGTCACAGAGGAAGTCTCGGAACGAATCCCAGTCTACTCTTTGATAGCAGTAGGATATTCTACTTGTCTGGGTTTCATGGGTCGGGCGGGAGTGGAGTGAAATATTGACGGACACTACAGTGTGGTCAGAGTTTCCGAGTGGGCAGAGTTGTCTGGTAGTGCAAGAGTCTGGGATGGAAGTGAAGCAGAGGTCTAGAAGTGAGTCCCTTCCGTTAGGGTTGTCGGAGAAACGCGTGGGGAAGTCCACTATTTGCGTAAGGGATTGGGTGATTGAAAAGTTCATGGTGTGGACACCAGCAGGGTCAGTGACAGCGTTCTTCAGCCACTTGCGTTAAAGTCACCAAATACGAATACATGGGCAGAGGGATGGGAAGAAATGGCTTTGTCGATATTGTCAGAAATGATGTCAAGTAACGAACAGTCAGGGGAGGAAGGAGAGCGATAGAGAAAGAAGAGATAGCTAATCGAGCTGAGAAGTGAGAGGCGGAAGCACATGAAAGAATGATCTGGGGATTCAAAAGATGACACCCTAGCTAAGGGAAGGTGTTCGCTGACATAGACACCAAGCCCATGCATATGAACATTGGAGTCCTTCCTGAAGAGGGGAAGGTAGCCAGGAACGTAGAACTCAGATGAGAGGATAGAAGGGTTAATGAGTTTGGAATTTCATGCGTCTCTTTTGGACAGATTCCTTTATTAAATGATTCCATATTTGCCTCTAGTTCATCTTTGATATTGCAAGAAGTTTTGTTGGTCTCTCTCCTAACTGTTCCCTACACACAATAGTGAAGGGGGTAATGTGGTTGCAGAAATTGTCTGACAATCATTATTGGGAACCATTGCTTGTGTGGCATGGTGCAGAATCCTGTTGTCAGACACACTCTTGACCCAGGGTAGCACTATCTCCTCAAGGCATTTGATGTAGGCCTCCGTGATTAGTCCGAGGCAAACTAACAACACATTCGGTAGTTATTTTCATATCAGAACGATCAAAGAGAGTTTTCTGAGTTGCCGTCCCTTCGTAATCACCATTAGACTCATCCAAATCTTTCCAGACCGTCTGAATGTCCTCAGATTGATACCAAAACATACTGAATATTTGTACTGGGGCTTCTGGTGCGAATACCAAGCAGTACAGAATGCCGTTTCCAAATTCCTGGAGGAGTGGATTGCGTCACGGTGCTGTTTTTTTTTTTATCACTGACGATGCCCAACTGACCTTATTTCACTGTGCAATCGACAAAATAAAAAAAAAAGTACTGCGCGCATGCGCAAAATGAAACGTGTAAAATCGTGACAATTTATCCCTCGTACCCTGTCTAGGGCACACAGTTAAAATGAAACTCTCACTACATATAATTCAGCGAGATTTAATCTGTTAACCCCTATGGAGCGTTCCATGCCGTTTTAAGTTGCAATCTAAAAATTCAGGGATTTTAAACAGTGCACACCAAACGTATGTAGTACGGATTTTGACCTCTACCCTTTATGATCCTTTTGTGAGACATGTGTTATGTACCTTAGAAGGAGAGGGTCGAAACTTGATGTGTCGTGATCAAATTTCTGGAACTTTATGGATAAATGTAGAAAGTCATATTATGTTTCTATGAAACATAATATGACTTTACATTTATCGGTTACACTCATGACTTTTCCTATCTGAGGGAATCAGATATTCCACTGTTATGGTAACAACAGCATACTTGGCGTTATCTCATTTATTTGATGATTTGAATGTCTATGTTTTTCTGTCTAGTATTTCCGTTACCCTCTGCCTAGTATCAGGATAAGAACTGGATAGGCACTGTGGGTGAAACAGGTGTGAAAACGCACAAACACACACACACACACACATGTACGCACACGAGCACGCACACACACACAAAAGAAAACATCAACCTAACACCAATAATTAGCACATTAATTTTTGTCACTGACAAAAATAAGGAAAATGAGAAATTTGGCAGACAATTGCTTATACCTCCTTACGAGTGGACCGAACGATTGCAAAAAAGTTAAGTTGAATCTAACATCCATCAATTAAGTGAAAAATTCTGTATTTGTATTAATCAGATCTATCTATCTATCTATCTATCTATCTATCTATCTATCTATCTATCTATCTATCTATGCTGCCTCTATACACTATATATATATATATATATATATATATATATATATATATATATGCATTTCAGGTTTTTCTTTCTCGGCCCGTTACACAGGGAAGCTGTGAAACAGACACCAACTAAGCCGCTGTTACTTCCTCTTTGTCAGTCTGACTGTCAATGCACAACTTCGACACACGCAATCAACCGAGAAAATTCCGTTCTGCCATCAGCGCTGGCATCCGCTTTTTATGCCATTTCAAGACGGCCAAAATTTGCATGTGAGACAAGCACGCATAAATTGTGTCTTCAATAGCGGCCATCTTCGTGCTCGTTTTGAATTCCGAGGTATGTCATGCCTTTCGTTACAATAAGCAATATTTTCTTTAAACAAAATGTGATCAATAAGGTGACATGAATTCACCCAAGAACGTGCTATAGTCACATAATTGATTACATAATTTGTCGCAAACGTTACCTTCAAGATATTTTCAGTGTAAGAGTAATGAAAAGGACAGAAAGTGGTCATGATCGCTATCTTCTTAGGGGAAAAACTGAAACTGCGTATAAGGCGGAAAGTGCATTTTGGAGAAACAAAAATCTGCAGACGTGTTGATGTGCCGAAGTCGAGGGATCCGATGGTATGGGAAGAGCTTCAAAAAGCTGTGAATTCCTCTCAGTTTGATGGTTCCTGGGAAGATTTTAAAATACCATCTACGGCATCAGTGTCGATGTCGTGAAATTAAGAAACATCAAGACTGGTTTGATGAGAATAATCTTGAAATCAACCAGACCAAGAACGATCTTCACTTGAAAATATTGAGTACATCTGACAGTGATTGTCAATCATTTTGCCAGTTTTTTAAGGCCTGTAGTTCGTCTTTCAAACGTAGATTACGCCAATTAAATAATCAATGGTGGCATGATATTTTCAAACAAATTCAGGATCCTTACAATCTTAAAGATTTCAAGGTAATGTATGACCTTATTAGAAAGGCTTTTGGCCCTCAACATCTGTAACTGAAAACTAAGGACGGAACCAATCTTCTTAACGATTCCAAACACATATTACAGATTTGGATTGAATATTTCTCAGATTTGTTTGATAATCACCCACTTGTTGATCACAACATAATCAACAATCTGCTTCAGTCTGCATGATATGGTAATTCAGCCAACGAATGGAGAGACTAGGAAGGCGTATCAAGAAATCAATCCTGGGAAGGCACCAGGACTAAATGGAATAACTGTTGAAGTGCTTCTACATGAAGGAAACGTAATGAAAGCAGAATGCACCATCTAATTTCAAATGATTGGAATGATACACATGACCACCAGGCTTGGATTGATACCATTCTTGCGTCTTTATATAAAGGGAAAAGTCAAAAGTCAGATTGTAGCAATTGCAGGTGTATAAGTCAACTTGAAGCAGTTGGTAAATTTTTTTGCCAAGATCTTGCTCAGTCATCTCTAGACACACATTTGTTCTGAAGTGATACCAGGGAGTCAATTAGGGTATCACACTGGTAGAGGTACAATAGATAAGCTCTTCACAGCCCGACAACTGGTAGAAAAGTGTATTGAACACTGTGTCCTGCTTTACTAAGCCTTTGTTGACCTAACTAAGGCATTTGACACAGAATAGAAATGCCTTGAGGACAATTTTAAAAAAGCTAGGTTGCCTTCCTGAATTTGTCAGGCTGCTTGATAAGCTACACAACAAAATTCGTACCACGAATCAAATATATTTGTGGGTGGCCGGAGACTAGAACTGCCCTTTTATACTCTTCCGAAAAATGCATACAAATGCCATATTACCACCCTTGAAAGAGTACACGAAATTGAATATCTATCTATCTATCTATCTATCTATCTATCTATCTATCTATCTATCTATTTCAGTTTGTTCATATCTATCTATCTATCTATCTATCTATCTATCTATCTATCTATCTATCTATCTATCTCAGTCTGTTCGAATCTATCTATCTATCTATCTATCTATCTATCTATCTATCTATTTCAGTCTGTTTTGATTTGCAATTAACGTCTATTTTTATATTTTACTTTTAGTAGGAGATGTACGGGAAAAAATTGGCTTCGTCTAGCTTTACAAGGAGAAGGAGTTAAAAGATGGAATAGGAAGTGGTGTTAAATTGAGAATTGGCTTAAACAAAATAGAAGGGAATAGAGGGGATGGGTAAGAAGAATAAAGAAAATGAAAGAAAAGAAAAGAAAAGAAAAGTTTCATATTTTATAGACGCTCGATAAGTGTCAAACAAAACTAGCGTTTATACATGGGTTAAAGTATTTGAAAAAAGATTTTTTTTTAATTTTTAGGGGAGAAATAGTTATAAGAATTAAATAAAGTGAGTTAATCTAATTAAAGATAAATCTAGATATAGATAAACTAAAATAAAAAATAAAAAAGTAAAATAATATTAAAGATGAAAAATAAAATAAAAATATAATTAAAAATTCTTTTTAAATTAATTTAAAATTTTTTATAAAAATTTATAAAAATTAAGTTGTGAAAAAGATATATATACTAGCAGAAGAAATCGGGGGTTAAATTAGTAAAAGAATCCATATTTTATAAAGGTAGATAATCAAAGGAGACAGGGAGAGGAAGGTAGAAGGGTTAAAATTACTATTTAAAAATTATATCAATTTATTCAAAAACAATTAAATTTATATTTAATCTCTTAAAAACTAAAATCAGAATTTAAAATTTAAATGTTCACAAAATTCGCTCTATGATGGCACTTACTAATGAATTCCTTTCTAAAATTCAGGAGTAGGTGTTGTTTTGGGTACTTTAATATTAAAACTTTTTCTAGCAGACACAGACAGCACCTATCACAAAAATTCCTCGGAATACGGGCTGAACCTATTAGTCTCCAGCTAATTACAGGGTCCAGCCTTTCTTCCTTCATTTTCCAGAATCTCCCTGAAAGGGCTGTCTGGTATTTTTGACCTGGATTCGAAAATGAATACCTGTGATTGTAAAATCTCTGCTTAAAAGGTCCCGCAGGCATACCAATATAAGTCCGGCAATTATTTTTGTTGTTTGATGGTGAAATGTGGGCTTCATAAATTACCTTTGTGGATTTACATTTGCCCTCCACCGGGCAGGCATTCACAGAGCTACAATTGGATTCATTTAAAATTCCGGACTCAGAGTCAGTATTACATAAATTCATAAGAATTTGCCTATTATGGGAATTTATAATATTGTCTATATTTGAGGTACAAGAGTAGCTGACTTTTAGAGTGCTTCAATTAAAAGTTTTTCGTAAAGTATTATTGTTATTAAAATGTGTGTCTACTAATTTGAGAAAATATTTCCTAATATTGATATTAGTTTACAATAAAGAGGGTTAAACCAAATTATCTTCCTTTTTCTACTTTTTTTTTTATTTTTAGATGATTCGGGGTCAATGTAGGTTTATTATACGTTAATTTGTTCTTAAATCCGCTTTTTTGAAGGGCCTTATTGTAAATATCTTTACTTGCATTGAAAGTTTTAATGTTAGATGATAATTGGTTAATTCTATTATTTACTAAATCGGGTATCTGTTTTATGTTATTTTTGGAATGGTTGGATAAAATATTAAAATAAGTGGGAGAACTATTTTCTTTGAGAAATGGCTGGTAGGATCCATCATTTAAATTAAGGGTGATATCTAGATAGTTTACAATTTTAAGATTAGAAGTAACTTCAATCTTAAAACCGAGATAATTTAGGGCTCTAATTATTTTTTTGTGTATTCTATTTGTATAGGGCCCATTGGAATTGGGGATAAGTATTAATCTATCATCCCGATATAGGCCTATTTGTTTTGGGTCTAAGAATCTACTTAAAACACCTAAAATATATGTTCCTACTAGATCTGCTACCTAGGCTGAATCATATGTTCCCATAGGAACATCAAAGCTATCCTTTGGTTCTTTCGTCCATGTGGAATTATTAAAAGTGAGAATAGATTTTCTAGCCGCTAAGGTAATCTTATAGTCCCTATCCGAAATATCAACGTAATTTTTAGCAAAATTTATGCAATTTTCAAAAAGGTCTTCAGATATAGAAGAATAGAAGTCAACAATATCGAATTTAAGGAAGGTGGAATTAGGTTTATTATTGATGTTATTAAACCGGTTTATGGTATCACAGGAACCTTTAAATAGGTTTGGTTGTAAATTAGATTGCAACTTTTCTATTAGGTTTTTTAGAATTTCCCTAGAAACTATGCCTAAGTCACTTTTAGTAGGATTAATCAGTCTAGTTTGTTATTTGTTTTGGAAGTTTGGTTTGTGGTCCTTAAATAAAATGTAAGCTTCTTTGGTATAAACTTTATCTATTCTATCACTAATATTTAATTCATTTGCCAATTTAGCCGTATCGATGTTAGGTTTCTTCTGTCTCCTTTGTAATGACTAGTTATGTTATTTTTAAGAATACTTAGGTAATTTGAAGGATCATATTTATAAATGTTATTGAATTTGTCGGATTTTACCCACAGGTCCTTAGAGTTTTTTAAGGTACAATATCCGATTTTAATAAGTCCTGGAAATCATTTGAAGCTTTACGAAATTTAATTTAATTTAATTTAATTTAATTAATTTAATTTAATTAATTTACGAAATAAACGGCTAAATTATCGGAAATTAACATCGATACGACTAAATTTGCAAACGAATTAAATATTAGTAATTCTATTGATGCGCGCTCAATGAATGTCCAATGTTTCCTCGTGTTACAATTACCATAGTTTAAAGTTTAAAGTTTGCTAAAAGTGGAGCCGAGTTCAATCTGGTATAAAAGTGGCAGTTCCCATTTTCTGGCATTCAATTTGGTGGGCCGGGAAGGGGGCCGCTATGCTTGTGACATGGATATTGATAGTTGGGATAAGAATGGTTTCGAACCAAAAACTTAACATTCTCTAGCAGATGTTCCAAGGACTCAAGATAAACCTTCCGAAACAAAAAACTATGATCTGGAATTGGAATGAAAAGTAGTGATAATCGCTTCCTCGAATCCATCATAAAAATTTAGGATGTGGTATTAGTAAATACTAAACATTTGAAATACCTTGATGTATAGACCAGAAAAAGAAAAGCAATACCTAAGGTTTAAAATACACTAGCAGTATAGCCGGGCGTTGCTCGGGTGTATTGAAAGCTTTAAAACTAATCCATGGTCCTGAAGCTCAGACTCTTTGGACGTTGGCACGAAATACTAAAAAGCAATAGTTGTTTCCATTTAAAGCGAAACCGTAGACTGAAAGAAAAATGAATGAATGTAAGTCAAATTTTGATTTCCTGGTATCGATATCAAATAAGATTTTTTCGTCGTAAACTGAATTTTGAAGGCTAAATAAGTCCTCTGAGTAAATGGTATCATGGCTGAGACTAAGAACTACAATTATACCTACTTAGAGCCAAACCCGAAGCAAGAACTAAAATAAAAGGGCTGAAAAAAATACAAACATGCAGGCAGATAAACAGACACACACTCAAACATCTTGCCTTATATATATATATATATATTATCGATTTTCTGCACTGTTGTAAGAACTGCAACCTTGAAACTTCTGAATATCGTTTCTTATGTCTTTGTCTATGAGTGTATAAAATTTGATTAAAATCGGACCACTCCTTCTATAATCCGACTTTTTTGATTATCGATTTTCGATATTTATCGGGGGGTACCTCGACATAAAACCTAGCTAAGAGAACTGACAGACGCTTATAGTACAAGTGTGTAAATTTTCAAGAAAATCGGTTCAGCCATTTCGGAGTCTATAGATAACGGATACACACACACACACACACACACACACACACACACACACACACACACACACACACACACACACACGCACACAAAATTTCTTTTATAAATAAGTTTAGATATATTTTAAAAAACGAAAAATCCGAGAATTATTTGATTTGTGCAAGAATTTCCAAATCAATTTTTTCATTGTAAAAAGACGCTAAAATTTCCTATCCTAATATTTGGCCTCCTGCTGATGCAAAAAAAAAGTTAGCGAAAATTTCGAACATTCTAAAAAGGATTAAAAAATAATTTAATAATAAAAAATCTTTTGGTCTTTTCTCTAAATATTAACAAAATTTTTGACGATAAAATTTTGATTTTATTAATTCCAAGGCATTTTTTTTAGCATGGATGCTCATTATTTAGCGAATCTTTGGAGGTACCTATAACAAATTGCGTTTAGGAGATAAGGAAATTGAGTATAGGGTAGGCTGAGCTCGGGATAGTTTCACACAACACTGGACATTGCTGCGAAATCAAAAAGTTAAACTAAAAACCTGAATCATGTTTTTAAAAAACCTCGTCAGATCGAGACTTTCATATAGATACTATGTTTGGCGCCAAATATCTACACCGTCAGTCGTAAACAACCGCTTTCTCCGATTCACAGTTAAAAATGGCTTCAGGCGAGTAAAGCCTAAAGATTTTATCGAGGACCACCACACTTCGAACTTTGTGAACTGGTGCTCCTGAATCACAAATAATGAACTGTGACAGATAACAGAAACCACATCACCTGATGACTTTAAGTAGCGGCAACAGCTAAAATGGATATCACATATAAGTGGATGGGAAAATAAAGAGACAATCAAGATGTTGACGTTCCGCACTACTTCAAAGAAAATGTTAGAAAGGAAACCCCCATCAAAAGTAGAAAGATCGATAACAGTTTATGGACTTAAGAAATCTATTTTCTTGAAAAATTGTTTTAATAGAAAGATTTTATAAATTTTAACCGACAGCAGCACTGGCTTCTCGGTCAAAGAATGATAAATGTTTCCTTTAAAGGAAACATGTAATATTACCATTATTATTATGCTAATCCTTACCATCTTAAAACCTCAAACACTTACGAATAAGGTATTTAATGAAATAATTTTATAAAATAAATACTCCTACTACCACTCGATCTTACATGGTTGTAAAGAAAGAGAATTCTTACCAAGTGCAGCACGTTGAGTTGTACAACTAGTGAAAATAATTTCTGATTGACCCCGCAAATAAATATGATTGACATCAAAAGCAGAACACACAAGACAACAACAAAGGCTTGAAAAGCAATGGCCGACAAAGAGATGATTGATGTCAATTAAGCGACAGTCGAAGGGGTAAGGGCGCGTGAGAGTCTTTGGTTATATAAGTCGAAGACAGAAGGAGAAAAGGTCAAAAGACAAAGAGAGAGAACAAAGAACTGTCACTGGTTAATAACTCCTCAACAGCTCCTGTGTGCGCGCAATATCCTAGGCTGGCCATTACTCCACACTAATGTCTGTCGTTGATGTCAAGCTGATCCTTGGTTGCCAGGTGATATCACATAACAGATATACAGATTAGACATTTATGAGTCGAATCGTTCGCACTCATATTAAATTTAAATGTCAAAAAAACAAAATTATTTTTGTTCTCTTATTTTGCATGGAATAACATTCTTTTATATTTGGAATTTCTTGATTCTGGACAAATGAATTGACTGTGACTGTGTTTCATTTATGGAAAGAAAACATGATCGACTAAGAAATCAGTTTACACTGCTTGTGTATATATGTGTAGTGCCCTTTAATATCCGTAGCAGCTCTTAAACATAATAGTAGCAGTAGCAGTACTTCAGCATAATATCAGCGTCAACTCTCGAATATGAACCCTAAGATAACTCTCTCTCTCTCTCTCTCTCTCTCTCTCTCTCTGGAGATTTCCACTTTCGAGCTGGTGACATGAACTTTCCATGCTGAAGCTGAAATAACTGTAAACGCTTCACACTAAAAAACACACCAACACAGTAAGTCCAACTTAAACATATTTATGAACATTTTGTTGTATATGCAATTTACTTCTAACAGAAGAAAGTTTCCTTTTGTTAGTTTTGTTTTAATAAACGTTATCTTGCATTGAAAATCAATTAGTCTGTTGTTTTGTGCATGTACATTTTTTATCACTATTATTGCATGTAGTGTAAAATATTATGATAAGAAACTGTAGACATTTCATTATTGAAATAGCTAATCAGTAAATATGAAAAAATCGAATAAGACGATAGTTAATTTAAATTATGTCATCTGAATGCTTGGGACATTCACAATGATATCAAGAAAGGACATTTTTAAATGAAAATATATGTATATACATCAGTGACAAATGAATACTTTATGTGCAAAAAATACCTTTAGGTGTTGATGGATTGATCGTTTTCAAGTAAAAGACATTTTACTACTTTTATTTGCCAACAGATTAAACTTTAACCACCGTGGAATTTTCTGTTTAATATTTAATCAAATTAAAAAAATGATGTTTTTTCTGCGTTGTCAAGAAATTAAAATTTGGAATTTGTTAAAATCAAAGTTAAAGAAACATAAGACAAAGCCCAGATAGATTTCTTAGCTGACACGTGATGATTTTAGCTGATTTAACAAGACAACACCTGCTAATTCAATTTCTCGTCCCAGGTGATTCTGGGTTAGGGTTTTTAAGTTGTTTGTTTTATTTCGCTCAAAAGCTCCAGAATATCTAATCAAAGGTCAACTGCTGTTGGCATTCAACTTTCTTTTTTAGGCCACAGGGAATTAAAGGGGCGGGGGTTAATAATACACTTAAGAACACGATTTCTACCCTCAAATAAAGAAATAAATATAAGCTAAGGAAATATTCACTAAATTATAGGGACGAATATCCTTATCTTAATTTCATGTCTTCAAACTTAGCCACACAACAGAATTTTCGCTTTACATTTCAACTGAAATCTATCTATCTATCTATCTATCTATCTATCTATCTATCTATCTCACTCTATTCATATCTATCTATCTATCTATCTCAGTCTATTCGTATGTATCTACCAGTCTCTCTCTCTCTCTCTCTCTCTCTCTCTCTCTCTCTCCCTATATATATATATATATATATATATATATTATTCATGGATCTATTTTATATCGAGCACTGTTTTAGATTAATGTTTTGAACGTTGTCACTTTTTTGTCCGTTCCTTATTCACTTGGATATATATATATATATATATATATATATATATATATGTATGTGTGTGTGTGTGTGTGTGTGTGTGTGTGTGTGTGTGTGTGCGCGCGCGCGTTAGAAATTAACAAAGATTAACGAAATGGTTATAAACAAACCGACAATTTGAAATGATTTGTTTGAACATTATTTTTTGATCGATACTCGTATTTAAGTAGATATTCTGTTTATAATCAAGCAGTATTATATATTTATTTCTACCGGCCTGATTATTTACGATAAATGTTTGTTACGAAAATGTATGTCATTCGGCAGGGTTCGACCCTGCGATCCACACACGGGAAACCACCAATTGATCTGATTTGACTTTGTGGTCGAGAGGTCTAAAAAGCGCCAGATCAATTGGTGGTTTCCAAATACGAGTATCGATCAAAAATAATGTTCAAACAAATAATTCCATATATATATATATATATATATATATATATATATATATATATATATATATGCTTTCACCTAGTTAACTCAGTATTGTCAAGAAGAGATAAAATTGCAGTTTTAACACACAGCTTGTAAAAACTACGATACTCTTGAGTCTGTCTTTAAGTCATATCTAAGCTCATAGATTACTGTTAGCGAGTTCCCTTATAGTAGCGTAAGCTGAAGTAGTCTGGCAAAAGTGTTTCACTAGTAATTATCGTGATCCCTCTTTACTAGAGTGAGTTTGAACCTCACTGGGTGGCATTGTCATATTAACCTAATGATAAGCTAAGCTACGTTTAGGAAATATTTTGGTTAACTGTAAAAAAACAAAAAACAAAGCCGTCTATTGTTTATGAGCTTATTCCACTATCTAATGCTCCACTAATATAACCTTGTGTCAGACTACGCCAAGATCAATAACTATGCATGGTTCATTTAGTTTTTCACATAACTGCAGGATATTTGATCAGGCTCAGGACCCATCTGGTGTAGCCTTGTGCCTGACTGAACTTAGCATCTTCAATGTCTGCCGTGGTACAATGATTAGCAAGTTCGTCATTGTTACTGCAGTTGTTACTTCAGCGCTATGACCTTGTGTCAGACTTTGCTAAAAGATATCTAAATCTTTGTTGTAAGAGCAGGCGAGTCACGAGGACCATTGTCAGTAAATTTTAACGAAATACCCGAAAACTTTAGCCGTCTGCCATACATAATGAAACATATAAAATATCAACATAAACATTCAACAATCCCATTTGCACACCCAGTAAAGACTTACACGTGTGTTTATTAGCCTCATATTCGCGTCTGGTTTTTGCTTTAAAGAAATTTATCCACGTCAGACATGCTTCTGCAAATCTGAGAGAGAAAGAACGCCCCTTCAAGAGAATGAATGACAGAGTGACTGAAAATAAAACACCCTACTCTAGCGACCTAATTAATATTGCAAAAAAAAAGAGACATTTGATGCAAAATGTATAGGAGACTCTCCCTTATCTTCCCTCACTCTCTCTTTCTTTCTCTCTTTCACTGTGCGCCTGCATGCGTGTGTGCATCATTGCATGTAAGAAATTACATTAAGTTGAATGTTGGTGTGCTTGAAATTCTATCATTTCATTGGTGGGTTCCCAACACACCTACACATTCATCGTCTCTGAGCTGGCCTACTTAGTCGGTAACAATTGTCGTCATACTAAGGAATTCACCAGTGCTCCCCATGAAGTCATTCTATCGCGAGAAAAGTAGTACCTTGAAATCATTTTAGACAACTCATCGGAAACAGGGTTTTGAATTTCTTTATCAGTGGAAGCTGTTGATCACTAAAACCGCCTTTGTTTTTCTCGGTTTCATTACAGGACGTTGTCACTCATATTTTCATTTTAATATTGATTGCGTGTGGCTTGAGACCAGCTTGATATTTTTTCGTACAATTTCATTCATCGATCGAGTAAAACTTCGTGTGCTTGCTTTCTTAATTTTACAACTTCAGAACTTTATGCACATTCACAAATATACACACGTTCATTCTCTTTTACACACAATAGAAAGCGTGCACTAGCAGAAAAAGAAAGGGAAAGAAACCCAAAGGAAGGAAGAATTGCCCTTAAGAAAAAAATAAACGATGGCCGATAGAAAAGAATACAGTTACACAACCGGGCGCATAGCGTCGTTCGTTGCAGTCGATTATATTCTTTTCGCGTTCACACTTCTAGTTTCTGCAGGTATTGGAGCATTTTATGCATTTAAAGACCGGAATGTGAAAACAACGAAATCTTATTTATTGGCCGGAGGGAATATGTCTGTGTGGCCGGCAGCACTTTCGTTGGTGGCCAGTTTCATGTCAGCTATCACCTTGTTGGGGACGCCGGCTGAGATTTACAACTTTGATACAATGTTCATGGACATGACCCTCGCTTATATCGTGTCGATGTTTTTAGCTGCCCATGTGTATATGCCAATTCTTTATCGACTTCATATTACGAGCGTCTATGAGGTAAGCGTTTTCAGGTTGTTTATTTTTGTTTTTCTCTTCTTTCATTTTTGAATTGTCATTTTTAAAATCATTTTAAAGTTCAGTTTACAAAAGTAAATCGATTGAATGAGTATAGGAAGATCATGTTGCGCCATTCTTTTGATTGACGAGAGCCTAATGTTAAGAAAATCAGCATGCGAAATTTTGACTTCTTACTTGGACACTAACAACGATCCCGGGTGCTGTGTGAAAGTGCACACCTCAGCCAAGGGGCAAATTATTTTTTTTCTTTTGCGATTCTGGACTGAAAAAAGATCATATTAATATCGGAAGATCATGTTGCATCAATCGTCTAACTGGGGAGAGTTTTCGTATTCTAAACATAATTATTCGAAGGTCTGGGATTTATTGGGTTTCAAAGGCGATCTTGTATCAGTCCAACATAAGCATATTCTTTCTTTCTTTCTTTCTTTCTTTCTTAACCTTTAAAATAAAAATTAAAGGTACGAGTAATGACTAGTGTTCAATTTACACATTCTACCTCCAATAAACTGGCCTTGTATCAGACGATTAAATGCCCAAACGAAAGATTTTCTGTTGTGCTGTGGCTTGACAGTGAATCAGGACTTCCCTTCTACCTTTTGTTCTTTTTTTCAAATGACGCAGATTTGCAGCAAAAGTGAAAAATAAAAATGCTAGCAGCTGCTGCTTAGAGTACAACCCCTCCTCCTTCTCTCGAAACCAGCTATTGTCACCATGACACATTCACCCTCCGCCACTACCACCACCACTATCACCACAAACACACTCACCCTCACGCCCTGAGTACTGCAATAATTTGTCCATCTCTCGAGATTCTGTTTAGTTTTGCTTCCTAAGTTTGCATGTTTTCTCTAAAATTCTAGTTTTTACTTAATGCATTCAAAATATAACTGAATTATAATTCCTCATCTTTTTGGGGGGGAGACGTTTTTTTTAAAGTCTACTGGGATTTAAAAATCGCAATATTTACTACACGTGGATAATTAATTTTTTTGAGAAAATTCCGGCCAGGGATAAAGGTTTACTTTAATATTGAAAGTTATGGCTGTTTTATGTTCTTTAGAATTACTAAAAACTTGTTTTAAATAAAGTTATGACCGTTGTGCTCTCCGGCCTTCCTCAGGTGTGTATCGATCTGGGAAACCTACAGGGAATTCTTAACTGAACCCTTTATTTAGTCTACGGGGATTGACTGTTCGCGTTCCACTGCTCATGTTTCGGGATATCGTGTTTAGTTTTTTTAATTTTTTTATTTATTTAATACTGTCCACCTTCTGCTGCCAGTTTTCAATGAGTGAAAGTACACATTGCCTGATACAGGGATTGAACTCAAAATTTTCTCAACTTACTAAAACGTGCCTTACGCATTTCTCAATATTGTTTTTCTGACTTTTGCTTGCAATTTATTTTTTTAATCGATTCACCCCAAGCAAGTCAGTACTGCTACTGGTGTGCAGTGGGTTTCAAGGGGGACGACAGAAAAGAAAGAGGAACACGATATGGGGGTGGGGGGGGTCTAAGAAAGGATAAGAGAAAGATGGGAATAAAGGAATTGAAAAATAGCAATTGACGTTGCATTTAAACTCTTGGAGATTGTAGCTATCAGAGAATTATGTAACCAAATTCACAAACCGACGCTTCTACCCACTAGGTCATTGTCTACGGAGAGCCCAAATGCCAAAACGTTGTGATGAAAACAACAAAGATGAGGAAAATAGTCCGAATAAAAATGGTGTAAATACTGAACTTATGAAATCATAATCATTTTAATTTAACTTCAGTTATATTTGCAATGCGAATAAAGTTGAATTCTAGGCACTTTTCTTGTTAAGCAATTCTTCAGAAAAGAAGCTTATGTAGATTGAATTATTTAGATGAAACATTTTCGACCATAATGAAAGGAAATTTGGCGAACCATTAATTTTTGACTTTTTTTTTCATATTCATTTTAGTTGTTTTTCATCTACTTAGAACTTCAGTCTCAGGCCGTTAGTCTACAGCCATCAATAAACAAGTAGAAATATTATTTTTAATTTTTATTAGTCGAAGCCTTCTCGCCGATTACTAAGTCATGTTTGTTTTACTCCTTTCGTCTTAATTTCACTTGCTTTTTATTGCAACGGCCCAGACCATCAGCCTATAGTAATTAGTTTGTTTTGTTTATAAAAATTGTTTGCGACAAAGTGTGATTGACTTGTGTCATTTACTCTCAATACTTTCGGGAAAAAGATGGCTGTCAAAAATTCGTCCATGCTTCGAATACTGTTGCTATACATGGTCAAGCGCTTTTGCTATTTATATCGGAGTGTTCGACAAAATCCAAAGGATGATCTGTAATGTAATCGATCTCGATTTGGCAGCTCGACTCATCACTGTCGGGATGTGGTTACCCTCTGTCTTCTCTATTAATATTCTCACGGCTTCCGCTTATCTCCCTGGTGCCCCCTCTTCACGAATTTACTCTTGTTAGTAGACTGGCAACTAGGTCTCATCCTTTTACAATAATAAGAGTCAAATTTAACCGCCTTTAACGGTTTCTTTTCTCGCACTTCCCGCCTTTGAAACTCTCTTTCGTACACTTGCTTCCTTGATAGCTACAATCCCGAAGTGCAGCGTCAATTGCCTTCTTTTATCCTCTTGATTCCCATCTTTCTCTTGTACTTTCTTTAATGGTAAATTCATTTACTCAATTATTACTTATTTATAGCATGAAATTTAGAATAAAACTATTTCTTAATCACAGAGATGAACTTTTTGACCTGTCCGCCGTATTTGAAATGTTTTGACAGATCGACAAATGCGAGATAAGATAAGTGTATGGCAATCACAAGTGACATAATTGTACATTTTTTGGTAAGAGGAAGAAACCGTGAAACACATGAACTTTTAATGTACACATCAAAATTTCTATACAAATCTTCAAATACACACGCACACACACACACACACACACACACAAACACACACACACACACACACACACACACACACACAAACAACAAAAAAAAAAAAAAAAAGAAAATACATTGAAAATTATTTAAAAAATACGATGGCAAGATGGTTTTTATTACATTTTTCAATTTTCGATTAGTAAATATAGCCTTCACTTTATAACCTACCAGCCTAACGTTTACAAGTCTTCAACATATTTTTAAAATACGTTTGAAACTTTATAAATTATTATAATTAAAAAACAAATTTCGTTATTAATCGAAATTTTTTTTCTTCAGAGTATAATGTCTGAAATTTATATTAATTATTCAAGCAATTAAAAGATTGTCTAATTAAATAATATCAAAGTTTTATGGCATTTTATATTTTAATGTTCGGAGCAGATTTTCGGTAAAAGGGGCTAAACGGTTTTAAAACATAATAGATGATTTGCATTCCTCAATGGGTCCTGCGTTTAAATAATATAACCATTTTTGCCTACAAAATTTAACTTCTTAAAATTTCATGAATTTACGTGGAGGTTGGGGGATAACAGATGAAAAAAAAATATTTTTACCAATATGTAAAAAGAAATAATGATTTCAAAAACAATTTCATTGATTTGTGAACAAGTTGTGGAAGTTTCACTAAAATCTGACAATTATTTGATTTTTACAAGAATTTCCAAAAGTTAATTTGTCACAAAAAACAAAAAAACAAAAAACTGAGTTATGTAATATGACGTTTTCAAATGTAAACTTTCGTAACAATTTTTACCAAAATTTCAAACGTGTTAGAAAGGATAAAAAAAAATTAAGAAATAACTAAAAACTACTTTGATCTTTCCTCTTAATAGTAACATACATTTTGCTGGAAAAACTTCGCTTTTGTTAATTTTAGGGCCTTTTTTCTTCATACTATGCTGTTTTTTTTCAGCGATTTAGTGGAGGTACCTACATTAGTAAGAATGAAATTCCACGCAAACAGCTTCTTCTCACAGATCTACTTCGGAAAACCGACTCTCAAGAGGATGCTTTCCCGACCATTACATTCTGAATCTTTTCAAGTCTCGGGCTAACTATTATTTTCTCCATATGTCCTCATAAATTTCGCCTCTTACCTCTGTTACCGCTCATACTAAAACATCCTTCAGTAAGCCTCTACCTTGAGTAGCACTTGGGCCTAGTATAGGGTGAACATTGTTAAATAATACTTGGGACTCTGAAGATAGCTTTTTGCACAAAACTATGTTTTACGCCGGGAGAATCATCACCAGCTTTGAATTCACTCCGTATTTTATCAGGGTCAAACATTTTCAAAATAGTATTTCTGTCATTAATGTCAAGGATAAAAATGACATTTGCACCCAGACAACAAAATGTCTGTTCGATATTAACCCCTCCTCCACTCCAATCTCATTTTAGATATATACAGAAACAAAAGGGAAGATAAAGATTCAAAGGTTACTTAGAGCAGGAGCAGACAGGAAATTGTGGAGAGCCATGATAACCAACTTTTTGAATCGATATTTCACATGTTAAAAGAAGATATAGTTACCTATTTAGTAAACAAAATGATGTACCAGTAAGCAGAGGTACGGTTTCCTGGAGTACCCGTGTACAGGATAGTAAACAAAAAAAAAAAACAAAAAAAAAAAACGATTGCAAAGACTAACGGGTCATTAAAATTCTTGTTATAAAACATATTTCAAAATCAGTAGCTATCAGCTTGATCCTACAAAGGAGTTAAATGCAACCTTTTCTCGCTTTTTGCTTTTACAGCTAAATTCAATGTGTAGCGTTTTTTATTATCTTCTAAGCAAGACTTTTATGCGCGTGAACCTGTTCTACGTATATCACAAATCAAAAATAGATATCAAAAATACAAAATATATTAACAGCTACAAAGAACAGAACATTGTGGAGAGCCATGATCACCAATATCTTGGAGAGATACGGCATATAGAAGAAGAAGAAGAAGAAGAAGAAGAAGAAGAAGAAGAAGAAGAAGAAGAAGAAACCAATTTTCCTTCGTTGTTATTATCAGTCATTCTGTTTTGTTTTAATCATTTCACTCCAAAGAAGGCGATAAAGCCACTAAGATACAAAAGGTTACTGAGAGTAAAAGAGACATAGAAAATGTTATTGACGAGAAATTACAATAAAAGAACGGACAATTAAGAAGACAGAAGATGAGATTGACATTGCATTTAAATTCTTGAGGAACGTAAGTGACAGGAAACCTGAAAGAGAGTTCCACAGGTGACAAGTGCAAGAGAAAAAACTATTAGAATAGAACGTAAGGTTAAATCTAGCAATTTCAACTGTAAAATGATGGGACCTAGCTGCCAATCTAGTATTACGTTTAAATTCGTGATGTCGAGGTACCAAAGAAGAAATTTCATCAGAACTACTGCCATGACTAGTTTAGAAAAGGCACAAGGAAAAAGACTGGAGCTGTGGTGCCAGTTCAAGACCTATAACATTAAAGATTATTCTCTGGTTTTCGTCAAGAATTTCTAGATAAATAGTAAAAGTACTAAACCAGATGTGTCTCGGCCGCCACACTCTCCAGCCTTCCACTGTTGTAAATACAATATAACCTTTGATTCAGACCTTGAGTATGACATTTCGTGGCAATGGTGCCAACTTTATTGTGTTGTATAAAAAGAGATTCGTTAAAAATGTGGCAAATTAAAAAGACCAAAAGACCAAAATGCAGAATAAAAAAACAAAAACAACAACAACAGGAAAAAAACGAGTGAAAAATAAAAAGAATGTTTTATTTTTCAAGAACCAATTTTCTAAACTGAATGAATTTTCACTTTCTTGAATAATATAGTGACTCCATCAGCAGGGATTTAGTTACAGAATTATAAACTATCGATTCTTTTATGTAAGTTTGCATAACGATCCTTTTAAATTAAGTTTGCATAGCGATTATATTTATATCATGATAAATATATAATTTACAAGCAGTAAAAATCGGTTCAGCCCTTTCGGAGTCTATAGGTAATGGATACACACACACACAGAGATACACACACACGCAGACAAAGTTCCATTTATAAATAAGTTTAGATAAGTAATTGTTGGAGACTTGACCTTGTCCTTATTCAACAATTGGGTCATAATCGTAGTGTCATATATCTAAACAGAATAAATATATGTGCTGTGGGCGTAAAAACACGTATGGTTTCAAAACAGATTTAAACAACTCGACAATGAAGAATAAGGGTAATTTTTTCGTGCGAGAAATACACACATAAAATATTTATTTCTCTCTTTTTTTTTAATAGACGAAGGCAGTTATAACGTGGAAGAAGAAGAAGGCAGGCCAACAAAGTTCATACGAGGGGATTATAGTAATATACACAAACAGAACGATTCACTTATCTTGGGTTTGAAGTCCGGTTATGGGGCGTCGAAAAGTCTGTTGATAGTAGCGGCACGGTTTCCCCTTAGCGAGTGAGGGAAGAAGACTGCCGAATTGTCATTTCTTCGCCTTTTTTATTCCTTCGGGGTGGCTTCAAAACTAGCACTTCCTTTTGTCCCGTGGGAGAGTTTGCGATCGGCTGTCAAATGAATTCGGCGGTCACGCCTCATTAATCAAATACAAGGAACAATGCGTGGATCCCCCTGCGCAGTGACACATTTTGTCATTTCGAGTCTAGAACTCATGAAGATCATTTTCGTTTATCAAAGCAGAGCACGATCTTACTTAGTTAGAGAACGTAACAGTAGTAATATAATGGTAGTTTAATCGAGTTAAAACCGTATTAAGGACACCACATCGCCTACTCAAGTCCGGTGAAAGCGGCTGCTATTGGGGTAACTGACTGCATCGTAAAGGAGGCACGACGCTTCCCTAGGATCTTATGGTGTAAGGTTGAGAATAAAGGTATGAATATATTAACGCAATAGTAATAGAAATAACAAAAGATTTATTATTACCTGTATAGCAAGCCGAAAAGAAGAAGAGTAAAATCGAGAATTTATAATTAAAATGTGTGAAGGAATTTGTTAACTTTAGAGACAATGCTGTTTATTTTACGGGTTATCACGACAGACAAGTTATTGTGCAGCTTAAAACCGCGTAAGAATATTCAGAAGAGCTTTAGTTAGACTTTCAGTGATGTATAGGTTATACTAGCATCCATAGCCCAGCGTTGCCCGTGTAACTCAGAACATTTTAGTAGTAGGAGATGATGCCAATGAAAAGAGTAGATGGAAATCATTTACAGACAGTTGATTTCTTGCATGAAATATTTAAAGAAAAAAAAAAGCTTTATTTTTTTAAATTTTATTTCCTGAAGTATGAAATATTAAATTTGAAAAAAAAAAAAAAAAAAAAAGACTTAAATAATTAAATTAACAATTGGTACTTTTTTTTTAGCATATTTTGTTTTTGCTTGAAAATACACATTTTTAAATATTTCTTTTGTTTCAAAATTACGGGGGAAAATATTCACATTTTTTTGTTGACCAAATGAATTTTTAAAACGTCAGAATAAAAATTAAATATAAAGGCTCATTTTTTAAAAATAATTTTTAGTTGACACGTATGATTTGATTTCTGTGACGTAATTTAGCAACCATCTTAGATCTTAGATGTTTTACGGAGCAAATGTAAAACAATCGGCTCCATTGGCCAAAAGGTGTGAAAGGGAAAATTGCTGAACTTAAACTTAACTATGTGTCGACCTTGCTTCCCTGTAGATGTGTGTCCCTAGAAAGTTTGAATGGCGCAGCTTAAAATGTAGACATGCATAGGGAACAATCACACACAGACTCACAGATTGCCTTTTATATATATAGATTTAAAATGTTATATTTTTTATCGTTTAGTGAAAGATGTTGTTTCTGTCTCCTGTCTTCAAAAAAAAAAAAAATGTTTACATTTAGCGTGTGGGTCACCATAGAGGGGAGATGCTTGCTTTATTTTTACAAGAGAAATCCAATATTTCACCATCAACCAACCTCCACCGTTCATAGTAGATCCCCAGGGTAGCAGTTTTTTTCCATGATTTTTTTTTTAGTGAATTATATTGAAACTAACAAGTTCAAAAAGGAGGGCGAAGCCACAAACTACCATCACACGCCTTGGTTAAATCAGATAATTTTTTGTTCTTTGCAGCGTCGTTGGAGTAACAGAAAGCATTTAGAATAATACTGTTAAAATGAAACGGGTCTATAGTTCTTCTTCTTCTTCTTCTTCTTCTTCTTCTTCTTCTTCTATATACCGTATCTCTCCAAGATATTGGTGATCATGGCTCTCCACAATTTTCTGTTGTTTGTAGCTGTTAATAAACTTTGTATTTTTGCTATCTATTTTTGGTTTGTGATATACGCAGAACAGGTTCACGCGCATAAAAGTCAAAGTCTTGCTTAGAAGATAAAAAACGCTACACATTGAATTTAGCTGATTGTAAAAGCAAAAAGCGAGAAAAAGCAAGGTTGCATTTAACTTCTTTGTAGGATCAAGCTGATAGCTACTGATTTTGAAATATGTTTTTTCTAGGTACCTGCAAAACTTCTATAGAAAAATATAAACAAAGTTTTATCGTCAAAATCTTCATGTTATTATTAAGAAGAAAGAACGAAGAATTTTTTTTATCAAATTGTATTTTTTATCTTTTTAATAATCTTCGGCATTTCGTCAAAATTTTGTTTTTCTTGCGTCAGCGGGTGATCATAAATTAATATGGGAAATCTGTCTGTGTGTCTTTTTGCTGGGAAAACACCTTGATTCGAAAATTCTTGCAAAAATAAGATAATTGTCGGATTTTAATAAAAGTTTCAATACTTGTTCACAATTGAATTAAATTATTTTAGAAATTTTTTATTTTTAGAAAATCTTAGTTATATTTTTACATATGTTTCCTCTTGGCCCACTTGATTAATTTTATGAAACATCGAGAAATTCATTTTTGTATGGCTTAACCTTTATATTGGTTTTAAGGACAAGTTCATGGAGCATTCAAATCATCAATTTATTTGTCAAACAAATCTCCCAGTTGCTGAAATTCTGCTCCGAATTGTAAAACTAATAAATGCAATAAAACTAAGACATTATTTAATTAGAAAAGTTTTTTTTTATTGCTTTTATAAATAAGATTTATTAAGGACACTATTCCCTTCAGAAATAACTTTTTTGTAAAAAAGATTCTCTTCTGAATCTTAAAATAAAAAATGCAATAAAACTAAGACATTATTTAATTAGAAAAGTTTTTTTTATTGCTTTTATAAATAAGATTTATTAAGGACACTATTCCCTTCAGAAATAACTTTTTTGTAAAAAAGATTCTCTTCTGAATCTTAAAATATAAAATGCAATAAAACTAAGACATTATTTAATTAGAAAAGTTTTTAAATAAATAATAATCATTATGGACACTATTGTCTTAAGAAAAACATTTCTTTCGTTGAATAATGAATTTTTACAAGAATAGTATTATATTTTCTAAAAATGTAATGATTATAATTTGCAAAGTTTTAAATCTTTTAAAATTCAACATTCATCTGTAATTTTTATATGTTTTTGTTGTCATATAAAATTTGTTCTTAAATAAATCGAAAAGCGAACTGCAGTAGTTTAAAAAGAATTTTGATTTATTTGTATGTATGTATGTATGTATGTATATGTGCATGTATGTGTGCGTGTGTAAGTGTGCAAATTCACCGATTTTTAATGATGCGGATGTTCATACACGACATTATCAGAAATAAGAGCTATGACTATAGTAGATTTAACATTTATTGGTATTTTTTTTAACATTTCTTTGTAAGTCAGACTATGAAGCCAAAGTACCTAAAATTTAATAAAATATTAGAATTGAAGTAGAGGGAGCTGGTTAATGTTTCTTTTGTTCGGCCTTGTGTCTTTCTTAACCGAACTCCCTACAGATTGCACGTTTTTATGTTGAAGTAATATTCATCAGAAGGGCTTTCATCAGAAGGTTGGTTGTCGGCGGTTGGAATATGTAGAATTAGTGACGAAGAGTGGAATAATAAAATATACACTTTGAATGTTAAAATAGAAATTTATTATAAGAAGGAATAACAAGAATTGTAGAAATTAATGCTCAATTATAAACCTTACTAAGAAGTTATGAGTAGAGTTCGTATTCAATGATGAGGCTGATTAATTAACAGTTCATACAAAATGTTTGTAGCAGTAATTGTTGAGATAGAGAAGGAGAAAGAGAGGACAATGTCTGGGTCACTTGAAGTTGAGAGTTACATCTTTGATGTGTGTCAGCAACCTGCCTCCTCTGACTTGCCCGTAATCGGTTAGTGACCATCCTTAAATATTCAATTCAGTCCGTGGGGTGGATCAGAAACGATTTTTTCTTTAGGTATGAAAAAACCGTTTCTCTGACGTATTTTGAATTTTGCGGTTTGATGACCAATCAGAATCCAGAGTTCCGCTACAGGTCCCTAAAAGGAATTTGATATTTATTTATTTTTGGTTTGCCTCCGGAACTTCTGCGTGGAGCCAGATGCGCAAAGACCAGTTTTGGTCATTTGCTTTCTGAATCTCTCAGGGTAAACATCCGGTCCCTTGCTTTACTCTGTATCACTACAGAATAATTAAAATATTGATTTTTTTAAATGTTGCTGGATTCTTAAAAATTATAGAAAAAAGTAGTTCCGTTGTAATCATCAAATAATTTATACAGTTATGGGGTCTTTACTTAAAAATGTTAAGCATTAAGTCATCTCTCAACACCACATAAAAACCATTCAACTCCGTGATAAAAAATATTTGGCAATATTTTAAACTAAACAAAAGTAACATTAATTAAACTTTAAATAAATTAATTTTCCTCAAATAAAGTTTTAGAAAAATACTTTTTATTTTTGAAATATTTTTTAATAAAGAGAATTGTGTTCGGAGATTTATCAATACGATTTAGATTATTATTGATAATCTAAATTGATTGAAATAATTTATTTTTCGTTTTGAAATAGAGCATTGCATTTTGTTTATTGTAAATATTAAATTTAAATTATTAGCTTGGAATTAAAACTAAAATAAAAACCTAAAGAAAGATTTTTTTATATTTTTAAAATGCATTTTAAGCCTTAGGCATCGACTTTTTTGAATATAGTGAGTTTTTATGTGGCAGGGACTTCGGAGTCAGTTGGGCGCGCCAAAAACAGAAATTTATTTTATCTGCACCAATTCTGTTTGATGAAAGTGATATTTTAATTTGGGTGGACTTTTTTTTATCTTTTATTTTTTAATTACGTGTAAAATGTAATGCAAACTATTTGCGATTTGATACTTCGATCCGGTCGAAACGGGAAAAGAGTTCCGGTCGAAACCGGAGAAGAGTTCCTGTCGAAACCGGAGAAGAGTTCCGGTCGAAACCGGGGGAGTTTTTAGTAACAAAATCTTTTCGCAGTTTTGAAAGCGCTTATTTTTACTTTCTTTTCAGTACCTCGAGAAAAGATTCTGCAAAGGGATACGACTTTTGGGTTCCACTGTCTACTGCACGATGATGGTAAGTAATTGTATTCTTTGTCTGCGAAAAAGTTGGATCATTAAAAAAATAAAAAAAGAATCATGACAAACAGAAAAAGATTGTTTTGGTTGCGTCTGAAAAGTATTTCTGTGTAGTAGAATTGTTAGAGACGCGATTAGTATTGGCTTAAATGTAAGCTTTAATGAACTCTGAATATAAGCAGAGTTCTCCTCAATCTATATATTCAGAACAAATCTATTAATGGGAGGAATGGAAACATACCACATTCTTCCATGCCTTATTCCTACAGAGGAAAGAAGTCCTTAAACTGAGTAGGCATTTTTGCTGTCTGTGAGGCCATTGCGTATTGCCAGAAGTATGATGAGGTTTTTCCTCGTTCTCGCTCGAAGCGAATTTAATCCTTCTGCGTTCTCATAGTCTACGTGTAATTTGCTCGTCCTCTGAAGTATCGGTAGATGAGTGTGCGCTCTTCTGAGAAATTCGTTCGTCATCACTCGAGCAATCAGAGTTCAAGGGTCCCTCATAATCTTCAAAAGGAGACCATGTCTCTGTCTCTGTTTATTCAAAATCCGTCGAAGTATACTGAGGACAGCTGTCGCTCATGTCTGTGAGTCCCGATTCGTCCCCTGCTGAAGAGAAGTCTCTTATTGAGACTGTGTCTTCCCGTCATTCCAGGTAACGGACACGCACATACTGGGGGTTCCCCTTATAGTAGATCCACTCCAGTCAGTGATTAATTATTTAGAGACGCATACATACAAATACATGCACACACTCGAAACCGTACTCACACACATAGGGACAGAAACATAAGATAATACACGCACGTATTGATGAAAAATGAAATTGCTGCATCTTGAATATTTGTATCAATACGTCCAATCAAAAGTGTATCAGTTAGGCCCAAACTCTTTATTAATACATTGTATATTCTCCTCGGCTATTGGCATAGTTCTGAACCTACACATGCACGCGATTCTACAAATGGTAAATATCATTCTGTGCGATATTTTTCAATGCGTCTTGCACCTGTTGATGCAATGCAACTGAAGCTGTGGGTGAATTAATTGAATATGTCCGGTGTTGGCCCATCATGTACCATATTTTTTAATCTTCAAATATCTTGTCTCTACTTCTGAGATTAGCTAGTATTTACACTATTTACATTATTCAGACTATTATCCTCATCTTTGTTGTTATTTTCACGACGTTTTGGCCGTTGTACGCTCCAGACTTCTTCAGATGCTAGGAATTTCGAACCGAACTCTTTATTACGATCACTGGAGTATATCATTCTCATTCCTTGTACGAAGAAACTTCTGGTAGTCATGGGTTATCTCCCTTTAACCTAACTCTCTAAGTCATTTGTTCACTACTGCCTACCAAGTTACAGCAGTGGTGAACAAATAACTTAGAAATAACCAGAAGTGGTTTCACACAAGAAATGAGAATTATATACCCCAGTGATCGTAATAAAGGGTTCGGTTCGAAATTTCTAGCACCTGAAGAATGCCGGAGCGTATAATGGCCGAAACGCTGTGAAAATGACAACAAAGCTTAAAACAATATTCCGAATAATGTAAATAATGTAGTTCAAATATCTTGAAGAGCATATTCGGTAAGTCAGGTATTACGCCGCTTCCGGAATGTCTGCAGAACGTGTTGAACAATGCGCTGGATGTTTCCACTGTACAAACATAAAAGACACAAAAGAATTGCAACTAATGGCACCCCAACACCATGATGATCCAGGGGTTAGTTATGTGTTTCCTGGTAAGGTTACTTTGTAAGATATCGTTTCTAAGACTTACGTGAAATGCATAAACAACGCTTACTTCCATGAAAGCAGATCCTGTTTTCATTAGGTGCCATTTGATTCCCAAGGTAACTCTCTCGAAAAAGCACCGGAGACACACACAATGTTATTAGTAGAAGTCTGGCGAGAAGCACGTGTGCTTTCTGTTTCGTTGCAAGTGAGTGATTGTACGACGGTCAGCATTGATATTTTTGCGGCTAAATGTGCTCTGACTTGTGCCGTGGATGCCGTCATTGCTGCCCTTACAGTCTGCCGATCTCTGTAAACATCTGTGCGATACGATCATTCATCATATGATCTACGGACGTAGTTAACATTCAATTAATCTTTGTTGTCAACATCGAAGCATCACCATCGCTTCATGTCGATCATTTTATAACCCAGTCTCTCGACAAGCCAAAATCCAAATTCTCTCCAATGGTCCTAATTAAACAAAGGTAATTGTGTACGTTTATGCGATATGACACTGGCTTCCACTGGAACTTTCTTCTTCTTCATTTTTTTTTTTTTTTACTGTACTGAACCTTCTGTCTGTCTGTATATGTCACACTCTATAGCTTAGATCAGGACGGTCTCTTGTTAGAAGTGTTGTTATATCACAATCTGGCCGAAGACGATGAAAATGTCATCGGAATGTCTACTATCCGCTTGGGATGCTCATATACTATCAGTCAATTAGTCAGTCAGTTAAGTGCCATACGTGATACACGCTTGGACGATCATGTCTTGAAAGAGACATGACTGACTGCGTAGAAGATTCTCATGCAGTAGTTTGCCATTACTTTTTGTGGTAGACTGATTGCAAGCCAAGACTATAGAACCCAATCTGTCCTATTATTTAACCCATAACTGGAGGAAAGAGACGGGTTAATACCTTTCCTAAGGATATTTACGCGTAAGTGAATGCGAGGAATTCAATTAGAATTCGAACTCGGCTCCCCGATTACTCATTCCGAGCCGATATTCACTGCACCACAAATCCTTTTTCGTCACAGTGTATTATAGGGGCTTTGTAGATTGTAAATTAAGTGTATTTACCTTGAAGGTATCAAATGTGAATGTTCTTAATAGTTCTTACAATTTGATGTGAATCGTCGAATTCGGTGACAGGATCCGTTTCTGCTTTCCGAGTCTTTGACGTAGAGCGTTGTTTTTAGAACAGTTACCGCAGAAAATAATGGCAACCTGCTCCAGGAAATTTTTCTACCCAGTCAGTCATATCTCTTTCAAGACATGTTCATCGAAGCATATCTCACAAATGTCACTTAACTGATTGACTTGTTCTCTGTCGTGGAAACGATTATTTTGTGAAAATAGTTTGGGTGAAAATGAGATTTAATTCTGTTGTGGAAACGACAATTTGATTGTCAAGACTTCGTTGAGGATTTGAGGATTTCTTTGACACTACGTCCAACACAGTCAGTAATTTAAGTGCCAAATGTGATACACGCTTGGGCGATCATGTCTCGAAAGAAGCATGACTGACTTGACAGAATAAATATTTTCCCGCAGTAGGTTGCCATTACTTTACGCGGTAGGCTGGTTGCACACCAAGGCTGAAACCCACTCTGTCCTGCTATTTAACTCATAGCTGGAGGGACAAGAAACGGATTATATTATCATACTTAGTAATTAAGTAGTAATTAATTAAGTAGTAATTAATGGTGATCAGTTTATTACTTCATAACAATAGAAAACAGATCCCCCACTTTAGGTTCAACAGAAGCTTTAATTGTTTTCGTTTCCGATTATGTTAATTTGTAATAATTCTAGAGGGATCAGTTTATTACTTCCTGACAATAGAAAACCGATCCTCACTTTATGCCCAGTAGAAGCTATAAGTATATTTCAAACTGTTATATTCAGTCAGTTAGTTAACTGCCATACATGATACACCCTTGGGCGATCATGTCTTGAAAGAGACATAACTGACTGAGCAGAATATTTTCTCGCATTACTGTCTGCAGTAGACTGGTTGCCAAACTAGGCTTTGGAACCTAATTTGTTCTCTTATTCAATTCATAGCTGGAGGGAGAAGAGAGGGATTAGAACCTTTCCAAAGGGTATTTGCGCGTAAGTGAATGCAACGAATTTGACTGGAATTCGAAGCCGGCTATACCGATTTCTTGTTCAGAGACGATATCCACTGCTCCCTAACGCACATCCAACACCTAAAAATGACCTTTTGTTCACCTCATTCACTGGTGTAGCGAGTTCGATTCCAACTGTATAACAAACTTTTGTTAGTCGTAATAAATATCGTAATCTAACGAGCGATTCGTTGTAAACTTCTGCAGCAAAGGGGGAAATTACTGGCCAGACTTTCTCAACTGCAACTGATTGCTTAAAAAACAAACAATATGGGAGCCGAGTTCGAATTCTAGTTGAACGTACAAAAATTAGTGAAAAAATAGAAATAAACGGTGATATCGTTTTCTTTTTCTCCTTTGAATTTATTTTGCACTCGTGCCTTGAAAATAATTAACATTTTTCTTTAACCTGCGGACATTTTCTTCTTCTTTCCTTCTCATTCTTTATTTTCAGATTATGTACATGTCTATTGTACTTTATGGACCATCATTGGCACTCAATGCAGGTAAGAACGAATTCAAAATTTATCTGGCGTGTTAGCCAAAATGTTAATTCTCTTTTGTCCTTAGATGACACTGAGTTTGTGTTATGGGGAAACACATCTATTCCTCAGATAATGGACTCTCGCTCCTATATGAATGTTATAGTGAAACACGCCTATTCCTCAGATAATGGATTCTCCCTTCTATATTAATAAGAGTTAACAGGAAGTTCTTGAGAAATTCTTGGGAAGTTCTTTAGAGTTCTATTGGAGTTCAGTAGAACTACTAGTCAGTTGATATTAGTCGGCAGTTAGCCAAATAATAAAGAGTCAGCTTTTAGTAGAAGATTACCAAGTTCCTAACATTTTGGGTGTGTTAAGTCGATTAGCAACCAACATAGCCTGATTATAACCTTCAGTGCGAAAACTCCTCCACAACAGTTTGTTTTTTATTAACTTTAGGATATTGACACTAAAAAGGTCGCTGGGGATTGTATTGACATTTTCATATCTGCATTTAAAAGTTGGTCAAAATTTGTATAATTTTGTTTATTGATTCTAAAACTGAAAAGAGAAATTTTGACACAGCAACAACTCTAAGTAGAATCTTCTGAAGCTTTAGTTGACTAATTCAACTTTATAGTGGATGGTTACAAGCGAGAGGGGAGTTGGGATGTGCTTAATTTGATACCACAGTGTATATCACAAATCTTTCCTTTACCATATATAGGTGTGAGGTTACATGCTTCCACATTTAATAGCTAGGAATAACGCCAAATTAACCAACTGGTGCAACTGGCTTCTCTGATGGCCTCACATGACTATGTGTGCAAATATCTATTCTGAATCATGCTTTATAACAAGTATTACTAACAAGGTACTAAAATAAATCTTTTCATTTTCTATAACCTAATTTTCTAGGAATTAAATTTCGTTTAATTTCACAAAAATTATCAAAAAGTGAGTTGATCCAAACCCTTGGCTGTAGTAGAAAATTAACATTGGTATCTAGGTGTCACCCACTTGCTGTTGAAATAGTTAAATGTAACCTTAACTTCTACTCCAACAGTTTCTTTTCTCGCACTTTCCACCTGTGGAACTCCCTTCCATTTACTTGCTTCCCTGATTGCTACAATCTTCAAACATTTAGATGCAATGTAAATTGCCATCTTCCATCCTGTTCATTTTATCCTTTCTTCAATACCACCCTGTATCCAGTCATTTGTCTCACTATAACCCCCGGCACACCGGCGGTAGCCCCGTCTTTTTTGGCGTGACAAGATTTTAAAAAATAGCATCTAGGTAACCCTTTTACTGCTGAAATAGTTATATGTAACTCAACTTCTACTTCAACAGTTTCTTTTCTCGCACTTCCCACCTGTGGAACTCCCTTCCGATTCCTTGATTCCGTGATAGATACAAACTGCAAAAAATTAAATACAGTGTCAACTGCCATCTTTTATCCCGTTCATCTTCATCCTTTCTTCGCCCCCCCCCCATTTCCAGTCAATCCCCCCCCGACACACAGCTTGGGCTGCATGATTAAAAGAAATTGGTATCTAGGTGTCACCCTTTTGGTGTTGAAATAGTTAAATGTAACCGTCACTTCTACTCCAATAGTTTTTTCTCGCACTTTCCACCTGTGGAACTCCCTTCCGTTTACTTGCTTTTTACTGACTACTACAATCTTCAAAAAAATTAGATGTAATATCAATTGTTATCTTCTATCCAGTTCATCTTTATCCTGTTATCCTGTTATCAATACCCCCCGGTATCCAGTCATTTGTCTCACTGTAACCCCCTGCACACCAGTGATGGTCCCTTCTTTCTTGGGGTGACATGATTTAAAAAAAAACAGATTGGCATCTAGGTGACACAATTTTGCTGTTGAAATAGTTCATTTTAATTGCCACTTCTACTCCAACAGTTTCTTTTCTCGCACTTCCCACCTGCGGAACTCCCTTCCATTTACTTGCTTCCCTGATTGTTACAATCTTCAAACATTTAGATGCAATGTCAAATTACCATCTTCTATCCCGTTCATCTTTATCCTGTTTATCAATACCCCCTCCCCGGTATCCGGTCAGTTGTCTCATTAGAACCCACTACACAAAAGGAAAGAACCCGTCTTGCTTGGTGTGATATTAAAAAAAACGATTAGCATCTAGGTGTCAATCTTCTGCTATTGATATGGTTAAATGTAACCGTCACTTCTACTCCAACAGTTTCTTTTTTCGCACTTTCCACCTGTGGAACTCCCTACCGTTTACTTGCTTCCCTGATAGATACAACCTTCAAGCATTTAGATGCAATGTCAATTGCGATTTTCTATCCCATTCATATGTTTCCTGTCTTCAATAACCCCCTGAATCCAGTCATTTGTCTCACTGTAATCCCTTGCACACCAGTGGTGATCCCATCTTGCTTGGGGTGACATGATTAAAAAAAACAATTGGCAACTAGGTCTCACCATTTTACTACTGAATTAGTTGCACCTGTCACTTCTATTCTAATAATTTCTTTTCTTGTATTTCTCACCTGTGGAACTTGCTTCTTGCTTGTTGTCCCCTACAATTTTGTAATCTTGCAACAACTCTAAGTAGAACCCAAGTAGTGCTGAAAAATGTTTATTTTATTGCGATGGATGATTACAAGCGAGAGGCGAGATTAGACGCGTTTGTTTTATTACCAGAATGTTCACAGCGGAACGATAACAATCAGCCCAGATTAATTAAATAAAGTGTTCGAGATCCCTTGATTGTTTTCTGTTCTGAAAGACACCTGAAAGAGGACGGAGAACATAACGACCGAAACGTTGTGATGATAAACAACACAGATGATAACATTAGCCCGGATATAAATAATATAAGGATAACTCCTCATTCCATAAATTCAGGCGGAAACTGCTTTATACTCTTCGGTCTTCTTCACACGTAATCTGCAAATATTTTCAGCAAAGTTTATTTCGCTGCCATCGCTTATTTTTTTGCTTTGTTTTGCCTCTTCAGTTTGCAAAATTCGAAGGGATAACAATTCAGATTAAACCACTTAATTTCAAATGTAGTTTTAATTTTTGATTAAACTTAAAGAAAATGAATAAAATGATTCGCTTAATGTTGAAGATTAACAAATAAAAAATGCTCCCGAGGAAAGCAAAATTATCTAAAACAAGGGCGAAAATGAAGACACAGTCGTATTTGATGACATCTAATAAACCATCCTTTAAATCAATATGACAATATGATAAAAAGAATTACACTTGGCACTGGTATTGAAAGAATATAGCACACGAGTAAATAGAATTAGCTGACAAGAAATGTCAATTTCGCCTATCAGGCTAAGAGATATTTTGAAACAATTTTTTCTTGATTTGAAAAATTTACACAGAAAAAGGTTTGCAAGTAGTTTGCAAGTTGATAAAACTAGTGAACCAAAAAAGTGGTTTCAAATATTGCTTGAAACTTTATGTAATCTTTGATTTCGGAATACTAAATTCAAAGAATCATTCTGAAAACAAATCTGAAACGTGATGCTTCCATTGATTCCGTCTGATGTTTCCATTTTGCTAGATAACCAAAGTTGGAAATTCTTCCAAGAAACAAAGTTCCTTTTAGCAACGGTGTTCGTATTTGGAGGCGCACAGATTGAATTTCTATGAAAACGCTGATTAAATTCTTCTTATTTATTTTTTATCTGATCACAATTCATAAACATGAGGTATAGTCGGCTGATTTCGATTTATCGATGTCATATCACGTTGAAAAACCAGTGTTCGTGTAATCCTGTGTAATATCTAAGTATGTCAAGCCTGGCCAATAACGGGTGAGCGTTTTGGAATACGAAGTTCTTTAAGCTTGGATGGACGGGTTATGGCCACACTTGCTTTTTAATCATTTCATGCCAAAAACAATGTCACGAGAATGGGATGAGGAAAGGACAATAAATGAAAATAGAATTTTTTGGTTTTGTTTTTATCACATTGCAAAATTTTACAAGGCAGCCAAGAAGCCTTTTCTTCGGCCAGCCAATAAGAAGAAGAGACTAGCATAGGGAAGAGAGCACTAAAACTGGACACCAGAACAGTTCATTTGATGCACATGTTATTGTGCAGTATTAAAAAAGAACCATTCTATTTTTATTTAGATTTACCCACTTAGCAATAAATACTAAAAATAGTATGAGATACATCATTTCTTTTAAAAAACTGGGGTGGCTTCATAATTAGGGCCGGTAATATATATATATATATATATATATATATATATATATATAACTGTAAATTTGTCGTTGAACACCGAGTATAAACGCGGAGGGGAAAAAATGACAACAAAAAAGAAACGAACTAAGCACTTGAACATTAGTCAAAGTACCAGTCGAAAGAAAAATAACCCGAGACAAGTAACCTAACACCTAAAGCGCTCAATACACAAGTAGAGCAAACAAGGTTAGCTACTTATCTATCTATATATATATATATATATATATATATATATATATATATATATATACTCAGAAAATGTTAAAAAATGTTACATAAAAAGATACTTATGTTTCACTGTTTTTCCGACTAGCAGTTTTCAGATGGACACGCATTTTATTTATGGACGGACGCCCAATCGTGAATTTTACGTATTTTAATATTCTTGTTTTTGTTCTGTTTATTTTTTATATTTTATATTGAGCAGTTCTTTTGTAGTGACCTTTTATTACATGTTATATAAACGGCCTCTCTCTCTTTCTCTCTCTCTCTATCCCTCTCTCTCTCTCTCTATATATATATATACATGTGTGTGTGGGCGTGTGTGTGAGAGAGCGCACACTGTCATCGTCTATCAATATCAGGGAAGTATTTATTTGGTGTCTTGAAAAGTTTCCAGCGAAAAAACAATGGGAAACTATTTCCTATTTCCCCAAAGAGCGCACTGGAAAATTTCGGTACACAAACAACTACATTTCTCGTTACATAATCATTTTTTGTGAGAGTTTATCAAATATTTCAGTAAATATTTGTATGTAACAACTCGCAGTTAAATATTTGCGGTTTTAGGGTTATTATCGAGATATTAAAGATGTGTTTGATGAAATCATGCCACCATAAGGTTAATGTCTCTTTAAGACATAAGCGACCATGACTCTCTACAAACTCCTGTATTATTTCAAGTATTTTACTTAAATATCTGTGAGCTGCTCTCATTGTTTTGGGTGAAAGATAACACTGATCAACACGATTTTTGTTCCCAAGAAACAAAAAAGTTTTTTAGCTAATTTGATGGAGGCAGATTACGAAAATGACCGTAGATTTTCGTGGTTAGCTACCGTTTTTTACTGTACTGAAATTTCCATCACCTGATCACTTCTCGCATGCTCGGGCCATGATATCTGCAGCATCCGCTGCTTCGAGTTTTGTCCTCATTTTCGATGATATTGTCCAGCATTCACTGCCGTATTGAAGAACTGACATCACATAGTAATCCAGCACTCTTTTCTTTGTTTCTAGTGAAATTTTCCTGTGTCTTAGTACTTTAATCAGCTTCTGGAATGCGTCCTTTGCCATGCCAATTCGTCTTCGGATTTCTGTGTCGCACTTTCCATCTCCTGTGAGAACACTTTCTAGGTATTTAAATGTTTGTAATTGCTTGATTCTGGTATCCCCCACCTGTATTTGGCGTTTTGGGCGGCTCTTTTTGCTGATGACCATGCATTCAGTTTTGTTAAAGTTTATTTATAGTCCTTTTTTGTCACTCTCCACAGCTACCATCTGTAGGAAGTCTTGTAGTTTTTTCCGTGATTGCAATCAGCACTGTATCATCTGCATACCTTATGTTGTTCAAGTTGTGGCCTCCAATAACAAATCCTGGCGTAGCATCTAGGGTCCTCAAAATATTCTCGCTGTACAAGTTGAACAGATCCGGTGAAAAGACACATCCCTGTCTTACGCCCCTTTCTATCTTTGTATAACTGCTGAATTCGTTACCTGTCCGTATGCAGGCAGTTTGCTGCCAGTAGAGATTCTTGATTACTCTGATGTCTTTCCCAAAAATGTCGATTCTCCATCAATTCTTTGTGTCGTATTTTGTCGAATGCCTTCGCATAATCAATAAAACATAGGTACAAGTCCTTTTTCATTTGTATTGCCCTTTCGGAGAGCATCCTAATCATAAATATGGCGTTCCTTGTTCCAGTGTCCTTGACGAACCCTCACTGTTTCTGTCCTATCTCTGGCCTGATTCTGCTTCTCGCTCTATTAATCAGGATTCTGATTTGTAATGTCAGTTTTGTAATGTGAATCATTAAGCTGAGTAGCTCTGTGTAGTTCGCACTAGGACATCAAAACCATGGAAAAGTGGGACAAACGAATAATGGCTGACTACTACTGGAGTAACAAAAGGGACTTAAATAACATTGAACATGACAGACAATCAAAAAAGAGAAAAAAAATTGCCATAGTTCTTATGTTTACGAAGGTTTTATTTCTGCTGTTAGTTTATTAAATGACTAGCAGCATAACCCGGCGTTGCTCGGGTGTAATGAAAGCTTTAAAACTAATCCCTGGTCTTGGAGCTCAGACTCTTTGGACATTGGCACGAAAGATTAAAAAGCAATAGTTGTTTCCAGTGAAAGCGAAACCGTAGACTGAAAGAAAAATGAATGGATGTAAGTCAAATTTTGATTTCTTTGTATCGGTATCAAATAAGTTTTTTCCGTTGTAAACTGAATTTTGAAGGCTAAATAAGTCATCTGAGTAAATGGTATCATGGCTGAGACTAAGAACTACAATTATACCTACTTAGAGCCAAATCCGAAGCAAAAGCTAAAATAAAATGGCTGAAAAAAATTCGGACATACAGGCAGATAAACAGACACACACACAAACATCTTGCCTATTATATATATATCGAGGGTACCTCGACACAAGACCTAGCTAAGAACACTCGCAGATGCTTATACTACAACTGTGTAAATTTTCAAGAAACTCGGTTCAGCCTTTTCGGAGTCTATAGGTAACGGACACACACACACACACACACACACACACACACACACACACACACAGAGAGAGACAAAGTTCCATTTATAAATAAGTTTAGATTTGATGAAAATACTTGTTGGTCTTGGTATATTCAATCGTGTTATTTTTAAAAATTCATTACAATTTAACATCCAAAATTATATGCAAACAACGGGTATCGCGATGAGGACAAAAATGGCACCGACATATGCAACACTCACCCTAACATATCTAGAAGAAAGATTATACAACCAAATAGAACACAAATATGGGGAAGACATAAAAATAGAATTCACTTAATCATAGAAGAGATATCTAGATGATTGTTTTATATTTTGGAGATCAACATGAGGAGACATAAATAAACTACACAATTTAGTTCCAAATTTGCACCCGAAAGTTAAGTTCACACTAGAATATCGCTATAATGATTTGCCATTCCTAGACATTCTCATAAAAAACAAAAACAATTACATCATCACAGACATTTACCATAAACCCACAGACACCAAAAATACCTCTATTTTAAGAGTCACCACTGTAAAAGTCTAAAAGTCCATCCCCTGTACCCTATTACGACGAATTTGCACAATAATAGCTGACAAACCCCTTCGTAAAATACGTCTAGAGGAACTATGAAAAAACACTACAAATAAAAGGATACCCCACTCCACTAATAAACAAGGGTTTCCAACTGGCAGAAGAAATACCATTAGAATCTCTACGGAATCCAAAATAACAAAAAAAAAAAAAAAAAAAAAAAAAAACATGAAAAAGAAGAAAACATTCTCACGTACGTCTTCATACAACAAAAACAATCCAGAATTATTTACAAAGATAAAAAGACACATTGAATTACTCAACAAAAATGAGAAAATAAAAGAAACCATAAATAGAACTAAAATAATTAAAAGCAAACGCATTAACCTTATCAAAATTCGAGCAACACACAACACAGGAGGTAACAAAATGCAACAAAAAAGTTGTAGGGTCTGCAATATAATAATAGAAGTAAACCACTTCAAGTTCGAAAACAGATCTACATTCGAAATTAAAACAAACCTGAGCTGCAATTCTAAAAACATAACTTATGCTCTAAAATACGATGAATGCAAAAAAAAAAAAAAATACATAGGGCGACACAAGGCCTGAATAAAAGAGTAGCCCTGCACAGAAGTAACATTAAACTAGCCGATAACAGGAAATTGTACATTTCCCAACATTTACAAGAATTCAGAGGAGGTAAATTCAGAGTAATGCCTATCTACCAAAATGCAGATTATGACACGCTCATGATACAGGAAGAAATATTTAAAAAAAGATACAAGATTTCCCTCAACAAAACAACATGAAAAACCTAAGACACACACACAAACACGCGAAATTCAAATGCGATCAAAAAACAAAAGAAAAAAATCGCGAACCATTGCAACAAATAGTATTCCGGAAACGACAAAAAGAACTCGATCACCCGTAAAGTAGAACTGAATCAAAATCGGTAAAAACAATTTTGAAGTATAAAGATGAAATCAAATTTCGCCAGTCAGTGTAAAAAATTTTCTGGTCCATGAAAGTTGACCGAAGAGATTTAACGTACGCGTGTGAAAAAAGAAAACCCCCAAAAACAACAAACACGCATACATATAAACCCTCTGACCTGCTCACCACTTATCTATACACACACGATATCTTGGCCATCAGAAAAACAAGCGGATCTCGATATGTAAAATCACAAGTTTATTCGTCTGAAGAGAGTCAACTCTACACAAAAAACACGTGTAGCGACACAAATACCATTATGGGCACTTAAATTATCATACAAAAAACAAGTATTGTTAATAACAATAGCAACAATAAATTTACACTTTAAAGAAAACGTTCACGGCTTCCCGCACTTTTTTCTTATATATATATATATATATATATATATATTGTAACTAAGTTGTAGAACTCGTAGGTTTTTTACCTGCTGTTCATGCATTTACTTTTATAAAGAGTGCTCGATACAAATGTAGAGCGTTATATTGTAATAGTTGTTTCAATGGTTTATAAATTCATAGTATCACTACACAAAAACTTTCGCGTTTCGAAGCTAGCCTTGTGTGTAGGCTGCTTCATTCTTCAGGTGATCTCGTTGATATGAAAATTATCTAGTTGAAAAGACTGTTTATTTGTGTTGGGTTTGTTTTTTTAGGTTGATAGTGGGGTTGGGCTATAATTTGAATTCTGTTGACCTTTTTAACGTCTTAGGGTTAAGTGTTTGGTGGGGTGGCTAAGTTCAGGATAGGTTTTCCTATTTACCTTGTCTGGTGACGCCTTGGGTGTTGTTATTTGGTTTAGGGGTTGGGAGGTGTTGTTTTGTTTTTGGGCTGGTTGCTTCCTCTTTAATTTTGGTTATTTTGTATTGGGGTAAGTGTTTTTGTTTGTTTTTTAGTTTTTTATAGTGTCGATATTTTCTTTTATTTTTCTTCTATTTTACTGTAGCTTTTTTTTAAAAATAAGGTTGGTTATGTGTATTTTTTCATTTATGTTGGGGGTTTCGTGGGTGGGGTGTTTACTTGTTTATTTAAATTTTAGCGAGAAATATTTACCATTGTAACAACTATTACAATACTATATATATATATATATATATATATATATATAACTATTTGACGGTAGAAAACTTGTAAACTGCTTTAAAAATCACAAACGGAAACATCACTCAAGGGATCCCTTTCGCTAACAACACATCAGGAGAGAACCGTTGGTAGTTGTCATAGAAAAACGAAAAAATATTCACGTGAGCCAAAATAAGTGTGTTGTGGGGTGGGGAACAGAGGCGTATAAACAATTAGCGAGGGGGATAAAATTGAGGGGAAATGACTAAATATATACAATTGGATAAAATATGTACAAAAATATGTACAAAAATAAATAGGTAAAAAAGGTGGGGAGGGTTAAAAAATGTCCCCGAACAAGTCCAACGACTTAACGAACTTTTCTGTCGACAGAGAGAGGGTTTACGCCAAAAAATCGATACCGGCTCCAGAATACTTAAATGGTTAATGGAGTCGGCTTTGTGTAGCACCCTGAACCAATCACCTTTATAGATCTTGGCACAAGCGGGATTATTCAACAGGTGCTGGCCAATGGCCGATTCCACGGAAGTGGGGCGAAGGCAAATTATTTTACCCAGTCTAATCTGTGAAGGGATGTGTTGGTTGATACGGGTCAGCAAATGTAAGGTGTTTCACCCCACATAGCCAGCAGCAATTAAATTCATAAATTTTATTACTTAATTTGATGCCGAGAAAAAAACTTAATTTGATGCCGAGAAAAAAACTTTCCTTCAAGTCTGATGTAAATGCAGACCTAACGCCAAAAATCAAACGCAACACAACAGACGGAAAACAATTAGACACCGACCCAGTAATTCGTCTACCCAACCTCTGACCTCTCCGATCCAAGGGATTTTTAAATAGACCGGACATTTAGAAGGACCAAAGGTGGGAGGTGAATTAAATTTTTCCACTTTCTTGTAAATGATATAATTAGCCAAGTTCTTTGGGTATCTGTTGCGTACAAATATCTCGATTTTATCCCCCTCGCTAATTGTTTACACGTCTCTGTTCCCCCACCTTTTTGTTCACGTGGATATTTCTTCGTTTTTCTTTGATCACTACCAACGGTTCTCTCCTGATGCGTTATTGGATCCCTTGAGAGATGTTTCCGTTTGGAATTTTTAAAGCAATATATATATATATACTGAAGAGTTGTGATACAGCGAAACAGATCTGTCTGCGGATGACAATATATATATATAAAACAAAATTTCGATATTTAAATCCGTTGAATAGCCTTTTCTACGAGGATTTCCTCGCTTGTTCAGCAACGGCGAAACGAAAATTTTATTTAATCAAAATCAAATGTGTTAAAAGATTTTATACCAGTAGAAGTAAAAAAAAACATCCATCTACAGGAAAATAAAATGGGGTGGGATAAATAATTTTTGAATTTAAGGAAGTCAACAGGGAAGCAAACAGATACCTATGTCTCATATTAGAAGATATCCCCTTTGCCTTATCTGAGTTGAGAGTTTAAAAGTTGAAATTTAGTCATGTCAGAGGAATAGAAGTGGTAGGGGGAACGAAAGGAAAAAAGGAAAACAGAAAAAAGGAAAAAGGGGAAAGTGGTGGTTGACTAGGAAGTAAGCTAAGAAAAAATTATTGGATTAAATATATATATATATATATATATATATATATATATATATGTGTGTGTGTGTGTGTGTGTGTGTGTGTGTGTGTGTGTGTGTATTATTAACTGTTGTATCTTTTTGGTCTGACGAGCAGCTTTCTGTTGCGAAATACGTATAACCCATGAAATTGTAGAATATCTAAAAATTTTTCTAAATTATATATATATAAAAGAAAAAAATGAACCCAGAAAAAAAAAATTGAACTGGCTTATTTTTGAGTGAAAAATAGCAAATTTTTACAAGTTGCAATCTTCGTTATTTATCACGTTTGCTATCATATTTTGACATTTGTGCCAGATTAATTTTTATATCAACTTTTATTGTCTTTTAAAGGTAATTTTTATGATGTCTGATCATTAAAGGTTGGACTTATTTGAATTTCACTTTTGCTATGTGATTCTGATTGTTGCATTTCCGCTTTGTGATTGTCCTGATTAACAATAGTGAGGAAATCCTTACCAGTTTTTTCAGATTTACAATCTTTGGTTTAAGATATTTTATCAGATATGACATGGATTAATGTCATGAGTTCTTTCAGTTTCATTGATTTGGTAAAGTCACATTTTGGAATAGAGTTTGATTTAAGTAATTATAGGATATGTTATGAATTAATGTTATGTGAGAGTTTTTCAGATCCATTGATTAGTAAAGTTATATTTTGGTAAACAGTTTGATTTCTTTAAAAAATCATAGGATATGATATGGATTAATGTCGCGAGTGAGTTCGTTTAGGTTGGTTGATTTGTTAATGTTACATTTTGGAATACAGTTTGATTTAAGAAATTATAGGATATGATATGGATTAATATAATGAGAAAGTTATTTCAGCTTGGTTGATTTGTGAAAGTTATATTTTGGAATACAGTTTGATTGAAGCATTGATAAGATATGATATGGACCAATGTCATGAGAGTGATTTTTCAGGTTGGTTGATTTGTTAAAGTTATATTTTGAAAAACAGGTTGATTTCTTTTAGAAATTATAGGATATGATATGGATTAATATCATGACTTTTTTCATATTATTTGTTTGGTTGATTCTGTTGAGTGGCATATAATGACCTCTATGGATTATTTCATGCTCATCTGTAAATATTTAAACACAATTTTATGCTTTCAATTGCAGATAAAATATATTATTAGTCATATTACTATAAATAGGTTTGATTGTTATTTTTCTTATACAAAAAAGTAATGCTTTTAAGTTTACTACAAGAATATATTTATATACTTTCATAATGTTGTTGCTTTTGTTTGGGAGTTCACTATTTATCCATAGCTGTGACTCTAACAAGTGACACTGCCCCAGGTCAGTGTGAACCTGGGAACAATAGCAATTAAGAAGTGGTTCCACGCCCCTCAGAACCCGTAAAGTTCACTGATCATTCAAAAACATTTCACCTAAAATCCAAGAATCTTTAAAACAGTAGTTAACATGCTTGTCTTGTAGCTTATTGCAGTAAATGCAATCTTCAATTAGTGCTCCACTGCAGTGACCTTGCGCCAGGTTAAGCCAAACTAAGGCAACTTAAAATTTAATTCATGCTTTTTACTTGACAAAAAAAAAAAAAATAAAGAAAAAATTGCTTGTAATTTAATTAAACCTGAAAAACAAATTCAGCGGAAAAAAGTTATTTTATAAACAAATTCAGTTTTCAAGTTGCAATGCAAATATTTATTTTGTTTTTTATTATTTATTTATCTATTATTATTTCTTTTGAGTTTTATTGTATATTCATTTCCTTCTGGATCCCAACCAGAGTCTTACGGTCAGAAATGACATTTTCCACTGATCAAAATGAACAGCAGCCTTCAAAACCCTCAGATCACACACATTTTACATGGATAAACTCTTCGTAATATGTGAGCTGTACTTGTGAGGACATTATTTGTATTTCTTTAATGTATGGACTACCAGCGACCCCTTTAATGGTTCTATCGGACTCTTTACCAATGAATCCAAAGTGATACAATTACAACTGGAATTACTGATCTCCTCATGTGCCACAGTTTTTTTAGATTTTATTATTATTATTATCATTATTATTATTAAACAGAATAATTCGACACTTAGACTTTACACATCCCACTCTTCCCTAAGTGTTTTATTATTACTATTTTACTGAACAATTTATTTTATTTTTTCTTGATTTGAAAAAAACTCCTTTTTGTGCATTGCTTGTATTGGCTTTTTGTACTGGGGTACAAAAGTTGCATGTGTCTCATATTTTACTTCAATGTTTTTTGCAAGTTTCTTTTGCAATTTTCCTCACTTCCATTTTTAGTGACTGGATTCACCCTCTGGGGCGCTGTCATAACAGTTGGAGCTGTGTGTACATTCTACACTTCTCTGGTTAGTCAAATGCTTTACACATTTTTGCATTTTATAAAACCATTTTATTTTTAGTGCAAACACAAAGAGCCAGTTTTGACCTCCACATCATTTTATTTTTTGGGTGGGGACATACAAACTGCAAAGATGAGGAATACTACACATTCAAAAACCATTTTACTTTTTTGTTTTGGACCATTTGAACTTAAAATAGGTGGCTTAATTAAGTGGCTTTTGGATGCCATAAACCCACAAGAAGTGGCTTAATTACGTGGCTTTTGAATGCTATAAACCTACAATAAATGGCTTAATTAAGTGGCTTTTGGATGCAATAAACCTACAATAAGTGGCTTAATCAAGTGGCTTTTGGATGCCATTAACCTACAATAAGTGTCTTAATTAAGTGGCTTTTCGATGCCAAAAACCTACAATAAGTGGCTTAAACGTATTGTATTTTTGTAGAGAACCTCCATTTCATTAAGCTGAGTTTCTTTCATAAGATGATGTTTAGCAAGTTAGCCTAGCAAACTTCACAACTGCTATGACCTCAATCGTCACTGTCTCACAATTGTTATGAGCATGTGCCAGACTGACGGTCTCTAAATAGGGGTCTGTTGTAGAATGTGGCAAATAATTTCCTAGGAAGGAAGGATCAATCCGCATTATGTATTTTTTAAAATCCATCTCATTTGTTTTTGAATAGCGTTAATCGTTTGGCATAAAAAAAGGATTCCTGATATTGACTTTCAAGGTAGGTAGGTTTCATCCATTTAGAAGTTGGACACAATACAATCTTCCTGTTGTAACCATTCACCTTTGAGTTATGTTCTACTTGAGCGATGGATGGTCTTCAAGACTAATTTGCAGTCGGTTTGCTCCTCACTGTGTGTTTAGAGTTGTAACCTTATGCCAGACACAGTTAAGCTAAATAAATAAGAATTATTTGACGCAAACAATTATCATTAAATTTTAGAGAATTTTAATCAGGATAAGCCGATCACAAATTTCAATTGACATACCAGAGGTCGACTCATCATTAGTAAGCCACTTTTACAAGGTAACCCAAAAAAAAAAAAACGTCCTTGCCGTTTTTGATTGATTAGAAAGAAAGTTTGCAGCCAACGCCATATACAATTAACCGTCAAAGTAATCCCCATCGGCTAAAAGTTGGGAGACACGAAAAATATACATTTTCTTATTATTATGTCCTTTTTGTGACTATTTGGATGTTGGTTGGTTGTTTTGTTTTTATGGCATATCAACACCTCGGCGGGTCATTTATTGCCAACTAAATTTCTTATTTATTTATTGCTGGTAATACCTTTTTCTTTCAACAATATATTGTTGCTTTTATATAAGTTTTGTGTCTAGTAATACTTTTTTCTTTTCTAGTATCAAGATTCATTGGGATTTGTTTTTTAAGGGCAGGGTCCCCAAGTCCTACCCTGTTATTTAACCCATAACTGGAGGAAAGGGACCTTTCCCAAGGGTACCAGTGCTTAAGTGAATGCTGGGTATTCAACTGGAATTCGAACTCGGCTCACTGATTTCTCTTTCCGAGCCGATATCCACTGCACCACAACGCACATCCGTCACTAAACGCTTACAGCACCTGGCATTCCCAAGCGGTCACCCATCTAAGTACTGACCAGGCTCAACGTTACTTAACTTCGGTTATCCAGTGAGAATCGGTGTATTCAACATGATAGGCCATAAGCCGTATTTGGATGTCTTTTCAACCCTAACGGTGACTTACAAACGTTTTCACAAACGTGACATGTATTCCTAGAATTTAAATCACATTTTGTAGTTGGTTTTTGATCGACTATTATAACGTTGTATATGACTTAATTTCCCTGCTTTTACTCAAGCAAAACTTATCACAAACATCACAGGTGATGTCCTGCCTTGTCACATGTATGACTTGGAAGTTTCACATCAAGACATTTTCAGATACTTCTTTTTAGCTTTTCTTTTGCAATCCAGGAACTCTCAAAAATAATCTTTCTATTTGTCTATATTTCTGAGATGAGGTAGTATTTACAGTATTTACATTATTCGGACTATTGTTCTCATCTTTGTTGCCATTTGTACGACGTTTCGGCCGTTGTACGCTCCGACATTCTTCAGTTGCTAGGAATTTCGAACCGAACCATTTATTACAATCACTGGGATATATGAACTCCATTCCTTGCTTAGTAGTGCCTCTTCTGGTAGTCATGAGTTATCTCCCTCTAACCCTGTAAGTTACTTGTTCACCACTGCTGTAGCCTGGTATTGAACTCACAACTATAAGAGTCAAGTCAGAAACTAACCAACGTCTATAACCACTAGGTCATGTGTCCTTCAAGAAGGTCTGGTATTGAACTCACAACTTTAAGAGAAACTAACCAACGTCTTTATCCACTGGGCCATTTGTCCTTAAGTGGATAAAGACATTGATTGTAATAAAAGGTTCGATTCGAAATTCCTAGCACCTGAAGAAAGCCGGAGTGTAAAACGGCCGAAACGCCGTACAAATGGCAACAAAGATGAGGATAATTGTCCGAATATTGTAAATACGGCAATCTTTCTATCATGAACATTACCCATCAAGTGCTGCAACCATTTGCATGGAAATCCCAGTCAGATGTACTGATGTCCAATGATTCTTTCAGGACATCGTTATAACGTTTCTTCGGTTTAAGAGCTGGATACTTTCTATTATCAAGTTTTCTAAACAAAAGCTTCTTTGGAATCATACATACAACATGGCCACTCCGACACAACCAACAAGGTAACCGAAAAAGTTATTGCCGTTTTTTTTAGAAAAGAAAACTTATACAGCAAATCTGACATACTTTTAGTCGTCAAAGTAATCTCCATTAGTAGCCACAACCTTTGGCCGACGTGTCTCCAGTTACGAAATGGTCTGGCGGTAAAAAATAAGATGTTTTGGATGCAAAGAGTCTGTGAGTGTTTGACACAATTCTCCATGTTGCTCAGAGAATGAAAGAGATGGTAATTTTTTAGTGCAAATTTCGGACAGTAAGGTGGACGACAGTGTCTCACAGACAAATCATCGGATGGTATCCCCAGCCACCCGCACCACATAAGACCTAGAATTGTCATGGAGGAACAATAAAACTCTTGCGATTAACCAATGCACATATTCCAACTTTTGCGAAAAACAGGTAAGAAGTAATGGTTTAGCCCCGTTGGTAGCAGCAGCTCATAGTGTACCACTTGTCGACTAGTCCACCAGGTACAGAGCATGACCTTGTGTGGGTGTAGAGGTGACAGCCAATGTCTGTCACGCTCGAGAGTGTCATACAAGATCCGTTTTTCGTCACTGGTGAGTATTCGATCAAGTATCGGTACGTCACGGTGCCGAGAAAGTAACGAGAAACAGACTGCCACTTGCTGTTGCTAGTTAGCCTCTGTCATTGTGTGGGGCACCTACGTGATCACCTTGTACGCCTTCCCTATGCAGTAAAATCTGGAAGCATTCGGCAAACTTACGAAAAGTTTGGCTGCTGTCCACCTCTATGATGCCGTCTTCAGGGTCTCATCATGCAGGACCTGTGACTTCTCGCTGCAAAGTTCATCACAAAGGGGCAGATATTTCGATCTGAACTTCTGGAACCAATGCCTGGTAAAACGTTCACTCACAGCATTATTGTTGTGTAGTAGTTTTCGCACTGAAGGTTATAATCGTGCTATGTCGGTTGCTAATCGACTTAACGCGCCCTAAAATGTTAGGAACTTGGTAATCTTCCGCTGTAAGCTGACTCCTTAGCACTCTGCTAACTGCTGACTTATATCGACTGCCTAGTAGCTCTACTGAACTCCAATAGAACTCTAAAGAACTCTCTAGAACTTCTAAGAACTCCTATGAACTTCCCAAGAACTTCTCGAGTTAACTTCCTGTTAACTCTTATTAATATAGGATGGAGAGTCCATTATCTGAGGAATAGGTGTGTTTCACCATAACAATTATTTCCAAAGGCATGACGCATTCGATGACTTGATGCAGTTGCGGACGAGCCCACCTTAAAGTCTTAAAACAGATGACCCCAAAAGAGCTGCTTTGACACCGCCATGTCCCGTAGCCGCTGCTCGAGCCAGGACTGATGTGGATGCACATTGGTCCCTCTCCCACCGCTTTCCTGCCACGGGACGCACCCATTTACGTATCGGCAATCAGTTCTTCCCACGCGGCATAGAAAACGGCAAGGATTTTTTTTTTTTTTTTTGGTTACCATATAGTTACGCCTTTATTACTTTTGGTTCCGGCCTATCTACTCTTCAACCTTCCTTTATTTCATACATATCTCAATACCGTTTTCGTGTTATTTCTGCATTTTCTTCGTTTTTTTTCTGTGCTGTTGACAAGAATTCAAAGAAAAAATGTTCACCACCTTTTTTGTAAAGAATGTTTGAGATTTTCTTTTAATCGCAAGGAGAATTTTCGAAAAAAACAACAACTTTCAAGTTAGAATTTCGGCGAGATCATTTCGTGCTTAGTTCCCGCTCAAAACATCGTCTATTAAGAGAAGTGGAAACGGAAGTTCGCTGAAGAGCGAAATTGTGTTGGTGTCCTAATTTGTTGAACAATCTCTGAAAGCTGGGACTCTGTTTCGATTAATTGTGAACTCAATCACCGCTGGATTCCTGATTAACTGTAAAGGATCAAGTAATCACGTGGATCAAATAAATGATCCATACAATTTCTTCTTTCTAAAAAGACGAATTTGTGTCCGCAATGGAGATATTTATCCTCTGCGGAAACTGAGTCATCATTGAAAATTCTACACTGACCTTTACGTGAAGGGGTTCCTTTTTACAAAGATTACTCGGTCCGACTGCTTTGCTAATCTTTGTTTTAGTCATTGATCGACAACTTAATCGTTTAAAAATTGATTAAAATTCACAATTGGTAAACAAAGATTTTACTGGTCAATAAAATTTGTACATGTTTCTATGGCTGAAATGTTTAGAAAACATTCTAGATTGTCTATTTTTTCTTCTTTTCCACCGTAAATATCTGCTCATGAGTATCACCGAGGTTTGAACCCCTTACATTTCAATTGCTAGTGTCTAACCGCAAAGCAAAGTAAGGTAGGAAAATCTTGTAACTATGCCACGTGGGTATCGCACACTTTACGAATAAACTTTTGCTCAAAGTTTTAGCTTTGATTTGAAACAAGCATTTTCTTCATTGCTAGTTTCTGTTGTGGATCCGGGTGAGGAACCACACAAAATAATGAATAACAAAGCAGATAGTTGAGATAGAAAAATAGGTTATACTGAGCGTAAATATACAAACTTGAACGCAGGTTAGTTAACGATTAGTAAGGAACATATATATACAAGTCTTTGAAATGAAGCCGTGCTAGAAATAGTATATACGTGTAATATTATTCTAGCTGAGTGACGCTACTATGACTACTAACGCGGTATTCTCTGCGTAACTTCGGTATCTCTCGGTAACTTAAGGATCAGTCACAGTTCTCTCTATGGCAGGAGTATATGTATTCTCAAGTCGAGTCCATTATCATAAAAAAGGCGAGATCCCACAACAGTTTCTGAAGAAGAAATGACTCAACAATTATCATGCTAGATGTTGAATTAAACAAATGTTATCGATAACTTCAGTAACACTCACGGGTTTCCATCGGTGGAACTCGTGCTAAACAAAATATTATCGAGATAAATAGCCGTCCAGAATCAAACTCTGTATGTTAGATTCCAATGCTTTGAAGTACGCACTTGACAACCACTAGTCTATTATAGAACCCAATATTTGAATACTGATTTTCAAGGAAGGCAGACCCTTCCCACTTGTAAGATTAAGCAACATAATCTTTCTAATTCAATTTTCTTCTCACTGGCCCAGTAGGCTAATCTTTATATTGATCAACGACTACTATTTCTCTGTTCGCTGTAAATTCTCTCGTCGAGAACCGACAATCTATAAATTTAATTAAGATTGATTACAGTCCAGAGTGACTTTAACAATAACGATTAATCTTTTTAATAAGTATTTTGTTACTCTTTTGTAAGGAAAGCGGATGTAAATTCAACCATTTACATCATAAAAAAATTTTGTTAGTCCCTCTACTTCAATAATATATATATATATATGTGTGCGTGTGTGTGTGTGTAAACTAATGAATAATAAAATTGTAACGCTCAAAGCAAGGATCGATCTAAAAATAAAACAATAAATATTTATTATTCAACTGTTACATTAGTACATGTTAGATTAGAACTACTACAAAGTTGTACATTTTGTTCCGACATTGAAAGATCAGTGTCTCATCAGGTACTTAAAAATGATAATAATAATCTCTTTTATTTAAAATAAAATGACAATTTAAAAAGAAAGCTTTTATTACCATCATTGTTAACTATCTGATAAAACATTCTTCTTTCAATGTCGTAACAAAATGTAAAACTTTGTAGTGGTTGCTTACATGTTCTAATGTAACAGTTGAATAATATATATATATATTTCAACCTTATTACGATTGACCACTCTAGAGAGAACAATTTGAAAAAAAAACAGTTACCACTTCGGCGATATATGCATAACTCTTCAGCAATGAATTGATTTCTTTCGGTGACTGGCGTGTGTATACGCCGCTTATATATAACACGCTAAAATTTTAATTTTTTGATTCCATGTGTCTATGGCTTAGTGGGTAGCGACTCCGACTGAGACCAAATCGGTCGAGTTTCGAACCTGGCCGGAGGCGAGTGGATATTTAGTCACACTGATGAGCTGTGATACAGCAAAACAGGCTTGTATGCGGATGACGAATATATATATATATATATAATTCTATGGCTTTCATTTGTCTGACTGTCACACCCTCTACGATAGCCATACATTGATTGAGCGGAAGCAAATTTACAAAAAGGTAAAAAGGTACAAAACTGGTTTTACTCGGATACGTAGCTTAGTACATACAATAAATTTTCATTATATTTTTTGGAAAAATTTAAATTTTTATTATTTCAGATGCAAAATGCCCCCACTATTTAAAAAAAATAATTTAATGGTTAAAATTACAAATACTTATTCAACAAAGATGAAACAGTTTGTTTTTTTGTTTATCTTTAAGTTTTCATATATACAAGAATCCAGCTTTCAGTTCGCCCTCCGTTTGTGAGAATTTTACACAAATCACAGGGCCAAACACTTTAAAAACTTGGAATTTGGCTCCAGAAAGAAATATTTATGTATGATCAGTTGTATGTTACATGCTCAGGAGTAAGAAATACTAAGAATTTATTCTTCGCTGATATTAAAATGTTTAAAAAGAAATTTTCTAAAAAATATCGCTTACAATGAAATTCTATAACATTAAATTGACTTGAAGAAAATATTAAACCCTGAAGTAGGATTTTCGTCAAAGTATTAAGTCATTAAAAAAAGCGGCTACAGAAACAAAGACATCCAATACATAACAAACAACAACCCCAACAAGAAAAGTAGAAACAGAAAAATTATTTGGTACACACCTCCTTTCAATCAAATGATCAACACCAAACTAGGACAGAAGTTCCTTAACTTAATTAAAAAACATTTCCCAACAAATAACCCCCTCAGTAAAATCTTCAACAAAAATACACTTAAACTTAGCTACAGCTGCACAAACAACCTAGAAAAAACCATAACTAACCATAAAAAATATATCCTAAATCAACACGTAAACCAAAATAAAACCAGCAACCAAAACACACCCAAACCCAACAACGAAAACATGTGTAATTGTAGAAACCCTAGCAACTGCCCCCTACAAAATAAATGCAAAACAAACTCAATAATCTATCAATGCAACATAACATCCATCGAAAATCCAACTATAAATAAAGTGTATATCGGACCAACTAAGAATACTTTTAAGCAGCGCTGGTACTTGCACCTAACCTCATTTAAAAACAGCTTATACCGAAACCAAACATCACTTTCCACATACTTTTGGAAGCTAAAGGATTCAAAACAGAAACCCAAAGTAAAAGGGAAAATCCTAGAAAAAACTAGAACTTGCAACTCATTTAATGACATCTGCCCTTTATGTCTAAGTGAAAAACTACACATTCTTCAGTACCCTAAGAGCAACCGTAGAGACGAATTAGCAGTAATATGAAAATATCGCAAATATTTCTCGCTAAAATTTAAGTAAACAAAAAACACCCCAACCAAACCCCCCCAAAAAACACTAAAAATACACACAACCAACCCTATAAATAAACAGAAAAAGAAAACAAACCCTATACAATACCAACAAAAAATAATGCAGTTGAAGCAGAATAGTAGATAAATAAATAAAAAAATATATTTTATATTTATAAAATATGTTATATAAAGGATAGATTTTATAAAAGAAATATATTTCTTAAACATTGTAAAATATTATGTTTTATAATATTATAAAATAGTTTAAATATTATAGAATATTATAAAATATTTTTTATGAAAGATATATTTTATAAAAAATATATTTTATGAAAAACAAAAAATAAAAAACAAAAAAAGCACACACCCCAATACAAAATAACATAAATTAAATTAAGAAGAAACCAACCCCAAAACAAAACCTACCAACCCCTAAACCAAATAACAACACACAAGGCGCCAGCAGCCTAAACCCACACAAGATAAATAGATTAACCTATCCTGAACTCAGCCACAAACAAACACTTAACCCTAAGACCTTAAAAAGGTCAACAGAACTCAAAATACAGACCAACCCCTCTAACATCCCCCTCAAAAAAAAAAAAACAAATCCAACATAAATAAACTGGCTTTTCAACTAGATAATTCTCATTTCTAAAAAAAATCACCTGAGGATGAAGCCAGCAACATAAAGGGCTGGCTTCGAAACATGAAAATTTTTGTGTAGTGATACTATGAATTTATAAAAACATTGTAACAAACATTACAGTATAAAGCTCTACATTTGTTTATATCTACAATCATTGCTCTATCAAGGATATTGAGCAGTCTCCCACCATAAATATATTAAATTAAAAAAATCAATTCAAATCAAGTCATTAGCTTGCGTAGTGAGATCTAACCTTACCGGTGTCCAATAACTGTGGCTGCCTAAACAGACTAAGCTATACTTAGCAACATCAGGAATACACGATTAAGGTACCTTCTATACGCAGGGTTGGAAGACTTTGCTGCATTATTTTTCCTGGGTATAATACCTAAAATCGCTATTTAGTCGATAAGCAGTAATCAAACAGTCGTTTAAAAGGCCAATAGGGATGCTTGTTATCGGGACCAAAGGTAACCTATTAAATATATAAAAAATGTCTTGCGTTTTTGGGATAATCGTCTCCTTTCTGTGGGGAAATCTTTCTTTTCTCAACAACCACTCATTGAAAGAAAGGAAGGTGAGTAAAAGGTTTTAGAAAATTCGCCATTGAAAAATGAAATAAGAACAAACAAAACAAAACAAAAAAAAAATACGACCAACGCCAATTCAGTAAAAGTAGTTTTATAGTTTTTAACTGAAAGTTTTTTTTCTCCGTAGGGTGGGATGAAGGCCGTCATGTGGACAGATTCGTTTCAAACTATCATGATGATTATTGGTTTACTGATTGTTCTCATCAAAGGCTCCATGGAAGTTGGCGGCTTTGCAAACGCGTGGAATATTGCCAGTGAAAACGGCCGCATCAATTTTGGAGAGTAAGTAGTGAATTAAATTCCATTGTTATTTTATTACAGACGGTTGGCGTAAAATGTGATATCACGGGTCGTATTTATTCCGGCAAATCTTTCATTCTATTGAATGATTCTGCCAATGATGTCATTAATATTGAAACTATACGCAATCCTCTATTCTCTTGTTGTCTGGGTTATAAGATAATCGACGCCATGTTTTAAAGATGCCCACTTACTCTACACCTACTCCATTTAGATTTACCTGTTTTCTGCATTAATAAATTTTGAAGGACAAGGAATAAAAATTTAGTAAATGACGATTTCTGCATTTTCCCGAAAAGTTGTTTGAGTGGAGTTTTAATTTATGTGCATTAAAAAACTAAGAAGAAAAAAGAAATTGTAATTTTTTTATAATCATATCATCCCAAGCAAGGCATCTTACTGCCACTGTTTTGCAGGGGGTTACATAGGAGGAAAGTTATGAGAAAGAGTGGCAGGTTATAGGGAATGTCAGGAAGTGGGTAAGAGAAGGATGAGAATACTGATGAGTTTTTTAAAATCATATAGCCCCAAGCAAGGCATTTTACTGCCACTGTTTTGCAGGGGGTTACATAGGAGGAGAATTATGAGAAAGAGTGGCAGGTTATAGGGAATGTCAGGAAGTGGGTAAGAGAAGAATGAGAATACTGATGAGTTTTTTTTAATCATATCGCCCCAAGCAAGGCATTTTACTGCCACTGTTTTGCAGGGGGTTACATAGGAGGAGAATTATGAGAAAGAGTGGCAGGTTATAGGGAATGTCAGGAAGTGGGTAAGAGAAGAATGAGAATACTGATGAGTTTTTTTTAATCATATCGCCCCAAGCAAGGCATTTTACTGCCACTGTTTTGCAGGGGGTTACATAGGAGGAAAGTTATGAGAAACAGTAACAGGTTATAGAGAGTGTCAGGAAGTGGGTAAGGGAAGTATGATAATATTGATGAGAGTGGAGTGGATGGAGAAAAGAGCATGAGAGAGAGAGAGGATGCTAGGAGTCAGGCTTCAATCAAAGATATAAAAACGAATGAATAAACCGCAAAATGCCTTCAGAATTAGAAAGCTTCCCTCTCCAATCACCTCCAACATTAGTGTCCGCCATTTTGGCCGTGGTGTATCGTAAGCTAAACTTTGACGAGTTTATAAAATTTATAATTTTATAAATGATGGTCTTGTAACGGACTAAAGTCTACGCCTTTTCAGAAAAAGCAAATAAAGAAAAGAATTTAGAAAATTTGCAAATTTCCACGGGAATTTTACGATTCAATGTTAAATGAGGTTTGGTGCGATTTTACTTTCAGCTCAGAGAAAATTTCATTGATATATTTAAAACCTTCTATTAATCTGTGTCATTAAATTATTTGCAAACTAGCAGTATAGCCCGGCGTTGCTCAGGTGTAATGAAAGCTTTAAAACTAATCCATGGTCCTGGAGCTCAGACTCAGCCTAAGGAATATTTGTGTGAAGTTTGGTGAGAATCGGATAAAATTGTGGATTTGTATAAAGGACATACAGACAGATAAACAGACACACACACACACAAACATCTTGCCTTTTATATATATATTATCGATTTTCTTCACAGTTGTAAGAACTGCAACCTTGAAACTTCTGAATATCGTTTCTTATGTTTTTGTCTATGAGTGTATCAAATTTGATTAAAATCGGACCACTCCTTCTATAACCCGATTTTTTCGATTATCGATTTTCGATATTTATCGAGGGTACCTCGACACAAAACCTAGCTAAAACACTCACAGACGCTTATAGTACAACTGTAAATTTTCAAGAAAATCGGTTCAGCCGTTTCGGAGTCTATAGGTAACGGACACACACACACACACACACACACACACACACACACACACACACACACACACACACAAAGTTCCATTTATAAATAAGTTTAGATAGATCATTCATTTTTTTGAAGCACTTGATATCAATACAATTTGAATTTTATTTGAAAGAAAATATGTTTGACTCTTGAACAAGAAATATTCACCGACAAAGTAGTTTGTTATGAGTAACTCGTTCAAGAGTCTTTAAAATCTCTTCTCACTCAAACAACATCGTCCTTTTGAACAGGCTTAAAGAACGCAACGAATAAGACATCTACACTTCTGGTTCCTTGTAGTTCTTAATAGTTTGTTTTTTTAAATATTTTTGTTATTTCCGCTAAAAACTGTTCTGGCATTCATTTGCTTAAGCCTGTAGAAGTAGGGAGGTAGTTAATGTCTTTTTTGAATTGGCCTTTGTGGTGCAGTGGATACCGGCTTGGAACGAGAAATCGGAGAGCTGAGTTCGAATTCCAGTTGAATTCCTTGCATTCACTTACGCGCAAATACCCTTGGGAAAGGTATTAATCCGTCTCTTACCACCAGTTATGGGTTAAATAATAAGACAAACTGGATTCTATAGCCCTAGGTCGGCAACCAGTCTACCGCAGAAAGCAATGGCAACCTACGGCGGGATAATCATCTGTCCAGTCTGTCATGTCTCTTTCAAGACATGATCTCCCAAACGTTTATTACGTATGGCACTTAACTGACTGACTTTGTGCGAAACATAACCAAAATTCCTACAAATTACAGGTTTTATCCAGAATTATCAGAAGGTTATCAGAAGATGGATTTGTGGAAGAATAAAAGTATACCTTTTGTATGTTTGAAAATAAATTTATTAATAAAAAAGAATAACATGAATTGGTAGAAGTTAATGTTCAATGACAAACAGTATTAAGAAGTTAAGGGTATCAAGAGTTCGATGTAGGCGGGATCGTATGTGTGTAATTATGTATGAACATTATCGTTGGATAGGAGTGTCTTTAGAGTAGTCGCTCAGTCTTCAAGGGTTCCGTTCGGTTATCAAGTATAAGAAAAGGCAGACAGGTGAACCATGAGAATAAAAAAGTGAGGGAGAAAGAAAGAGATAGTAATAATAGCGATCGCTTGACGTTTGTCAAGTGTACGTGTTAATTACGCTCGTCTTCTCTCTGGCGACAGTTGAACATAGCCCATCTTTTATTTCGTTTGTGGGGCTCGAAAAGTTCATTTAGAAATTTACTCCCGGATGTGATTCTGGCGTTTCCATTGGACGACGAAGAAACTTTGCGTCCGCACGAGAAATGGTTCCGTAAAAAGAATTTGTTTCTGATAATTGAAGATTATTTGAAACTTTTACGAAAGCAAAGTTTGTAATTCCAGTTTTTTTTTTCTAACAGAATCAATGATTCAGTGTTAAGCATTTGATTTTTAAATCTACATCTTGTTTTGTTCAATACAAGCCCATCAAGTATGTCACGCTCTGTTTTCCCTTGTCTCTCTTTCCATACATCCGCCCTGTGAGTATCAGGTTCCCAAAGTCATTTTTCCTCGTTATGTGTTCTAGAAGTATTAATTTGTGTATATTTAAAAGAAAGTAATACTTTGCTTTTCCCATTATTTAATGTTGTTTCCTTTGTTCGAGACTGTTGGAATTCTTGTGCCCATTATATACTGTGCAGACCCCCAGGAGGCAATCCATTTTATAGTTTACCAATAGAAGGCTTAGCCAATCAGGAAGCTTAAAATATTCAATGCAACGTGTATAAAGGCGGCCATATTTTTCCGGGTATTGGACATCAAATCCGATTCTGGCGAGTGTCTGATTCGCGAGTGATGATCTTTGACGTTGTTTCATTGAACAGATTACGTGACAGGAGGATACTCTATATCCATATACTATGGCGGACATGGTCAACAGATGCCAAGAGGATACTCTATATCCAGGAACGTTGTCAACATTACCTTCAATCCCTTACTTTGTGACCATCATGGACTGTTGTTGATATATAATATACATTCGGGAGATTGATTCTCTATTATAATCAATACATAAACTGATCCCTTACTTTGTGACCATCATGGACTGTTGTTGCTATATAATATACATTCGGGAGATTGATTTTCTATTATAATCAAGATCTAAACTGATCCATGACTTTGTGACCATCATGGACTGTTGTTGCTATATAATATACATTCGGGAGATTGATTCTCTATTATAATCAATACATAAACTGATCCCTTACTTTGTGACCATCATGGACTGTTGTTGCTATATAATATACATTCGGGAGATTGATTTTCTATTATAATCAAGATCTAAACTGATCCCTGACTTTGTGACCATCATGGACTGTTGTTGCTATATAATATACATTCGGGAGATTGATTCTCTATTATAATCAATACATAAACTGATCCCTTACTTTGTGACCATCATGGACTGTTGTTGCTATATAATATACATTCAGGAGATTGATTCTCTATTATAATCAAGATCTAAACTGATCCCTGACTTTGTGACCATCATGGACTGTTGTTGCTATATAATATACATTCGGGAGATTGATTTTCTATTATAATCAAGATCTAAACTGATCCCTGACTTTGTGACCATCATGGACTGTTGTTGCTATATAATATACATTCAGGAGATTGATTCTCTATTATAATCAATACATAAACTGATCCCTTACTTTGTGACCATCATGGACTGTTGTTGCTATATAATATACATTCAGGAGATTGATTCTCTATTATAATCAATACATAAACTGATCCCTTACTTTGTGAACATCATGGACTGTTGTTGCTATATAATATACATTCAGGAGATTGATTTTCTATTATAATCAAGATCTAAACTGATCCCTTACTTTGTGACCATCATGGACTGTTGTTGCTATATAATATACATTCGGGAGATTGATTTTCTATTATAATCAAGATCTAAACTGATCCCTGACTTTGTGACCATCATGGACTGTTGTTGCTATATAATATACATTCGGGAGATTGATTCTCTATTATAATCAATACATAAACTGATCCCTTACTTTGTGACCATCATGGACTGTTGTTGCTATATAAAATAAATTCGGGGGATTGATTTTCTATTATAATCAATACATAAACTGATCCCTTACTTTGTGACCATCGTGGACTGTTGTTGCTATATAATATACATTCGGGAGATTGATTCTCTATTATAATCAATACATAAACTGATCCCTGACTTTGTGACCATCATGGACTGTTGTTGCTATATAATATACATTCAGGAGATTGATTTTCTATTATAATCAAGATCTAAACTGATCCCTGACTTTGTGACCATCATGGACTGTTGTTGCTATATAATATACATTCGGGAGATTGATTCTCTATTATAATCAATACATAAACTGATCCCTTACTTTGTGACCATCATGGACTGTTGTTGCTATATAATATACATTCGGGAGATTGATTCTCTATTATAATCAATACATAAACTGATCCCTTACTTTGTGACCATCATGGACTGTTGTTGCTATATAATATACATTCAGGAGATTGATTTTCTATTATAATCAATACATAAACTGATCCCTTACTTTGTGACCATCGTGGACTGTTGTTGCTATATAATATACATTCGGGAGATTGATTCTCTATTATAATCAATACATAAACTGATCCCTGACTTTGTGACCATCATGGACTGTTGTTGCTATATGATATACATTCGGGAGATTGATTCTCTATTATAATCAATACATAAACTGATCCCTTACTTTGTGACCATCATGGACTGTTGTTGCTATATAATATACATTCGGGAGATTGATTTTCTATTATAATCAAGATCTAAACTGATCCCTTACTTTGTGACCATCATGGACTGTTGTTGCTATATAATATACATTCGGGAGATTGATTTTCTATTATAATCAATACATAAACTGATCCCTGACTTTGTGACCATCATGGACTGTTGTTGCTATATAATATACATTCGGGAGATTGATTCTCTATTATAATCAATACATAAACTGATCCCTTTCTTTGTGACCATCATGGACTGTTGTTGCTATATAAAATAAATTCGGCGGATTGATTCTCTATTATAATCAATACATAAACTGATCCCTTACTTTGTGACCATCATGGACTGTTGTTGCTATATAAAATAAATTCGGGGGATTGATTCTCTATTACATAAACTAATCCCGGCGCTTTATCCATAAATTATGGCGAATTTTACCAACAGAGACTAAGAGTATTCAGAGTGGGTTTTCAAACTTACAAGAAGTTAATAATTCCTTCCTCGTCTTATTCCCACTAACCTACGACCTTCGATTTATAAACCCACTCCTCGCAACAGATAAAAGAGTACAAAACCTTTTTTTCCCCAAACCGGCACAAATTGCGATATATATATTTCACCGTCAGAGTGTCGGTGGCGAAAGCGACGATTCAACTTCATGCTCTTGCGAGTGGGATGGGTTGTTTGCAACCCAGCAGAATACAAACTAAGACCTACCAAACTAATTAGGCAACAGCCAATTAACAAGAGCAGCGTTCAATAAATTACCGTGGAGATGGCAACGTGAAACCATTCTCCTATTAACCCCAAGAATCATCAGGGTACTGAACAAACAAGGCATTATTTACAGATCTTAAAAGAAAAAGTTGTGGACATCCATGATTTCCTCGTAATTTGTATTGTATCAAGATGAGGGTTTGTAATTGTTGACGAGAGTGGGACACTTTTAGCTTCTTCAAGTCTCAATAGGAAATCTAGTAAGGCTAACAAAATAAACTTGCCTGCTGCTCTTGAAACGTACCTCCAACCAGTGGTTAACTGGAGGAAGAAACGGCTTGTAAATTTGAATGCCACCAGCATTTGTCTATATTTCTGAGCTGAGGTAATATTTACAGTATTTACATTATTCGGACTATTGTCCTCATCCTTGTTGCCATTTGTACGACTTTTAATAATAGATCATTCTATTTGTCTATATTTCTGAGTTGAGGTAATATTTACAGTATTTACATTATTCGGACTATTGTCCTCATCCTTGTTGCCATTTGTACGACTTTTACTAATAGATAATTCTATTTGTCTATATTTCTGAGATGAGGTAATATTTACAGTATTTTACATTATTCGGACTATTATCCTCATCTTTGTTGTTATTTGTACGACTTTTAATAATAGATAATTCTATTTGTCTATATTTCTGAGATGAGGTAGTATTTACAGTATTTACATTATTCGACTATTGTTCTCATATTTGTTGCCATTTTAAATATGTTTAATAATATATTCCTATTTGTCTATATTTCCGAGATGAGGTAATATTTACAGTATTTACATTATTCGGACTATTATCCTCATCCTTGTTGTTATTTGTACGACTTTTAATAATAGATAATTTATTTTGTCTATATTTCTTGGAGATGAGGTAGTATTTACAGTATTTACATTAGTTTGACCATTGTCCTCATCCTTGTTGCCATTTAAACGACTTTTAATAATAGATAATTCAATTTGTCTATATTTCTGAGATGAGGTAGTATTTACAGTATTTACATTATTCGGACTATTGTTCTCATATTTGTTGCCATTTGTACGACTTTTAATAATAGATAATTCTATTTGTCTATATTTCTGAGATGAGGTAGTATTTACAGTATTTACATTATTCGGACTATTGTCCTCATCCTTGTTGCCATTTATGAAAATAGACTTTTAATAATAGATCATTCTATTTGTCTATATTTCTTGAGATGAGGTAGTATTTACAGTATTTACATTATTCTGACTATTGTTCTCATATTTGTTGCCATTTGTACGACGTTTAATAATAGATAATTCTATTTGTCTATATTTCTGAGATGAGGTAATATTTACAGTATTTACATTATTTCGACTATTGTCCCTTCATCCTTGTTGCCATTTGTACGACTTCTTTTAATAATAGATCATTCTATTTGTCTATATTTCTGAGATGAGGTAGTATTTACAGTATTTACATTATTCGGACTATTGTTCTCATATTTGTTGCCATTTGTAATGACGTTTAATAATAGATAATTCACTTTCACTATATTCTGAGACAGTAATATTTACAGCATTTACATTATTCGGACTATTGTCCTCATCCTTGTTGCCATTTGTACGACTTTTAATAATAGATACTTCTATTTGTCTATATTTCTGAGATGAGGTAATATTTACAGTATTTACATTATTCGGACTATTATCCTCATCCTTGTTGTTATTTGTACGACTTTTAATAATAGATAATTCTATTTGTCTATATTTCTGAGATGAGGTAGTATTTACAGTATTTACATTATTCGGACTATTGTCCTCATCCTTGTTGCCATTTAAACGACTTTTAATATGAGGTTCAATTTGTCTATATTTCTGAGATGAGGTAGTATTTACAGTATTTACATTATTCGGACTATTGTTCTCATATTTGTTGCCATTTGTACGACTTTTAATAATAGATAATTCAATTTGTCTATATTTCTGAGATGAGGTAGTATTTACAGTATTTACATTATTCGGAGTATTGCCCTCATCCTTGTTGCCATTTGTACGACTTTTAATAATAGATCATTCTATTTGTCTATATTTCTGAGATGAGGTAGTATTTACAGTATTTACATTATTCTGACTATTGTTCTCATATTTGTTGCCATTTGTACGACGTTTAATAATAGATAATTCTATTTGTCTATATTTCTGAGATGAGGTAATATTTACAGTATTTACATTATTCGGACTATTGTCCTCATCCTTGTTGCCATTTGTACGACTTTTAATAATAGATCATTCTATTTGTCTATATTTCTGAGATGAGGTAGTATTTACAGTATTTACATTATTCGGACTATTGTTCTCATATTTGTTGCCATTTGTACGACGTTTAATAATAGATAATTCTATTTATCTATATTTCTGAGATGAGGTAATATTTACAGCATTTACATTATTCGGACTATTGTCCTCATCCTTGTTGCCATTTGTACGACTTTTAATAATAGATACTTCTATTTGTCTATATTTCTGAGATGAGGTAATATTTACAGTATTTACATTATTCGGACTATTATCCTCATCCTTGTTGTTATTTGTACGACTTTTAATAATAGATAATTCTATTTGTCTATATTTCTGAGATGAGGTAGTATTTACAGTATTTACATTATTCGGACTATTGTTCTCATATTTGTTGCCATTTGTACGACGTTTAGTAATAGATAATTCTATTTGTCTATATTTCTGAGATGAGGTAATATTTACAGTATTTACATTATTCGGACTATTATCCTCATCCTTGTTGTTATTTGTACGACTTTTAATAATAGATAATTCAATTTGTCTATATTTCTGAGATGAGGTAGTATTTACAGTATTTACATTATTCGGACTATTGTCCTCATCCTTGTTGCCATTTGTACGACTTTTAATAATAGATAATTCTATTTGTCTATATTTCTGAGATGAGGTAGTATTTACAGTATTTACATTATTCTGACTATTGTTCTCATATTTGTTGCCATTTGTACGACGTTTAATAATAGATAATTTTATGTCTATATTTCTGAGATGAGGTAATATTTACAGTATTTACATTATTCGGACTATTGTCCTCATCCTTGTTGCCATTTGTACGACTTTTAATAATAGATCATTCTATTTGTCTATATTTCTGAGATGAGGTAGTATTTACAGTATTTACATTATTCGGACTATTGTTCTCATATTTGTCGCCATTTGTACGACGTTTAATAATAGATAATTCTATTTATCTATATTTCTGAGATGAGGTAATATTTACAGCATTTACATTATTCGGACTATTGTCCTCATCCTTGTTGCCATTTGTACGACTTTTAATAATAGATACTTCTATTTGTCTATATTTCTGAGATGAGGTAATATTTACAGTATTTACATTATTCGGACTATTATCCTCATCTTTGTTGTTATTTGTACGACGTTTAATAATAGATAATTCTATTTGTCTATATTTCTGAGATGAGGTAGTATTTACAGTATTTACATTATTCGGACTATCGTCCTCATCCTTGTTGTCATTTGTACGACGTTTAATAATAGATAATTCTATTTGTCTATATTTCTGAGATGAGGTAATATTTACAGTATTTACATTATTCGGACTATTATCCTCATCTTTGTTGTCATTTGTACGACGTTTAATAATAGATAATTCTATTTGTCTATATTTCTGAGATGAGGTAATATTTACAGTATTTACATTATTCGGTCTATTGTCCTCATCCTTGTTGCCATTTGTACGACTTTTAATAATAGATAATTCTATTTGTCTATATTTCTGAGATGAAGTAATATTTACAGTATTTACATTATTCGGTCTATTGTCCTCATCCTTGTTGCCATTTGTACGACTTTTAATAATAGATCATTCTATTTGTCTATATTTCTGAGATGAGGTAGTATTTACAGTATTTACATTATTCGGACTATTATCCTCATCTTTGTTGTTATTTGTACGACGTTTAATAATAGATAATTCTATTTGTTTATATTTCTGAGATGAGGTAGTATTTACAGTATTTACATTATTCGGACTATTTTCCTCATATTTGTTGTCATTTGTACGACGTTTAATAATAGATCATTCTATTTGTCTATATTTCTGAGATGAGCTAGTATTTACAGTATTTACATTATTCGGACTATTGTTCTCATATTTGTTGCCATTTGTACGACGTTTAATAATAGATAATTCTATTTATCTATATTTCTGAGATGAGGTAATATTTACAGCATTTACATTATTCGGACTATTGTCCTCATCCTTGTTGCCATTTGTACGACTTTTAATAATAGATACTTCTATTTGTCTATATTTCTGAGATGAGGTAATATTTACAGTATTTACATTATTCGGACTATTGTCCTCATCCTTGTTGCCATTTGTACGACTTTTAATAATAGATAATTCTATTTGTCTATATTTCTGAGATGAGGTAATATTTACAGTATTTACATTATTCGGACTATTGTCCTCATCCTTGTTGCCATTTGTACGACTTTTAATAATAGATAATTCTATTTGTCTATATTTCTGAGATGAGGTAATATTTACAGTATTTACATTATTCGGACTATTATCCTCATCTTTGTTGTTATTTGTACGACGTTTAATAATAGATAATTCTATTTGTCTATATTTCTGAGATGAGGTAGTATTTACAGTATTTACATTATTCGGACTATCGTCCTCATCCTTGTTGTCATTTGTACGACGTTTAATAATAGATAATTCTATTTGTCTATATTTCTGAGATGAGGTAATATTTACAGTATTTACATTATTCGGACTATTATCCTCATCTTTGTTGTCATTTGTACGACGTTTAATAATAGATAATTCTATTTGTCTATATTTCTGAGATGAGGTAATATTTACAGTATTTACATTATTCGGTCTATTGTCCTCATCCTTGTTGCCATTTGTACGACTTTTAATAATAGATAATTCTATTTGTCTATATTTCTGAGATGAAGTAATATTTACAGTATTTACATTATTCGGTCTATTGTCCTCATCCTTGTTGCCATTTGTACGACTTTTAATAATAGATCATTCTATTTGTCTATATTTCTGAGATGAGGTAGTATTTACAGTATTTACATTATTCGGACTATTATCCTCATCTTTGTTGTTATTTGTACGACGTTTAATAATAGATAATTCTATTTGTTTATATTTCTGAGATGAGGTAGTATTTACAGTATTTACATTATTCGGACTATTTTCCTCATATTTGTTGTCATTTGTACGACGTTTAATAATAGATCATTCTATTTGTCTATATTTCTGAGATGAGCTAGTATTTACAGTATTTACATTATTCAGACTATTTTCCTCATATTTGTTGTCATTTGTACGACGTTTAATAATAGGTCATTCTATTTGTCTATATTTCTGAGATGAGGTAGTATTTACAGTATTTACATTACTCGGACTATTGTCCTCATATTTGTTGCCATTTGTACGACGTTAATAGATCATTCTATTTGTCTATATTTCTGAGATGAGGTAGTTTTTACAGTAAATACTGTAAATATTACCTTATTCGGACTATTGTCCTCATCTTTGTTGCCATTTGTACGACGTTTAATAATAGATCATGCTATTTGTCTATATTTCTGAGATGTGGTAGTATTTACAGTATTTACATTACTCGGACTATTGTCCTCATCTCTGTTGCCATTTGCGCGACGTTTCGGCCGTTTTACGCTCCAGTCTTCTTCAAGGACATATTGCTTTGTCGCTATAGACGTTGGTTAGTTCCTGACTTGACTCTTACAGTTGTGTGTTCAATACCAGGCTACAGCAGTGGTGAATGACTAACCTGCAGTGTTAGAGGAAGATAACTCATGACTTCCAATCGAGGCTTTACGCAATGAATTAGGATGATATACTCCAGTCATTGTAATAAAGGGTTCGGTCACGATATATATATATATATATATATATATATATATATATATATATATATATATATCAGTACTTCCTGCCGTGGAACTTGCTTCCTTGATAGTTGCAATCTCCAAAAATCTAAATGCAACGCCATCTTCTAACTTCTCGAATTCAGTTCTTTTTTTATCCTTTCTTAATTACCCGCGGTGCCCAGTCTTTTCTCTCTCCCTGTAACCCCTGCGCACTTGTTGCGGTCTCGTCTTGCTTGGGATGAAATAATTAAAAAGAAAAAGGCCCACGTACCTTTCGTTTTGTCAAGTGATATTTCTGGCATGTTTTTAAGAGAGGAGACTCTACGCCTAACAGAGATTTATTTGGTTTTTTGTTAAGTTTTAAACAGTCACTTGGGAGAAACTTTGTAAATGTTGTTCACCCACCCACGCAAGTGTACACGTGGAATTAGTTCGAAATTCACAAAGTTAAAGACAGAATTATGATGTTGGTTGTATGGCTGGTAAATATAAATGTAATGTTTTCGGGAAACCGTTAATAATCGTGTGAATGGGTAAGTGATTGAGATTTAGTCAGATTAACAAGCGTGGTGTAATGGATAAGGGCTCGGATTTGTTAAAAAAAAATCGAAGACTTATCACGATACCATTATTAGCTAAAAAAAAAATCTCATAATCTAAATATGTTTGGCAAATGGTCGATAAGCCGCAAGTACGAATCATCTTTGCAATTTTTCGTTCTGAAACGCTATTACACGACACGCACTGAAGGAGGCGGGGCAGTGGAAGACCCATTTTAATTAAGTCTTATTTCTCTAAAATTTAGCGTGCTGTGTGGCCTTTCTTTTCCTTTTTTTTCTTTTTTTTTAACGTTAGAATGTAACTAAAGGGAGATGGTTAATGTTTGGTTAATATTTGATTCGGCCTTGTGTTATACGTAACCGGACTCCCTACAGCTTACAAGTTTTTTTTTATGCAGAATTATCATCAGAAGGTTTTCATCAGAAGGTTGGTTTTCGGCAGGTTGGAATGTGTGGGATAGTGTGGAAGAGTAGAAGAATAAAAATATATATTTTTTCACGTTAAAATAGAAATTTATTAAAAGGATAGAATAACAAGAAGAGATAGTAGTTAATGTTCAATTAATGTTCAAGTAATGAGTTAAGGGTATCAAGAGTTGAAGAAATGTTCGTAGTTGTAATTTGTTAGAAAGAGTTTATGCGTATGTATGTATGTATGTATGTATGTATGTACGAGCGTTTGTTCGGTTGGAGTGTCTTTGTATGAAGAAGAAGAAGTAGAATGAATCAGCACACGAGAATGAAGGAGAAGGAAAACAAAGTGCGACGCGACCTTATGTCCGGGTCGACTTGAAGTTTCTGCTTTGTTACATTTTAGCTTGTCGTATCTCCTGCTTTCATGTGACTCTGACTGACTGACGCTGATTGAAGTCATTTATAGTAATTTAGATTTTTCGCACTGGATCGCGAAGTCTTTTTAGTCTTGCAAATCGCTCCCATTGGTCATAAAACCAATTTAACATCTAGTCGCGAAATCCGGTTTCAATTTTTTCTTTAAGCAGATGGTCAATCCTTTTTCCATTTGGCAAAATCAGGACTTCACAAGTCATTGTGAATTTTTGTAAAAGTGAAGAAGAAGGTTGATTTTAATTCTTAATTTCTTATGCGTTGCAAGATCAGAACATTATTTTTGTCGCCACTTCTGTAACGTTGGTTTTCGTAATATAAATCTGAAGGGAACTTTTGGTAATTTCGGAACTCTTACGTGTGAAGTGTAACAAAAGAAAAACATTTTTTTGATTAAACAAACTCAGAGATAAGTCACAAACAAATATTTAATTTATCAAAACATTAAATGAAAATATTTACAAATATACAGTTTTCGCATTCAAAAAGAAAAACAGAAAAAAGCAAAAGCAGGCGAAGTGTTACGAAGGGGAAGAAAGGGTCAAATATCTTTACCTAGTTAAGATAGCGAAGAAGTTTAAGCGCTATACTTTTTGGAAATCCTCAAATGTGCATATAAAGAATAATTATTACTTTGGTCAATGAAAGAGTAAAAAATATCTATTTATCCATATAGATTTATTAAGTTTTCTTTGAGGTTTTAGTTGGTCGGCAACTTTTCTTAGAGATTCTTTCGGCTGGATATAAATCCTTGAGTCAAAGTCGGAGTTGATAATGTCAGCAAATTCTGTTAACAACTGACTTCCCAAAACCTATTTTTATAGGGGCTAACACCTAATTTGTATATTCTAGAATCCTTTAGAATTCTCTAG